>CM055121.1:288833329-289245829 GCA_029206835.1 Rana muscosa
TGGAGCGGTGCGCTGGCAGGACGGTAAAAAAAAGTCCTGCTAGCCGCATCTTTGGAGCGGTGAAGGAGAGGTGTGTTTACCGCTCCTCCACCGCTCCTTCCCATTTAAATTAATGAGCACCGCGGCCGTACCGCCGGCAATGCGCCGCTAACCCTTTTTCTCGGCTGGTTTTAACTCTTTCTCGGCCGCTAGCGGGGGGGGGGGTAAAAGCGCCCCGCTAGCGGCCGAATAGCGCCACGAAAGTGATGGTAAAGCGCCGCTAAAAATAGTGTCGCTTTACCGCCGACACCACCTCCCACCCCAGTGTGAAAGGTAGTCAATATAAAGGGCAGCTGTGACTGAGAGTAGCCAATCAGATGTCATATTACTGCTGATTGGTGGGTACACCCCCCTCTGTTCACACTCTGTAAACAATGTATCACCCCCCCTATGTATACAATGTATCACCCCCCCCTCTGTATACAATGTATCACCCCCCCTCTGTATACAATGTATCACCCCCTCTGTATACAATGTATCACCCCCCTCTGTATACAATGTATCACCCCCCCTCTGTATACAATGTATCACCCCCCCTCTGTATACAATGTATCACCCCCTCTGTATACAATGTATCACCCCCCCTATGTATACAATGTATCACCCCCCCTCTGTATACAATGTATCACCCCCCCCTGTATACAATGTATGACCCCCTCTGTATACAATGTATCACCCCCCGTGTATACAATGTATCACCCCCCGTGTATACAATGTATCACCCCCCGTGTATACAATGTATCATCCCCCATGTATACAATGTATCACCCCCCCCCGTGTATACAATGTATCACCCCCCCGTGTATACAATGTATCACCCCCCGTGTATACAATGTATCACCCCCCGTGTATACAATGTATCACCCCCCCCTGTGTATACAATGTATCACCCCCCTGTGTATACAATGTATCATCCCCCCATGTATACAATGTATCACCCCCCCCTGTGTATACAATGTATCACCCCCTCTGTATACAATGTATCACCCCCCCCTCTGTATACAATGTATCACCCCCTCTGTATACAATGTATCACCCCCCCCTATGTATACAATGTATCACCCCCCCCTCTGTATACAATGTATCACCCCCCCTCTGTATACAATGTATCACCCCCTCTGTATACAATGTATCACCCCCCCTATGTATACAATGTATCACCCCCCCTCTGTATACAATGTATCACCCCCCCCCCCTGTATACAATGTATGACCCCCTCTGTATACAATGTATTACCCCCCCCCGTGTATACAATGTATCACCCCCCCGTGTATACAATGTATCACCCCCCATGTATACAATGTATCATCCCCCATGTATACAATGTATCACCCCCCCTGTGTATACAATGTATCACCCCCTCTGTATACAATGTATCACCCCCCCTCTGTATACAATGTATCACCCCCCCGTGTATACAATGTATCACCCCCCCCCCCTCTGTATACAATGTATCACCCCCCTTCTGTATGCAATGTATCACCCCCCCGTGTATACAATGTATCACCCCCCCATGTATACAATGTATCACCCCCCCTATGTATACAATGTATCACCCCCCCTCTGTATACAATGTATCACCCCCCCTGTATACAATGTATCACCCCCCCTGTGTATACAATGTATCACCCCCTCTGTATACAATGTATCACCCCTCTATGTATACAATGTATCACCCCCTCTGTATACAATGTATCACCCCCCCTCTGTATACAATGTATCACCCCCCTGTGTATACAATGTATCACCCCCCCTCTGTATACAATGTATCACCCCCCTCTGTATACAATGTATCACCCCCCCTGTGTATACAATGTATCACCCCCCCTGTGTATACAATGTATCCCCCTCTGTATACAATGTATCACCCCCCCCCTCTGTATACAATGTATCACCCCCCCTGTGTATACAATGTATCACCCCCCCTGTGTATACAATGTATCACCCCCCCCTCTGTATACAATGTATCACCCCCCCTGTGTATACAATGTATCATTAGCGGTTTGTATACAGTGAAGTGGGTGGGGTTTCGGGATCGGCGTGTTTTGGGGGTTAATATAAAGTGTGAGAATTCTTGTAGAAAAGCTCCAGCAATCAGATAAGAAGATAAATTAATTAATCAAATGGATGAAAGTGATCAATGGAATGTCGTCCTGTACCGGCGGCTTGTGATCCTTTTATTTGTCGCTCTAATCAGTAAGTGAATAATCCTCTTTAGTGAGTCAGCCCCCCCCCGTCCCCCTTCCCCTCCCCCTCTGACCCCTTTCAGTCTGATGAGCGGACCCTCCCTGGAGACATAAAGAATATTTCAGATGTATAAAGCTGATCTTCCCGGGTCAGAGGCACCGACCGGAGCCAGAACCTGCGCAGAACATGGACCGCTGTCTATAGAGGGGGGGGGAGGGGAGTACTGCTTCCAAAACCCATTCTCCCCCCAGACCACTAACAGGCCTGTTATTACTTGGAACCCCCAAACATTATACAAATTTTTTAGCAGAGACCCTAGTAAATAAAATGGCGATTGTTGCAATTTTTTATGTCACACGGTATTTGCACAGCAATTTTTCAAATGCAATTTTTTGGGAGAAAATACACTCAAGGGGAATAAAAAAAAAAACACAATATATAGCCAATTTTTTTTTGTAAAATGTGAAAGAAGATGTTACGCCGAGTAAATAGATACCCAACATGTCACTGTCCACATTCACCTTTCACCTGCACTGACCCCATTCACATTTCACCTGCACTGTCCCCATTCACATTTCACCTGCACTGTCCCCATTCACATTTCACCTGCACTGACTCCATTCACATTTCACCTGCACTGACCCCATTCACATTTCACATGCACTGTCCCCATTCACATTTCACCTGCACTGTCCCCATTCACATTTCACCTGCACTGTCCCCATTCACATTTCACCTGCACTGACTCCATTCACATTTCACCTGCACTGACCCCATTCACATTTCACCTGCACTGACCCCATTCACATTTCACCTGCACTGACCCCATTCACATTTCACCTGCACTGTCCCCATTCACATTTCACCTGCACTGTCCCCATTCACATTTGACCTGCACTGTCCCCATTCACATTTCACCTGCACTGACCTTATTCACATTTGACCTGCACTGACTCCATTCACATTTCACCTGCACTGTCCCCATTCACATTTCACCTGCACTGACTCCATTCACATTTCACCTGCACTGTCCCCATTCACATTTCACCTGCACTGTCCCCATTCACATTTCACCTGCACTGACCCCATTCACATTTCACCTGCACTGACTCCATTCACATTTCACCTGCACTGACTCCATTCACATTTCACCTGCACTGACCCCATTCACATTTCACCTGCACTGACCCCATTCACATTTCACCTGCACTGACTCCATTCACATTTCACCTGCACTGTCCCCATTCACATTTGACCTGCACTGTCCCCATTCACATTTCACCTGCACTGTCCCCATTCATATTTCACCTGCACTGACTCCATTCACATTTCACCTGCACTGACTCCATTCACATTTCACCTGCACTGTCCCCATTCACATTTCACCTGCACTGTCCCCATTCACATTTCACCTGCACTGTCCCCATTCACATTTCACCTGCACTGTCCCCATTCACATTTCACCTGCACTGACTCCATTCACATTTCACCTGCACTGACCCCATTCACATTTCACATGCACTGTCCCCATTCACATTTCACCTGCACTGTCCCCATTCACATTTCACCTGCACTGTCCCCATTCACATTTCACCTGCACTGACTCCATTCACATTTCACCTGCACTGACCCCATTCACATTTCACCTGCACTGACCCCATTCACATTTCACCTGCACTGACCCCATTCACATTTCACCTGCACTGTCCCCATTCACATTTCACCTGCACTGACCTTATTCACATTTCACCTGCACTGACTCCATTCACATTTCACCTGCACTGTCCCCATTCACATTTCACCTGCACTGACTCCATTCACATTTCACCTGCACTGTCCCCATTCACATTTCACCTGCACTGTCCCCATTCACATTTCACCTGCACTGACCCCATTCACATTTCACCTGCACTGACCCCATTCACATTTCACCTGCACTGACTCCATTCACATTTCACCTGCACTGTCTCCATTCACATTTCACCTGCACTGACCCCATTCACATTTCACCTGCACTGACCCCATTCACATTTCACCTGCACTGACCCCATTCACATTTCACCTGCACTGACCCAATTCACGTTTCACCTGCACTGACCTCATTCACATTTCACCTGCACTGACCTCATTCACATTTCACCTGCACTGACTCCATTCACATTTCACCTGCACTGTCCCCATTCACATTTCACCTGCACTGTCCCCATTCACATTTCACCTGCACTGACCCCATTCACATTTCACCTGCACTGACCCCATTCACATTTCACCTGCACTGACTCCATTCACATTTCACCTGCACTGACTCCATTCACATTTCACCTGCACTGACCCCATTCACATTTCACCTGCACTGTCCCCATTCACATTTCACCTGCACTGACCCCATTCACATTTCACCTGCACTGACTCCATTCACATTTCACCTGCACTGACTCCATTCACATTTCACCTGCACTGACCCCATTCACATTTCACCTGCACTGACCCCATTCACATTTCACCTGCACTGACTCCATTCACATTTCACCTGCACTGACCCAATTCACGTTTCACCTGCACTGACCTCATTCACATTTCACCTGCACTGACCCCATTCACATTTCACCTGCACTGTCCCCATTCACATTTCACCTGCACTGACCCCATTCACATTTCACCTGCACTGACCTCATTCACATTTCACCTGCACTGACTCCATTCACGTTTCACCTGCACTGACCCCATTCACAGTTCACCTGCACTGACCCCATTCACAGTTCACCTGCACTGACCCCATTCACATTTCACCTGCACTGACCCCATTCACATTTCCCCTGCACTGGCTCCATTCACATGTTTGGTCTGTGTTGGTTCTAGAGTTGGTGAACAGTTTGAGCCAAGCAATAGCTCGACCCGAACATCGCCCATCGCCCAGCTTGCGGGATGTTTGCCCGCAGAGCACCCCACAGTGCATAGTGCATAGCTGGTTGTTAAGGAGCGAGCTGGAAATCCGGCTGCTGCGACCATAACTACGTATGGGCCATCAGCTGTCAGCGGGCCTCCCCACTGACAGCTAAATGAAAAAAAAATATTATTATCCGAAAATAGATTATTATTTTTTTAATTGTGTGGAGGTCCCCTTAAGATCTATACCAGACCTTAAGGGCCTGGTATGGAATGGGGGGGGGGGGCACGCTATTTTTGTAAAGATGTTTGTATTGCCAGCAATGACATTGTATTTTCCGTCAATTTAAATGTCATTTTTTTTATTTTTATAAATATCAGTTTTGCTGCAGCAGGTTCCATACATGTGACAGATGCTCCACTTTACAGGCAGGCTAAGGGGACCCCCCAGGCACTATATTTAAAGGAATTTTCAATTTTTATTGTTTCACTTTAAGCGCCATTAAAATCACTGCTCCTGTAAAAACTATCTTTTTAAAAAAAAAATTGTTTGCATTAATACATGTCCCCCAGGGCAGTACCCGGACCCCCATACCCTTTTATTGCCAATGACTTGCATATAAGCCTTCAAAATCAGGACTTTTGATTTTTCAAGTTCGGATCCCATAGACTTTAATAGGGTTTGCCGTTTGGGTCAGAACTTTTGCAATGTTCGAGAGTTCTGGCGCCAACCAAACCGGGGGGGGGGGGAGGGGCTGTTCAGCCAGTTGGTTCCATTCACATCTAAAGCCCTGTACACACGGGCGGGAATCCCATCTGAATTTTTTTTTTTCGCTTTTCTCGACGGGATTCCTGGCAAGCTTGTCTTGCCAAGCCCTGTGTACTGACAGCCATTCAAAAGAACCGCCGTTCCTTTGAATGGCAAGAACGCGGTGACGTCATCGACTACGAGGAGCGGGCGCTCGTCACATTCAATGCCGTCGCCGCCATCTTGCTACACCCCACACTAACCTTGTATGCTACCGCACATGCGTCGAAGTCTTATCGAGCATGCGCGGGTTTACCTCGGACAGGTAAGCATACAGACGACTGGTTTTCTCGGCAAGAAACACTCTGCCGAGGATCCCGGCGAGAAAAATAGTGAGCAGGTTCTCTATTTTTCTCGTCGAGATTCCCGGCAGTTTTCCCGACGAGAAACTGTACCAGCGAACGGTTTTCTCGGCAAAAAGCTCTCCCAGCAGTTTTCCTGCCACGAAAACTGGTCGTGTGTATGAGGCTTTAGTCTGTAGGGCTCAATATTGAGTTGGCCCCGCCCTTTGCAGCTATAACAGCTTCAACTCTTCTGGGAAGGCCGTCCACAAGGTTTAGGAGTGTTTCTATGGGAATGTTTCACCATTCTTCCAGAAGCCCATTTGTGAGGTCAGGCACTGATGTTGGACGAGAAGGCCTGGCTCACAGTCTCCACTCTAATTCATCCCAAAGGTGTTCTATCAGGTTGAGGTCAGGACTCTGTGCAGGACAGTCAAGTTCCTCCACCCCAAACCCGCTCATCCATGTCTTAACCACTTCCTGCCCAAGGTACGTATATGGACGTCCTCGGCTTTGAGCGGGGATATCTGAATGATGGGTGCGGCTCCAGGCATCATTCAGATATCAACTTTTAGAGCAGGCGATTCTCTGCACCATAAAAACGATCATGGCGGCTGTTACGCCGTTCGATCGTTCTTACTGGCGGCGAGAGGGGACGCCCCCCCTCCCGCCGCCCTCCGGTGCGATCGGTGAGTCGGAGAACGGATCCGCCAGCCCCAGATGCTTACCATAGAGATTTCCAGCGGACCAGATGGTCGCCGGAGTCTCTATGATCGTTCGGAGGCTCGGGCGCGATGTTATGACGTCACGCCCGGCCTGTGCATTAAAAAAAAATGCAGTTTTCCCGACGAGAAACCATACACACGGCCGGTATTCTCTGCAAAAAGCTCTCCCAGCTGTTTTCCTGCCGAGAAAACCGGTCGTGTGTACGGGGCCTAAGTGTTCCGGTGAATGCCCGCCAAAGCATGCAATTTTTATGAGCGCTCAAGGAACTCACGAAAAAACACATGTCGCGCTTTCAGTGCCATTCACTGTTGACGGCACCCCAAAGTGTGCCAAAACGCATGAGGCTTAATGCCCAAAAAGGGTTTAGGAGCAGCTTTGGCACATTCGTAGGGAAGCCCATTCAAATGAACGGATGCATGCAACACAAAAATGCGCAAAACAAGTAAAAAAAAAAAAAAAAAAGTGCGTTTATGCAACGTTAGTTGTGAACCTGGCCTAAGTCTCCTTCAGGGTGGAGAATTTCTTCTGTTTCTTCAGAACTTTGTAACTCTGAAAGCCGAAACCCAAATCCGCCTGAAGAATAATTACTTCTCTCGCCGCCCCGCTGGGCCCAGGAGATGAATGTAAGAGTCCGGCTGTTACTCAGATGTTCCGGAGCCCGCAGCAATTTTCCGGAGACCCCTCCCCCCCCGCCGCCCACGGCAAATGCCATTTCGTTTACAGGAAAGAAAAGACACCGATTGTCTTCACTAAATTAAAGCGAAAAATAAAGCGCGGCGGCGTCCCGGGGAGGTCTAATCAAATCAGCCTGCGACGGATAACGAGACAGTTGCGTTCAGACACGACGACTGTTGGGACTGTCAGCTGGAAGTCCAGCTTAGGTCGTGTCGGAGATGAAATTGGAAGCGGCGAGGGCGCGGCGTGCCAGGAGACAGCCGGTGAACTGGGAGGAGGGGGGGCGCATGGCAGATCTGCCTCAATGGCGACGAGATGTGACATTTTCCGGGAAGCTGCACATCATCCACGGGGACAGATGGCTGCGGATCGTCGTACCTTTTTTTTTTTTCTTCCCCCCGCCGCTTGTCTCCTGTTCCACATCTCATCCCAACAAGGTGCCGCTGAGCCGTGAGATCACACGGCAAGAAAATATGGCAAGGCAGCTGGCACCGCGCTAAAGAGATCCCCTCGTCTCCGACACCCTGCCAGCGACGCATCTTGCTAGACAAAAAAAACCTTCTTTAGTGTTGCAGAAGCACAAAGTCAATGGATACATGCGAACCGCGTGATCTGCTAAACATTTTTATTTTTTTTTGGAACACATTATACGCTTGTTCAATAAGCGGCAACAATGTGTTGCCGCCATGTTGGCGCAAGACGGTTATTGACTAACCACTTGCTTCCCAGGCAAAATTACTTAGAACACCAAAATTTTAGCAGTGGTCTCCAAAATGTGTCCCAGGGGCCGAATGTGGCCCTCGGTTTACTTTTATCCGGCCCCTGGGACACTATTCCATCCAATGACACCAACAATTGGGCACAATTTGTCCC
Source organism: Rana muscosa (assembly GCA_029206835.1). Classification (NCBI taxonomy): domain Eukaryota; kingdom Metazoa; phylum Chordata; class Amphibia; order Anura; family Ranidae; genus Rana; species Rana muscosa. The sequence goes on from CM055121.1 coordinate 288,841,805, forward strand.
ACTGACGCCAACCATGGGGTACTATTCTTCCCACTGACACCAATGATGGGGTACTATTCCTTTAACTGACACCAACAATTGGGCATACGTCCTCCTATGGACACAAATGATGGGGCACAATTCCTCCCAATGACACCAACAATGGAATACTATTCCTCCCTCTGACACCAACAATTGGGCATATGTCCTCCCACTGACACCAATAAGGAGCACAATTCCTCCCACTAACACCAATATAACTGACACCAACAATTGGACATATGTCCCCCCACTGACACCAATGAAGGGGCACAATTCCTCCCAATGACACCGCAATGGGGCACAAGTCTTCCCAAATGGCACCAATTATGGGGTACTATTCCTATAACTGACACCAACAATTGGACATATGTCCCCCCACTGACACCAATGAAGGGGCACGATTCCTGCCAATGACACCAACAATGGGGCACAATTCCTCCCAATGACACCACAATGGGGCACAAGTCTTCCCAAATGGCACCAATTATGGGGTACTATTCCTATAACTGACACCAACAATTGGACATATGTCCCCCCACTGACACCAATGAAGGGGCACAATTCCTGCCACTGACACCAACAATGGGGCACAATTCCTCCCAATGACACCACAATGGGGCACAAGTCTTCCCAAAAATCATGGGGTAATATTCCTATAACCAACAACAACAATTTGACATATGTCCCCCCACTGACACCAATGAAGGGGCACAATTCCTGCCAATGACACCAACAGTGGGGCACAAGTCTTCCCAAATGGCACCAATTATGGGGTACTATTCCTATAACCGACAACAACAATTGGACATATTTCCCCCACTGACTCCAATGAAGGGGCACAATTCCTGCCAATGACACCAACAATGGGGCACAATTCCTCCCAATGACACAACAATGGGGCACAAGTCTTCCCAAATGTCACCAATTATGGGGTACTATTCCTATAACCGACACCAACAATTGGACATATTTCCCCCACTGACTCCAATGAAGGGGCACAATTCCTGCCAATGACACCAACAATGGGGCACAATTCCTCCCAATGACACAACAATGGGGCACAATTCCTCCCAATGACACAACAATGGGGCACAAGTCTTCCCAAATGGCACCAATCATGGGGTACTATTCCTATAACCGACACCAACAATTGGACATATGTCCTCCCACTGACACCAATGAAGGGGCACAATTCCTGCCAATGACACCAACAATGGGGCACAATTCCTCCCAATGACACAACAATGGGGCGCGAGTCTTCCCAAATGGCACCAATTATTGGGTACTATTCCTATAAACGATACCAAAAAACTGGGCATGTGCCCTCCCACTGACACCAACGAAACCAATAAAGGGGCAAAAATAACAAATTCCTTGCAATGACACCAACAATGGGGCACTACTCCTATAACTGATACTAACTACTAATGTTCACCCATTGACACCAATAAAGGGGCCAAAATTCCTCCTAATGACTATTTCTTCCACTGACACCAACGATGGGTCATTGTTTACTCCCACTGACATCAGGACATTTTCTACCCCCACTGGTAGTACCGCCCCCCCCTTACACACACATAGTCTGAAGTATACTGGCCCTGTGTTTAGAAAGTTTGGAGACCCCTAGAGAGAATAAAATGGTGGGTGTTGCAATTTTTTATGTCACAGAGACAAAATATAATACAACATTTTTTGGTCAAATATAAAAGATGACGTCCCTCCGAGTAGATAGATACCAAACATGTCATGCTTTACAATTGTGCACGCCCGTCGAATGGCGACAAACTATGGTACATTAAATTATCTACAGGAGATGATTTAAAAGCCTTTACAGGTTGCCAGCTTAAGCCTCGTACACACGGCCAGTTTTCTCATCAAGAAACTACAAGAAAACTGCTGGCAGAGCTTTCTTGCCGAGAAAACCGGCCGTGTGTTACGAGGCTTTCAGGTTTCTCGTCAGGAAAACCGTCCAGAATCTCGACGAGAAAAATAGAGAACCTGCTCTCTATTTTCTCGACGGGATTCTCGTCGGCATGTTTCCCTGTTTTTTTTATTATTTATTTTATTTTAATGTATTTATTTTGCTCAATTCTGCCTATCTCACTGCTTTTAATCCATTGAACCTAGTCTAGGTGGTCGGGTCGGGGAAGGATCCTAAGCTTCTGGCAGGTTCAAGTTCCTGGTCGGCATCGCTCTTCACAAGAATGGTGGAAGATCAGCCTTCTACAAAGCAGCAGCACAAAGCCCTCTGAAATGTCACCATCAGGAGCTTCGTGTTACCAAGTCCATGTGAAGAGTAGATGTTAGTATGACAAGGCCACAGTCCGCTCCATTCACCCCATAGTTCTAAATGTGAATTGTTAAAGCAGAAACGGGCCGTTAGTGCTTTAAACGGTGAACATTTTCGGGAACCCAACATGAGGAGCAACTAGCATGAACTGAGAGAGCAAAGGAACCATCATGGATGATTGAGAAGCTAGACACGTCTACACCATTTAGGTATTCCATCCACATCCTAAACACCCTGGCAACTGCGGAATTCATGGAATTAGAACATGGAATTCGAAATCCCAATCTTTTATAATAAATAAAGTTTGCATTGTAGCCCAATCTGGTGTATGACCAACATGGTGGTGACCAATATGGCTGAGCTACCAGAGAAAATTGACCAACATGGTGGAGGTAGGGTGACCACATGTCCCGGATTGCCCGGTGATGTGATTCGTTACAGTACAAGCTGATTTTTGGGAAGGGAGGGTGTCCCTGAATGGTAGTTTGGAAATGTGGTCACCCTAGGTGGAGGCTAGGGAGACACTACAACAAGAATTTAATTGGCTTGACTGGTGGGCCTTCCAATGGGTTCATATTTAGACATTGAGCCACTTTATCATACTTGGAGGGCATGGCTGTCCAATAGCTTGAATTGCCATGCCATCGCTTGACCCTAATGCCTTGTACACACGGTCGGATTTTCCGTCGGAATAAACTCCGACGGGTTTTTCCGACGGAATTCCGTTCAAGCTGTCTTGCATACACACTGTCACACCAAATTCCGACTGTCAAGAACGCTGTGACGTACAACACTACGACGAGCCGAGAAAAATGAAGCATGCGTCGACTTGATTCTGAGCATGCGTGGTTTTTTTCTCCGTCGGAGTTCCACACAGACGAACGGAATTTCCGATAGAAATTTTTTCCGTGTGAAAAAAAAAAGAAAATGTTCTCTTTCTAATGCCTTGTACACACGGTCGGAATTTCCGATGAAAAAAGTCAGCCGTAATTTTTTCATTGGATTTTCCGACCGTGTGCGTACCCCATCGGACTTTTCCCATCGGAAATTCAGACGGCGTTAGAAAGAGAACATGTTCTCTTTTTATCCGCCGAAAAAAAATTCTATCGTCGGAAGTTCCGACGGAAAAAGTCAGATGGGGCATACACACGGTCGGAATATCCGATGAAAAAATTCCGTCTGACTTTTTTCCTCGGAAATTCCGATCCTGTGTACGCAGCATGAGAGATCAGATTGGCACTAATCATATTATTCTCTTCACCCAACTACGTTCCATTCCCTTGTAAAGTACCATAAGATTAGAGTATCTAGTCTATAGACATGAAGGTCTCTTTCATTAGTGGTTTTGGAAGCGACCAAGTAGGACGTTCCCCCTTTCCTTTGCTCTACAGGACAAGCCGCCCACCACGTTGGGACCTGACGAGGTTCCGGGAGATCTGGCCACACAATAGAACTGTGGGAATTTCTGGGCTGCCTTTAAAATGACTTACACTGCACATCTACTCGAATGGACTTGATGGCCGGGACCCCAACCCCATTGTCGGCTTTACAATAGTATCGGCCACCCTGCATCCTCTGAACCTTCTCTATGCGCAGGGTCTCGTTGTAGATGGAGGTCTCCTGGAACTTTTCCGAGGCGCTGCCTGCTGTTTTTGTCCACCGCACCTGGAAAACAAAGAGAAAGAGCTCTACATTAAATGAATTGTATATGAATTATTTATTTTTTGTGCATTCGTACAGCACCAAAATACAGAATGGTCATATCTGTCTCTGCACCAGAGCAGCTTACACTCTAATGTCCCCCCACCACCTAGGGTGACCACATTTCCAAACTACCATTCAGGGACACCTTCCCTTCCCAAAAATCAGCTTGTGCTGTACCAAATCACAGCACAGTGATTGGACACAAGAGGCGGGATTTATGATTTCTCCAATCAGAAGCAGGGGACGGGGATTTTGCTCCTCCAGGCATTCCCGGCCAGGACAAGTACTGTCAGTGAGTAAAGCGGTGATGTGGCGGCCTTTTTTGGGGGCATCAGATTGGCCCGGGGGGTGGCTGTGTCAGTTTCATTCCGGGACACTGTATTGTCCTGGAATGAATGTGCCCGGGACAGATCTGCAAAATGCGGGACTGTCCCGAGCAATCCGGGACACGTGGTCACCCTACCCCCACCACCACACATTATTATTATACATTTATATAGCTCCGACATATAGCGCACAGAGATCACTAAGCCGGTCACATTAGTCTCTGCATCAGAGGAACTTACACTCTAATGTCCAACCTCAGTCACACTCAGGAGCCAGGTTTGTCAGAAGCCAGTGAACCTATGAAAACCTTCTGAGGTTGTGGGAGGTAGTAGAAAATAATTAATATCTAAGAAACACGGGTATACCATGTAGGTCCCACTCACACTTGTGCGACTTGTCATGTGACTTTGGATCCCAAAGTCACATGACAAGCTGCACCCCATGTTTTCCTATGAGTATCGTTTATACTTCAAGTAGTAGTTCCTGCACTACTTTGGTCCAACTTGCATGTGACTTGAGGTCCATAGACCTCAATGTAAACCCTCAAAAGTCGCATGAAATTATAGATGCATATTGGGTGTGACTTGTGTGCCGACAATGAAAAAAAAAAAACGGCGTGGGGTTCCTCCCAATGCATACCAGGCCCTTTGGTTCTGGTATCATAGTTACATAGTTAGTCAGGTTGAAAAAAGACACAAGTCCATCCAGTTCAACCATAAATTGATTTTAAGGGGAACCCCACGCCGAATATAAAAAATAATGGCGTGGGGTCCCCCCCAAAATCCATGCATGCAGCCTGTCAGGTCAGGCCCCCCCACCCCAAAGCACCTTGTCCCTATGTTGGTGGGGACAAGGACCTCTTCCCCACAACCCTGGACGGTGGCTGTGAGGGTCTGCGGGCAGATGGCTTTTCAGAATCTTGTAGAACCCTTTAATAAGGGGGATCCCGGGGGGCCTCGCTCCCTTTTGACGTCAATAACCAAGGGCATGCTAGGTCGGTGACATCGCAAGGGGACAGTGCCAGCTGGCAATGTCACCGGGTGGCCCCGCCCCTTAGGTATTTAAAGCGGAGCTCCAGTCTCCTTGGCAATTTTTTCCAAAAAGCATTCTTGCTAGCTGTACATTAAAATTAGGAGACTCTTCTAAGCGTAATCCTTCTTCCTAATTATAAATGTGCCATTACTCACAGGATCCCGGTAGGCAGGCAGCGACCATTGACGATGTGGGCATCTGAAGCCCGTTCCTATTTGCTTCCGGGATTCCGGGCAGCTGTCTCATTCCTACGCAGTGATGACACCTCGCGGCGCACTGTGTTGTTTACAGGTTCCCATAACAATGGCAGCGTCTGCGGAATTTCCCGCCCCGTTGCTATGGCAACCTGGCAACCAACACAAACTTCCTGTCTCGAAATACCGTGAGATTTCATTATTAGGTGTCCCTAGGACTTCTGGGATAGATGACGGCGGTATCCCAAGAGGCCTAGGGAATCGCCTAATGATGAAATCGCCTCGGCGGCCGGGACAGGAAGTGCGGACTGCACAGAGAAAAATAAGGTATTTAGAAATAAAAATTGAAAAAAAAAAAAAAATTGCCGTTACAGACTGTTCTGGGGGTGGGCATTATCTTGCAATGAACATGGAAAAATGGGTGGAAGAGGTGGGAGTCTATTGTTGCTGGAGGGGGGATTTTGTTGTGGGTGGTACATTGTTAGGGGGATCTATTGTTGCTGGCTGAAGGGGAAACCAAATTCCATACAAATTACTTAGCACAACAAAATGATACTTGGTTCTGTATTGTCTAAAAGGGGCGGTACTGGGAGGTGGGTAGGGCATGGAACCAAGGGACGGTGCTCGGAGGTGGGTGGGTGGGGGGGGGGGCGGAGAAAACAAATGGCTCTGAAAAGGGGAGTTCCCGCACCTATTGTCTGAAAAAAAAAGCCCTGATAATACTACATAAAATTGATAACAATGTAGCACGATACCTGCGGCCGGGGATGTCCGTTAACCAGGCACTGCAGCACCAGTGTGTCGCCCTCTCGGATGGTGTAGACCCGTTCACTCACATTGTCATTATTGTCCACACAGGCCTGACTGCCATGGATAATCTGAGCCTGAGCCGGAGCTGCAAAGACAGGAGAGAAGGAGATCAGTCTATGTCCTACAACTGGGGCCCCAGTACCACGGGAGCCACATCCCATATCATACAGTGCCTTGAAAAAGTATTTATACCCCTTGAAATTTCCCACATTTTGTCATCTTACAACCAAAAACGTAAATATATTTTATTGAGATTTTATGTGATAGACCAACACAAAGTGGCAAATAATTGTGAAGTGGAAGGAAAATGATAAATGGTTTTAATTTTTTTTTTTTTACAAATAAATATGTGAAAAGTGTGGGGGGGCATTTGTATTCAGCCCCCTTTACTCTGATACCCCTAACTAAAATCTAGTGGAACCAATTGCTTTCAGAAGTCACCTAATTAGTAAATAGAGTCCACCTGTGTGTAATTTAATCTCAGTATAAATACAGCTGTTCTGTGAAGCCCTCAGAGGTTTGTTAGAGAACCTTAGTGAACAAACAGCATCATGAAGGACAAGGAACACACCAGACAGGTCAGGGATAAAGTTATGGAGAAGTATAAATCAGGGTTAGGTTATAAAAAAAATCTCCCAAGCTTTGAACCTCTCACGGAGCTCTGTTCAATCCATCATCGGAAAATGGAAAGAGTATGGCACAACTGCAAACCTACCAAGACATGGCCGTTCACCTAAACTGACCGGCCGGGCAAGAAGAGCATTCATCAGAGAAGCAGCCAAGAGGTCCATGGTAACTCTGCAGGAGCTGCAGAGATCCACAGCTCAAGCCTCTTGCACAGGACCGGTTTTCTCGGCAAGAAAACTGCTGGGAGAGCTTTTTGCCGAGAAAAACGTTTGTGTGTATGGTTATTCTCGACAGGAAAACTGCCGGGAATCTCGACGAGAAAAATAGAGAACCTGCTCTCTATTTTTCTCGTCGGGATTCTCGGCAGAGGGTTTCCTGCCGAGAAACCCGGTCGTCTGTATGCTTACCTGTCCAAGTAAACCCGGGCATGCTTGAAAAGACTTTGACGCATGTGCGGTAGCATACAAGGTTAGTGTGGGGTGTAGCAAGATGGCGGCGACGGCATCGAATGTGATGAGCGCCGGCTCCTGGTAGTCGATGACGTCACCGCGTTCTTGCCATTCAAAAGAATGGCTGTTCTTTTGAATGGGTGTGTGTACACTCGGCGAGCAAGGAAAGCTCGACAGGAATCCCGTTGAGAAAACCAAAGTTTTTTTTTTTACGACAGGATTCCTGCCCGTGTGTACAGGGCTTGACTCGTATCCATACACAGCAAGGGAACAGACCCGATTGCCTCCGCCCGCTGCCGACGGCTCCGGTAAGCGGCGGAGAGCACCAGAGAGCGGCGGGAGGGGGGACCCTCTCCCGCCGCCGATAAAAGTGATTTTGTTGCGTATCCGCCACAGAGACCACTTTTATCTGAAAGCGGACCGCCCGCTGAAGAAGAGGGTACCGGGGTTATGGTAGCTAGCTGCTACTATAACAATGATATTCCTCTTCAAACAGTCAACGTATTCCTGTGGCAGGCGGTCCGCAAGTGGTTAAAAGTCTCACAAGTCGGATCCCAAGTCACACAAGTGTGAAAGGCGACTTAGATACACTTTCATTTTAATAGTTCTTGTATGTGAAACTTTCTAATAAACTCGGATGCAACTTCAGTGCTTTAAAATGTTTTCAATTACAACGTAGCGACTCTGCGGAGACGAAACTCAGGGGGGGGGGGTAAAGAAATCCGCTCCTTCTGATCACAAAGGCGTTAATTTCGGATGAGCTTGGTCATTACGGCTAACCACCTTCTCCATCAGGTGTCATCGATTTCCTCTCTATAAAAGGGATACAACTAAATAGAACTATTTCCTGACCCTAATGAGGAGGCGTGCCCCCGCTCTTCGCTTCGGCGGTGTGACACAAAGTGGTCCTGCGACGGCTCTATCGCTTTCCATCGATTTAATCTCCCTCTGATATTATAATGGGAGAATTGATGTGACCGCTTCCGAGCTTTTCCTGAGGAAATTATAGAAACCGCGCTGAAAGTGCCACAATTAGGGACGATTGTGAAGAGGAGAAGACGTATCTAATGGGACATTGTGCTACCGGAGTGTTCAGCCAACAAAGGGAATTACTTAACCTCCCGGCCTTGCGCGGCGCAGAGAGATGTTACTTTTAATAAAATTACTTCTGTAGGTTTTTTACAAAGTTCTCAAGGTCTGTGGTTACATTGTTTTCCGTTTGTTGGGAGAAAAACCAGACATGGGCTATAAATCAGCAAATCCAATCGTTAGTGTGAATCCTGGGTACAGACGGTTTCAGATAGTTACATTGTTGCAGATTGGACTAATGGAAGTACCGTATATACTCGAGCCCCCTCGGCTTATACTCGAGTCACCTTTTTGCGCCTGATCTCCCAGACTTTGGGGACCCGGTACTGGCCAGTCCCCTGGACCCCAAACCTGGCACATATGTAGCCTCACTCTTTCTCTACAAGTGTGCAAAGTTTTTTCCTTGGGGGACCTACAGCCGGGGAGCACCGATTTTTCAAACTTGGGCACCCCTTCCATAGACTCCCATGTTGAACGGTCATTTCTCTGGTGAATTTGGCGACTCGGTACCGGTCGGTTGTAGGTCCCCTGGACCCGAAACTTGGCACGCATGTAGCCTGATTTCTCCTCTATATGTGTGCAAAGCTTTTTGTCTGGGGGACCTACGGCCGGGGAGCACAGATTTTTCAAAGCCGAACACCCCTTCCATACTCCCATGGACTCCCATGTTAAACGTCAGTCTAGTCATGGGCACAGTGAGGCATGGGCACAGTGAGGCATGGGCACAGTGAGGTATGCACATGGACACCCTAGGCTTATACTCAAGTCAATCAATTTTCCCAGTATTTTGTGGTAAAATTAGGTGCCTCGGCTTATATTCGGGTCAGCTTATACTCGAGTATATACAGTATGTATGTTCCATATCTGTGGGATCCTCATGGAAGCCACAAATCATTGTACTAGGCACTGCTACTACAGTCATCTCCACCAGTAGTGTATTTAGTTTTTTTGCTGCCCTAGGCCTGACTAAACTCGTGCACCCCCTAATTTAAATATGACCCATCCCTTCCTGTCAAGGCCACACCTCTTTCTGTTTTAGACCCGCCCTGAAATTAGGGACACTAGTTCTTAGGGTCGGGGGGGGGCATTGGATTCCCTTAATTTGCATAGATTTCCTCTCACTTCCTGTTTGGCTATGGGGCAGGAAGTGAAGGGAAATCTCTGCAATGGGGACAGGGATGGTAAAAAAAAGAAACTGACAGGGGCCATAACCCTCCCTTACTCTAACCAAAATGAAAAAAAAAAAAAAAAGTGTTGCCTATAGTTCTACTTTAAGCACAAATTTCTGATAATATTATTGTAGCGTGTTCCCTACTTAGGGGATCGTTATGCCTAAATTTAGGGGTGACCTGAGCGGCAGTTGGCTCAGGTCTTCTAATTGTTTGGACTCTGCCTTGCTGCTGTGTCACCTGGCGTGCAGTTCCCCTTTAGGCATATAGGTGGTGTTGTCACTTATACCCGGGGTTGAACCACAGGTGATGGAGTGGCTATTGGATGTCCTCTCTCTCGGCTGCCGTGCGGTGGGTGGTTGCGGCCTGCTGTTGCATGCCGGGAGGGGATATATAAGGGGCGGACTCCATTGTTCAGGAGGAGTAGTACCCGGGGACCTGTACCCGGAGGAGTGTGTCCCTCTAAGGAGGGGGTGCGCCCAACTTTGACTGAGGAGACTCGGGCACCTTCGGCCCGAGGCTGCGGAGTTCCAGGTAGGCCCAGTACCTTCAACTGGGTCTACAAACCAGAAAGGAAACCCAGGGAGCCCAGGTGGGGGGCGACCGCTCTGACATAGAGGAAACCGGGGGAGGATCGGTCCCATAGAGGAGACGAGTAATACAAGATTGCTGTCTCAGGAGAGGTCTGGTGTCCTGTCGGAGGGAAGGATTCCTTTCTTCGCAGACTGCCCTTGCGGAGTGTCGTTAATTAAAGGAGGGATCTCCTTGACTTTGTCCTTGGAGGGGACTAAGTCACTGTTCGAGCTTCATGCCGGCTGCTAGTGCTATTGAGTGACTATCCGGGTGAGCTGTACCCACTCGAGACCGAGTGGCGAAGAAGCCAAGAGTGTGCCTGAATCTACTCTATCCTGCTAACCCCTTTCCTCTCTTCAACTTTCTGGTTACTAAAGCAAAGAGAGAAAATAAACTCTTGTTGGAGTTGAAGTGTTGTGTGGACATTGACCTTCTTTGGGAAAGGTAAAGACTTGCCTCTATAGCAGTGATTCTCAACCTTCTAGTGCCGTGACCCCTTGATAAAATTTCTCAAGTTGTGGGGACCCCTAACAGTAAAATTATTTATAGCGTGGGTTGTCAGCACCCAAGGCAAGACAAGTAATTTGCGCCCCTAACCCACAGACATTTAGCGCTCCCGGAGTCCTTTTAATGGCAATTATAATCACAGGTAATGTTACTCACTGTGTCTCCAGCTTCACTGCGTCTCCGACTTTGTGGTGTCTCGTAGCAGTGACACCTATGCCGAAATCAGGAGATAGGGTCTCCTCAGCCCCTCCCACTTCACGTTCCTCATTAGTCAGCTGACCTCTAGTCTTTGCCCCCCAGCCATCCCTTGAACTGAATGGGCGGCTGCGAAGAGGCTGAGTGGGCGGCTGCGGGCTCCAGGAACAGCCCAGCTGGGCGGCCGTGGGCTCCAGGGATAGCCCTGCAGGGTGGCCGCAAAAAGGCTTGGAGAGTGGTGCAGGCTTCAGGACCAGCCCAGGATTCGGTGACCCCTGGCAAATCATCATTCGACCCCCGAGGGGGTCCCGACCCACAGGTTGAGAACCACTGCTCTATAGTCTAGAGGGAAGAACCAGTGAAAGGGAGCAACTCGCTGCGGGACCCAAATACATAACACCGCCCGACCTCTAATCCAGAGGACGCGGACATGTGGCATCGTGTGTCTGATCCCCCTAAAAGGAAGGTAAGAGGGAAAAGGATCTGTGTGCTACATTATGGAGAGGACTAAGAAGATATAACAATGCCAATGGTGCAGCAGAAAACATATAGCACAGTGAGGAAGGTTTTTGGTCTAGGATGATAGGACAGTCAAAATTACTAACAGTGTAGCACAAGCCGGCGGGGGCTCTTTCCGTGCTGCCCCCCCCCTGCAAAGTGCTGCCCTAGGCCAGGGCCTTGTTGGCCTAGCCCAGGATACAGCGTTGATCTCCACTAGCTTCTGGCACCTATGCAAAGTCACTGCCCTGCTGCTTACTGAACACAGGAGGTCACTTGCTTAGCACAAGCTCCATTCAGGGAATGCTTTTCATTCCGCATCCAATTTGCATAGCAGAAGAATGTGACTGGCTCTCTATGGGGACGATTCACATATCTCCGCAGCAGGTCCGATGCGATTTGCTGGAAAAACGTGTGCCTTTTTTTGTCCTTTTTAGGTCCGAATTCAGCCCAAGATTCGGGCTGAAATCGGACCTGAAATGGTGAACCAACACGCACCGGACTCCTAATGTGCGACGGATCTGGCAATAGTGTGAACCCAGCCTTAAGGTGTCAGCATACCAAGACATTTTGGACAATTTCATGCTCTCAACTTTGTGGGAACAGTTTGGGGACGGCCCCTTCCTGTTCCAACATGACTGCGCACCAGTGCACAAACAAGGTCCATAAAGACATGGATGAGCGAGTTTGGGGTGGAGGAACTTGACTGGCCTGCACAGAGTCCTGACCTCAACCCGACAGAACACCTTTGGGATGAATTAGAGCGGAGACTGCGAGCCAGATCTTCTCATCCAACATCAGTGCCATGACCTCACAGATGCGCTTCTGGAAGAATGGTCAAACATTCCCATAGACACCCTCCTAAACCTTGTGGACGGCCTTCCCAGAAGAGTTTAAAGTGGTTGTAAAGGTTCGAATAAAAAATAAATAAAATAAATAACAAACATGTTATACTTACCTCCACTGTGCAGCTCGTTTTGCACAGAGTGGCCCCGATCCTCGTATTCTGGGGTCCCTCGGCGGCTGTCTCGGGTCCTCCCTGCATCAGCTAACCCCCCTGGGAAGTGCTTTCCCAAAGGGGTTACCTTGCGGGCGAGCTCCCAAATCCAGCATTTGTATCCATAGACACAAATTCCCGGACTCGGCCCCGCCCCCGCATCATTGGATTTGATTGACAGCAGCGCGAGCCAATAGCTGCGCTGCTATCAATCTGTCCAATGAAGAGCTGAGAAGACCGGGCCGAAATCCAGCGCGTTCTCAACGCGGGACTTTCGAGGGCTCAGGTATGTAAACGGGGGTGGGCTGGGGGGGCCAGTAAGCATCGGATGTTTTTTCACCTTAATGCATAGGATGCATTAAGGTGAAAAAACGGGATCCTTTACAACCCCTTTAAGCTGTTATAGCTGCAAAGGGCGGGGCCAACTCAATATTGGCACCCTACGGACTTAGCCTGGGATGCCATGAAAGTTCATGTGCGTGTAAAGGCAGGCGTCCCAATACTTTTGGTAATATTTTCCTCCCACTGAATCTTATTTTTATCACATAATGGAGATCTCTGGCTCTGCACTGGGGGTGCAGAGCCAGAGATCTCCATTATGAGTATAAAAAGTCAAGAGGCATAATGTCAACAGTGTAACAGAGATGCAGGGAACCAGTATTCCCCATTCACCTCTGAACCACGAATCACAACCTGGTAATAACATCTGACAGGTAGTGCAGGAGAAAGCAGGGAAGACAAGTATGCATTGGACTGTCATTAGATTAGGATGATTAAACAGAACCTGTACACCTTACATCAAGTGTCCCTATCAGAATCTTCTCCTACATCAGAGTGCCCCCATCAGAGTGCCCCCATGAGAGTGCCCCAATCAGAGATGCCCCCATCAGAGTGCCCCCATCAGAGTACCCCCATCAGAGTGCCCCCATCAGAGTGCCCCAATCAGAGATGCCCCCATCAGAGTGCCCCCATCAGAGTGCCCCCATCAGAGATGACCCCATCAGAGATGCCCCCATCAGAGTGCCCCCATCAGAGTGCCCCCATCAGAGATGGCCCCATCAGAGATGCCCCCATCAGAGTGCCCCCATCAGAGTGCCCCCTTGCATCAACTGTATCTATCAGCACTCCCCTTGCATAATTTGTACTCATCAGAGTCCTCCTAGCATCATGTGTCCCCATTCAAAGTCCAACCCTTACACCAGAGTCCATCTTAAGAGCTCCCGAGGGGGGGGGCTCTCCTAAGATGGACTTTAAGAGCTCCCGAGGGGGGGGGGGGGCTCTCCTAAGATGGACTCTGGTGTAAGGGTTGGACTTTGATGGGGGGAACTTTGAATGGGGACACATGATGCTAGGAGGACTCTGATGAGGGCAAAGATGGCTACTCTAATGAGTAGCCATCTGGGACTTGAAGTGGATTTGAACGTTAAGGTCCCCATCAGAGTCCAACTACTTACATCAGAGTCTATCTTAGAAGTCTCCCCCTACATCAGAGTCCCATCAGGGCTCCCCTTGTTAGAAATTGTCTACTGGTATCACTAGGGTTTGGGAGGGAAGTATTTTCAATATGAAGCCTAGATCAAGAAGAGGTGGACATGACGTGACCTCCAACCAGCAGGAGGAAATTTCAATACTATCCTTAGAAGTAGACATGTGCACTGCCGAAAAATTCGTCGTTTTCGTTTCATTCGGCTTTTTGCTTTTTTTGGAAATTTGGAAATTCAGGAAATTCGAAAATTCGGAATTCCGTATTTCCGAATTCCGGGATTTCAGAATTTTAGAATTTCAGAATTCCGAATTTCAGAATTTCCATATTTACGAATTTCAGAATTTCCAAATTCCGAATTTTCGAATTCCGAATTCCAAATTTCTGAATTTTCAAATTTCGGAATTCGGAAATTCGAAAAATTTGAAAATTTGGAAATTCAACTTCCTAAATTTCCCATTTTCGAATTTTAGATTTTCGAATTTTACAATTTCGAATTTTTGAATTTCCGAATTTCCAAAATTCAAAAATTCAAAAATTCAAAAATTCGGAAATTCAAAAATTCGGAAATTCAGAAATTCGGAAATTCGGAAATTAGAAACGTAGAAAATTAGAAAATTAGCGAATTTGCAAATTTTCAAATTAGCGGATTTCTGAATTTCCGAAATTCAAAAATTTAAAAATAAAAAAATTCGGAAATTAGAAAATTCGGAAATTCAGAAATTCGCAAATTCTAAATTTCAGAAATTCTACATTTCGGAAATCCGAAAATCCTAAAATTCGGAAATTGAAAAATTCTGAAATTTCGGAATTAACTATTTTGTCAAAATTAGTTAAAAAACGAATTCGGAACTAAATGAATTGCACATGTCTACTTAGAAGGTAGTATTTTGCCAAAAGTGTAGTTGACGCTTGGAAAAGACTGGGACAGGTCTGTCTAGCGCCCAGGACAAGGATGAAGAACTGCACCCCCTCACCCACTTTTAATGCATACCGTAGAATGGGTTTACTGCCCTGTGTCCATTTTCTGCCACCTTGCTCCACTGTGCCCAGGGCAGCTTCCCCTCCTGCCCACCCCTTGTCCCAACCCTGGTAGGGCGTCAGTCAGTCAACAGTAAGTGGATTTAAATATACTTGGAGGAAACATAGAACTATACTCAAAAAAGGTAAAAAAATCAAAAAAATCAAAACAGGAGCAGACTCAATGGGCTCCTTGGTTTTATTCCACATTTCTACGTTACTGAATACTATCATTACAGTCTGAACCCCGTGGCGGTCCTTTGATATATCTTTTGCCCCAGTAGAGGTAATAAATATATTGGGCCAATGTTGACTATCTCTGCACACATCAAGCAGGGAGCCCAGGTGGGGAAGACGCGGCAGACTCTGGAAATACATGTTAATAATTCATGGCGGTGAAACAATCGCTAGACGACGAAGCATCACTCACACAGCATCCCGCCTGACAGTCAGGAGAGCCAGTGCCTGGGGATCGGGCCCTTTCATCCTGCCAGTT
Organism: Rana muscosa; assembly: GCA_029206835.1. Taxonomy (NCBI): domain Eukaryota; kingdom Metazoa; phylum Chordata; class Amphibia; order Anura; family Ranidae; genus Rana; species Rana muscosa. Next base: position 288,857,286 of record CM055121.1, read on the forward strand.
AGAGCTGCAGTTTGTGTTATATAAACAGGCCGTGTTATTATTATCCGAGCTGCGTACATACCCCCCCGCCCCCCACACACTCCCCCTCACATGTCTGTATCCAGAGATGCACACCTGTCACTAAACTGCTCATTATCAAACCCTCGCCTGACCTGCAGCTCCTCTCCATCAATGTTGTTTTACTTTACTTTTGATGTAGATGTGTTATTTATTTATTTTCTATCTCTGGCAGCAAAAATGTTTGTTAAACCAAAAGTCATTTAAAAAGGTGGCAGATCGGATTCACTCCCTTTTTCCGACGGTTGAAATGAGTAAGCGGCAGTGGAGAGAGGCACAATGCAGTGGCGTCACTAGGGTTGGTGTCACCTGGTGCTGTAAAATATGGTGTCACCCCCCCCCCCCCCCGGTCACTGAGCATGAGCAATCCAGGGCACTGAGCAGGCTAGCGCATCAGCACAGCTCTGCCCCCTGTGTAATCCCCCTAATGTTACCGCCTCGTGCAATCTACCTAATGTAACCCCCCTGTGCAATCCCCCTAATGTTACCCCCCTGCAATCCCCCTAATGTAACGCCCCCCCATGTGAAATTCCCCTAATGTAATGCCCCCCTGTGTAATCCCTCTAATGTAACTCCCCCCCCCGTGTAATCCCCTAATGTAATGCCCTCCCTGTGTAATCCCCCTAATGTAGCGTCCCCCCTGTGTAATCCCCTAATGTAATGCCCCCCTGTGTAATCCCCCAATGTAATCCCGCCAATGTAACCCCCCTAATGTTACCCCCCCTGCAATCACCTTAATGTAACCCCCCTGTGTAATCCCCCTAATGTTACCCCCCTGCAATCCCCCTAATGTAACGCGCCCCCTGTGGAATCCCCCTAATGTAATGCCCCCCCTGTGTAATCCCCCTAATGTAACGTCCCCCCTGTGTAATCCCCCAATGTAATGCCCCCCCTGTGTAATTCCCCAATGTAATCTCCCCAATGTAACCCCCCTGTGCAATCCCCCTAATGTTACCCCCCCCTGCAATCCCCTTAATGTAACCCCCCCTGTGTAATCCCCCTAATGCTACCCCCCTGCAATCCCCTAAAGTAACGCGCCCCCTGTGGAATCCCCCTAATGTTATCCCCCCTGTGTAATCCCCCTAAAGTAACACACCCCCTGTGGAATCCCCCTAATGTAATGCCCCCCCTGTGTAATCCCCCTAATGTAACGTCCCCCCTGTGTAATCCCCTAATGTAATGCCCCCCCTGTGTAATTCCCCAATTTAATCTCCCCAATGTAACCCCCCTGTGCAATCCCCCTAATGTTACCCCCCCTGCAATCCCCTTAATGTAACCCCTCCCTGTGTAATCCCCCTAATGCTACCCCCCTGCAATCCCCCAAAGTAACGCGCCCCCTGTGTAATCCCCCTAATGCTACCCCCTGCAATCCCACTAAAATAAAGCCCCCCCCGTGTAATCCCCCTAATGTTACCCCCCTGCAATCCCCCTAAAGTAACACCCCCCTGTGTAATCCCCCTAATGTTAACCCCTCTGCAAACCCCCTAATGTAACGCCCCCCCCTGTATACCTCCCCTCCCTACATTTACAGACCTCAAATCAGCGCTGCTCTGTGCACACGAATGTCCCTCTTCCTAGGCTCCTCCTCCTGTTGTGGATATACTGTCAGTGTGGAGTGGAGGAGGAGCCTAGGCATCAACGTCGGTCTGAGCAGTGCAATTGTGATAGGACACTTGCACCGTGACCTCTCCCCACCTGCCTGTCACAAGTGCCGTTGTAGATCGCAGTGCAGGCGCCGGGCGCAGGGGAAGGAGGAAGAGGAGAGAGCTGTGGCCAGCGCGTCGCCTCTCAATGCAGTGCTGTGCTGGGTGTCACCCCTCTGGTGGGTGTCACCCGGGGTGCGGCCCGCACCCCCCGCTCCCCCCTTACAACGCCTCTGGCACAATGCCAAATTCCCATCCACACTTCCTGAGTGCCTTACAAAAGTTGGGATCAGGCTGGCAGTGGGAGTGGCTGATCAGCAAGCAAATGGCTGGGATGTTGAGAAAAAGGTAGTGGGCTTGGACATAGAGAGGGGGGCTAATGTCTCATACACACGACCGGTTTTCCCGGCAGGAAAAAAAAACGAAGTTTTTCCCGACCGGGATTCCTCTCAAGCCTGCCTTGCATACACACGGTCACACAAAAGACCGTTGAACTTTTGAATGCCAAGAACGCGGTGACGTCAAAGACTACGACGAGCCGACAAAATGACGTTCTATGCTTCCGCGCATGCGTCGAATTGTTTACGAGCATGCGCGTTTTTGTTTTGTTTTTTCCCTCGGGAAAGCATACAGACGATCGGTTTTCACAACGGGAAAAAGACCGCCGGGAATCCCGGGCGGGGAAAAAAGAGAACAAGTTTTCTCGTCGGGAAAACTGCAATGGCGCATACACACGGACAGTTTTCCCGGACATAAGCTGTCATGGCAGTTTTCCTGCCGGGAAAACCGGTCGTGTGTACGAGGCATCAGGGTGTGGGGGGTCACAAAGTCAATATTATAAATAGTCCAAAAGGCAGGCAGGAGGTGGGGTGGTGATAAGGAACCTGCAGGAATGCCGATTTTGGACAGTGCTGGTGACTCTAATGTAACCAATACGATGACCATGGAGCATCTGGGTTGACCAGGGAGTAGAGCTGCACAATTAATTGTTAAAAAAATCGTGATCTCGATTCAACCCCCCCTGACGATCTCTATTGCAGAGTTTGCTGATTCTTTCATATAACAAGTGCAGAGACTTATCTGCACACTTTGCTGTCATAAGAAAAAATCCGGGCTGTCTGCAAAGTTTTTCACATGAAGCATTGTAACCAACGCTAAGGCCCCATGCACACGAGACGCAGGTGCAAACTCTGCTGAACACACGTTTTTAAACGCTGAAACCGGCGTTTAAAAACGCGCGTTTTGCCGCGTTTGCGGCCGCGTTTATTGGCGTTTAGCGGCGTTTTACCGCGTTTTCGTTTATAAGCGTTTCATCATAAGACCCTCCCTAAGCTCAAAAAACAGTAAATTTTAACCATTTCAGACAGTTTGTGAGACCAGAGTGATATCAGCAGCTGAGAGAGCAGCAGTGTACTTGTATTTAGCGTATCACCTGCCACGTCACCTGCCACGTCACCTGGCCACGTCACCTGGCCACGTTACATGCCATGTCACCTAGCCACGTCACCTGCCACAAGTTGTGGATTGTCCACTTGCCACGTCACCTGGCCACGTTACCTGCCACGTCACCTAGCCACGTCACCTGCCACAAGTTGTGGATTGTTCACTTGCCACGTCACCTGCCACGTCACCTGCCACGTCACCTGGCCACGTCACCTGCCACAAGTTGTGGATTGTCCACTTGCCACGTCACCTGGCCACGTCACCTGGCCATGTTACCTGCCACGTCACCTGGCCACGTTACCTGCCACGTCACCTGGCCACGTCACCTGCCACAAGTTGTGGATTGTCCACTTGCCACGTCACCTGGCCACATCACGTGCCACGTCACCTGGCCACGTTACCTGCCACTTCACCTGGCCACGTCACCTGCCACAAGTTGTGGATTGTTCACTTGCCACGTCACCTGGCCACGTCACCTGGACATGTCACCTGCCACAAGTTGTGGATTGTCCACTGGCCACATCACCTGCCACAAGTTGTGGATTGTCCACTGGCCACGTCACCTGGCCACGTCACCTGTCCATTTCACCTGCCACAAGTTGTGGATTGTCCACTGGCCATGTCACCTGGCCACGTCACCTGACACAAGTTGTTGATTGTCCACTTGCCACGTTACCTGCCACAAGTTGTGGATTGTCCACAATGCAATGCAAGCAATTACAGTTTTCTTTTATATTTTTTAATAGTTTTTCATCATTTGGCATCATTTTTGAGATTTCTAATGTTAAAAAATAGGTCACCTTTAAAAACGCTTATAAACGCAAACGCGGAAAAACGCCGGTACCGCGTTTAGCCGCGTTTAGCCGCGTTTAGCAGCGTTTAGCGTCTGAAACGTGGAAAACTTTTGCGTCTGAACCCATTTTTTTGCTTCTGGAAAAACGAGGTTAAACGCAACTGCTTGTAAACGCCAAAAAACGAGAGTGTGTGCATGGACACATAGGATAACATTGAATGGGTTCAGGGGCAGTTGAAAAAAGCGTCCAACTGCCTCTAAACGCGCGTTCAACAGCAAATAACAGCGTCTCGTGTGCATGGGGCCTTAAGGGATAAACTTCTGTGTGTAAAGAAAAAATCCGGGCAGTCTGCCAAGTTTTTAACCACTTCAGATCCGCGCTATAGCCAAAAGACGGCTGCAGCGCGGACCTGAATTGCCGGGAGGGCGTCCCTGGATGTCCTCCCGTGCTTGAGCGGCCTGCGCGCCCCCTGTAGGGCGCACGTGGCATGCTCTGTGATCAGTGAGTCCACGAGACTTGGCTGATCACAGATCGGAGTAAGGGGTCGATCCCGACCCCTTACCACATGATCAGCTGTCAGCCAATGACAGCTGATCATGTGATGTAAACAGAGCCGGTAATAGGCTATTTTTTCTCCTCACGCTAACAGCGTGAGGAGAAAAAAAATAGCCGATCACCGGCGGCTGTCAGAGGGACATCGGTCCCGATGAAGGAGAGGTGCCACCTGCCTACCAGTGACCACCAGCGCCACCTATCAGTGCCCACAGTGCCACCCATCAGTTCCCACAGTTCTGCCCACAGTGCCACCCATCAGTGCCCATAGTGCCACCCATCAGAGCCCACAGTGCCACCTATCAGTGCCGCCCATCAGTGTACACTACCAGTGCTCTTCAGTGCCACCTATCAGTGCCACCTATCAGTGCCACCTATCAGTGCCATCAGTGCCCCCATCAGTGCCACCCATCAGTGCCACCCATCAGTAGCCATCAGTAGACTTGTGCACAACGGAAACATTTGTTTAGTTTCGGTTTGTTTCTTTTCGGTCCTGTTGATTCATAATCGTTCGTAATTTTGCTAGACGGGATTTTTCGTGTTCGGAATAATTTGTATTTTCGCAAGTGACATTTTTCGTTGAATCGGAATGATTGGTATTAATGTAAAGCCTTATTTTTAGTTGATTTATAATTCGTACTTTCGGTAGAGTACGTTGTTTTTCGTTGATTCTGGACACAACTCCTACTTTCCTAACTTTTTTGGGGTTTGTTGATTCGGAATTTTCCGTGTCTCTCTCACAATGGCGCTGCCTATTATGCCTAACGTGCTTCGAATGGATTTGTACTTTTCTAAATACATAGCGGTTATTTGTAACGATTCAAAATCTCGTATTTTACTTTCGTTTTTGACATGCGGCTATAGCCTCCGCCCCTGTACACCATTTTGAGAGGGAGTTCAGCACGGTGAGGGAGGAGCAGAGAGCAGAGCAGAGTGTTATTGTGCTTCGAATGGATTCGTACATTCGTAACTTTTGAAAGACATTCGGGCATTCGCTATTTGCGATATAATTTATTTCGGATTCGGTTTTATTCGTAATTGCTTTGTTCGGAAATTCGAATGCTTCCGAATGTCCGAAAGTTGCTAAATTCGGACGAATTTCGATTCGTTATGAAACAAATTGCACAAGCCTAGACATCAGTGCCACCTTATCTGTGCCCATCAGTGCCACCTTATCTGTGCCCATCGGTGCCGCTTTATCTGTGCCCATCAGTGCCGCCTTATCTGTGCCCATCAGTGCCGCCTTATCTGTCCCCATCAGTGCCGCCTTATCTGTGCCCATCGGTGCCGCCTTATTTGTGCCCATCAGTGCCGCCTTATCTGTCCCCATCAGTGCCGCCTTATCTGTGCCTATCAGTGCCGCCTTATCTGTGCCCATCAGTGCCGCCTTATCTGTGCCCATCAGTGCCACCTTATCTGTCCCCATCAGTGCCGCCTTATCTGTGCCTATCAGTGCCGCCTTATCTGTGCCTATCAGTGCCCACCAGTGCAGCCTATCAGTGCCGCCTCATCAGCGCATATCAATGAAGGAGAAAAATTACCTGTTTGCAAAATTTTATAACAAACCATGAAACATGTTTTTTTTTTTTTTTCCATTTTTTTTGTTTGTTTAGCAAAAAATAAAAACCCCAGCGGTGATTAAATACCACCAAAAGAAAGCTCTATTTGTGTGAAAAAAAATTATAAAAATTTAATTTGGGTACAGCGTTGTATGACCGCGCAATTGTCTTTCAAAGTGCGTCAGCGCTGAAAGCTGAAAATTGGTCTGGGCAGGAAGGGGGGTTTAAGTGCCCAGTAAGGAAGTGGTTAACAACATGCAAATGCAGGAAGTTTAACCACTAATACCGCGTACACACGATCATTATTCACGGCGGTTAAAAAAACGCCGTGAATAATGACATTTTAAACGAGGGAACAGCTTGTTCCCCACACACGGTAATTTTTCTCGTCATTTTTTAAAATGACGAGAAAAACGATCGTCTATGGGCTCCGCGGCAGTGTTTTCCTATGGGAAACACTGCCGCAGAAGAAATGTCAGGAAAAACGACGAGAAAAATTAGAACATGTTCTAATTTTTCTCGTCGTTTTTAATGCCATTTTTCACATCGAGAAAAACGACATAAAGCCCACAGACGATCGTTTTTCTCGGCGAAAGGAAAAAATGCCGTTTTTCTCGTTGAGAAAAACGGTCGTGTGTACGCGGCATTAAAGTCTAAATCTTTTTCTGACACTTGTTTCATAAGGTTAAAATCAATATTTTTTTGCTAGAAAATTACTTGGAACCCCCAAACATTATATATATTTTAGCAGAGACCCTAGGGTATAAAATGGCAATTGCTGCAATATTTTTTATGTCACACTGTATTTTCCCAGTGGTCTTTCAAACGCAATTTTTTGGGGAAAAAACACACCTCAATGAATAATAAAAAAAAAAAAAAACGAAACAGTGAAGATAGCCAATTTTTTTTTGTTTTAATGTGAAAGATGATGTTACGCCGCGAGAATTGTGATCTATCTCAGTGTTTCTCAACTCCAGTCCTCGAGGCGCCCCAACAGGTCATGTTTTCAGGATTTCCCTCAGATGAAACTGCTGTGGTAATTACTAAGGCAGTGAAACTGATCAAATCACTTGTGCAAAATAATGGAAAACCTGAAAACATGACCTGCTGGGGCGCCTTGAGGACTGGAGTTGAGAAACACTGATCTATCTTCTAAGCAAAAAAAATCGTGATTCTCATTTTAGCCAGAATCGTGCAGCTCTACCAGGGAGGCACTGGGTTGCCAGGTGCAGCCTGCAAGCTATTACATTTAAAGATTAGCCAGCATTACTATTCCAGAGGGGGGTGCTGGAGGCCGTCTCAAACTGGAGTATATGGGGTATAAATAAGGGGGTTGGAGATGCAACATTGCCACCAATGCCCAACTGTTGCCTGTGTATTTCCACCATTGCTGTTTGTTGATCGTGTATTGCCACTACTGTCTCTTTGTTGCTTGTGCATTGCCACCACTGCCCACAAATTACTCTTTTATTGCCACCAATGCCCATTTTTCCCCATGCATTGCCCCCATTGCCCATTTGTTATTCTTGTATCACCATCATTGCCCATTGGTTAGACTTGTATTGCCATAATTGCCCATTGGTTAATCTTGTATTGTCTTTATTTCTCATTGATTACTCTTCTGTTGCCATTATTGCCCATAGGTTACTCTTCCATTGCCACCACCTCCTTATTTTTCTCCATGTATTGCCACCAACGCCCATTTGTTGACCACGTTTTGCCACCATAGCCTACATCAGGGGTGCCCAAGCTTTTGAAGGCAGAGGGCCATATAAGTGACTTAGTAACCAGTCGCGGGCCACAATGAGTGGAGTGGGCAGATGACAGGTCTGTGTCCAGTCTGCATATGCAAAGGAGACACAGGCACAGACCAATCTACTTTATGGGCCCTCTGATCTAATCAGATGGAAGGGGACAGATCCACTTCGTTTTTTTTAGTAGATCGGATTGGAGGTAGGCGGGTGTAAATGGACGAAAGTCTGTTTACATCTGCTGTTCCATAGAGGGGAATGGAGGGTCCGATTGGGTCGGACCATTCATGTGAAAGAGGCCTAAGGCTGCTTTTACACTGAATGTCTGCGGTCTACCCACACCGTGGATGCGGCGCAGTGTTCCTGTGGTTTTCCCGCCAATTAGCTGCACTTTGCCATAGACATCTATTATATCCTGCAGGTGTGGTGCACTTTCTGAAAAGCCGCTTGCTTCCTCTACCTCCGGCTTCATTCACAACACTGATGCTCTGAGATGGCAGGTCGGCAACCTGCAATCTGGGCTTGCCAACCAGCCACCCCAGAGCAGGAGGTCGCGGGCCACATCAGAGGGCTTCGTGGGCCACATGTGGCCCCCCGGGCCACTGGTTGGGCACCACTGGCCTACATGTTACTTTTGTATTGCCATCATTTCCTATCTGCTGCTTATATTTTGCTATTATTGCCCATTTGTTGCCCATTTTCTGCTGCCATATCATCATAATTGCCTGTTTGCTTCCCAAGTATTGCCATAGTTCAATGCTTCTTGCTCACCTTTAGTCACAATTGCAAGTATGTTGCTCATGTATTGTATCTCTGCTATTAGCTGGGTGTTGCCCAATGCCCACATATCGCCACATCTGCCTGTGTTTTGCAAATTTTAGTGCTACGGTTCCACGTGTGTGTGTGTGTAAGTTTTGTGGACCATAGTCCTCCTGCAAAAAAGGCCACTACCCTAAAATCTTCTTTTGACATGCCCCTCGCACTATTGTTCCCTTGCAGAACCTTGGGATCACAGGGTTCCAAAGAATCCCAGGTATGGTTGTCACCCTTTTTATGCTCAACAGATGAAAAATGCTTTCACAGTCTGTTTATGTCTTTATATACCCTCCAAAAACATTTCCTAGGCTTCCCAGCTGTGCATTAAGCCGTTGGCCCCCACAATATTCTAAACTGTCAGTGCAGGCAATAGGAGGCCAGCATCAGATAAGCTCTCCACACTTGACTGCGCGGTAGACCCGACATGGTGTAAAGTGCGTAAATCTTGGCCTGACTGCAGAGGAGATCATTAAAACCTGTCTAATTACTGCAACTGGCGGGCATGAGGCTCCAAATCTCACTCCAAACACCAATTAGTAACAAACGGCACTCGCAGGGCTGCAAAAGACGCCGCTGTGTCAACAACGGGGACCGCAAGTTACCGACAGAGCGCATATAATTCAGGAATACTTTTAAATATATAAGATGGGAAGAATTATTGAGTACAGCAGCAAAGAGGCCGAGCAAACCATTGTTTTTAGAGCAAATTTCTCAACGCTCAATGCTTTGCCAAAAAGTTCTGATATCAGAGGCTACCTACTGCTAAATCGGTATCTGCGTGTCTCGGAAGTTCCAGGGACCCTAAATATCCAACCAATTATGGCTCATTTGTTTAATTGAGATAAATAAAGAAAGAATAATGTATCGTTCACCCCCGAAGGGGTCGCTCAGATAATGCCCGGGTCCCCCCTTGCTAGTACAGAGGCTGCCAGTCCCACAAGTCCCATGCACACAGTCAATTAAGGTTCAGTTCAGGACAGGGATATGCAATCAGCGGACCTCCAGCTGTTGCAAAACTACAAGTCCCATCATGCCTCTGGGTGTCATGCTTGTGGCTTTCAGAGTCTTGCTATGCCTCATGGGACTTGTCGTTCTACAACAGCTGGAGGTCCGCTAATTGTATATCTCCGGTCTAGGAGAAGTCTTTTAAAAATGTATTGCTAAAGAACATTAGCAGGGGAGGTGTTTAGAGTCACAGCCAGGATACTCCAAAACGATCAATAGCAATTATGGGAGGACAGAAGCCCTTCCTGGAGGTAACAGGGAATGGCCAGTATATCTATCAGAGCAGTCCCAGTCCATGTATCAACCTCTGGCACTTAGATCCCTTCTTGCACAGGCACACCCAAAGTCCACAGCAAGGTCTTTACTCACAATGTCCTTGGCACTATCTGCCACTTATCATCCACAGGTAGATCCTCAGATAAAAAAGAAAAATCCTTCTCCAGACCAGGACTTCAAAACCGTGCCCTCCAGCAAGTACTCCTTTAGCAGTCTTTCCCGGGTCCTCAGCCCAGCTCTTGCTGAGACCCAGACTGGAATCTCCTGCCCAGTGGCAGCTGGTTCTTAATTTTTTTGGGAGGGGGGGTGGCTAAAAAACCACGACCCCCCCTTCGCCTGCCCGCCCGTTTGCCTGCCTGCCCGCCCTCTCGCCAGCCCCGCTTGCCGGCTCACCCGCTAGCCCGCTTGCAAGCCCAACAGCCCCACACTTACCCCATCCAGGTCGCAGGCGGGTTCGACGGCTTTCCCGGCTTCTCCTCCTGGCCAATCTGGTCGCTTCTTCCCCCGGGCCAATCCAGTCTTAGGACCCTCTTCCTGTCCTGATTGGCCTGGGAGGAGAGGCAGGAAGACAATAGCAAATGTTGATTCGCTAGTGTCACAAGTGGGTGGGCCCAACTTTTTTGAAGCCCAACCTTTTTGAAGCCAATTAGAGCCTCCGGCTCGAATCATGTGCTTCCAAAAAAAAAAATTCTCGTAGAACTCTGTGCATCCGGCGCATGTAGATTATGGGCCGGCACATAAAGATAAGGGGGACCCCTTATGCACGAACCGCCACTGCTCCTGTCCCAGAAACTCTCACTATTTATCATGTCCCCAACCAACCTCTGGATGCCTCCTTCCAGGGATTGGTTGGGACATGATAAACATTCATACTGGTCATCTGCATCTCCCTGCACTATATTTTGGGAGCTGCTTTCAGAATCAGATGGGAGAAATCAAACAACCAGCTTAGAGAACCCTGAACAGACCAAAATAATAGATCACTGCTCCACTCACTACAGGGAAACCACAAATTCAATTTATCCTAACAACCTAATTAAAGGAAAATAAATACCATATTAATCGGCCTATAACACGCACAGGCGTATAACACGCACCCTAACTTTAAGAGGGAAGTTTCAGGAAAAAAACTTTCCATAGCCCCCTGCGTATAACACGCAGGCACAGTTTACCCTCTATTTTCAGGGTAAAAAAGTGAGGGTTATACGCCAATAAATACAGTAATAATAATAATAATAATAATATTATATATATATATATATATATATATATACATACACATATATAGAGAGAGAGAGACATATACACATACACACACACATGTATGTATATATATATATATATACACAGTGCTCAGCATAAATGAATACACCCCAACAGATTTGTCAGAAAACCTTTACTTTACTCTCAGAACCTTTACTTTACTTTCAATCCATAGACGCCGAGTGTATGACTCGGCCCTGCCCCCTGGCGCCCGCGTCATTGGATTTGATTGACAGCAGCGGCAGCCAATGGCTGCGCTGCTATCAATCTATCCAATCAACGCCAGCACTCCGTAGAGAAGAGAACGCCGGGGACGCGCCGAGCAGGTGATTGCCAGGTGTTTTTTCACCTTAATGCATAGGATGCATTAAGGTGAAAAAACACGAACCTTTACAACCCCTTTAAAATCTTACTTTTCAAAAAAAGGGGTGTACTAATTTATGCTGAGCATTGTATATATATATATATATATATATATATATATATATATATATATATATATAACAGTAGTATAAATATAAAACAGTCCAATAACTGGATCATTCGGATACTAAGACAGTGCTAGAAATTAAAATAATAAACACGTGGCCAGCACCACAGTTATAAGTCCTTTGTGTAGTAATGACATTGGGAACAGTTCAAAACGTCATAGGTGATAGTTACGGTTGTCATAGTGTGCACCATCCACCAGAAAAAACTTCCATATTCCAAACATTTTTTTTTTATATAAATTCATTTTTAATGGTTATATTCTCCCTATATCCATTTATTTAGAATTTACATAGAATTTAACATTGTGTATTTTATAAGTTTTATACTCCCAGTCACTGATATTATCATAATATTTGACTATGTATGGTTTTAATGAAATATATATGTATTTATTGAATATCAGATAAATTAGACATGGGAATTTATTTACATTGTGCTTTTGTAAGGTTTGAGCCGTTTTCATGTTTATCCCTTGTAATATTACAATTTAATCTGTCACCATTACATTTATGCGCTTATTTGCGTTATTATATGGACTGTTCTAGGTGCTTATGGCTCATCATTGTTTTTAGACAAGTGCATTATATTGGGGCTGTATTATATATATTTTCACATTTTTTTATGTCTCCGCAGTCCCCTCAGTGTATTGAGCCGACAGCGTCAAATCATGCTCCAGTGGCAAGCACCCGTCATCTGTTGCTATGGGCGTTTGATTGGCCGATGCGTTGGGGGCGGGGAGATATAAGCCCACCGAGATGTCGTGCGGTCACGCCCTCTGTTGAAGTCAGAAATGCTCTGAAGCATACACACGATCATTTTTAATGACCATTTTAAAAAATGGCATTTTTCTCGTCATGAAAAACGGTCGTGTGTACGCGGCATTAGGATTTGACAGCAACAGCTCAGTTAAAAAAAATAAAAAAAATTCTAATGAAAGCCCAGTTCTTTTTAAATATCGCTTTAAAAATGCTTCCGAATCTTTAGCCATCCAGAAAGGGTTAATTAGCGGCTACAATTCGCGCTATAGCTCTGGCCCCTCCCCCCTTCTCCTCATTAGTGTTGAAAATGAAACCATAAAAAGTGGCAATTAGCGCATTTAGCTTCACAAATTAGCAGCTGCAGTTAGGTAAGGTGACAAGAAGTGTTACCAGATATAGGAAACGTGTGACTTTATGTATCATATAAAACATAAATCCAGAGATTTAATCCGATATTAACCCATGGAGAGCTGGTTTTTATTTTCAGAGGAACGCAAGTATCTGCATGGACCCTTCTGATATCAAGTATGGTGTGAGGTCTCTACAGCTCAAGTATGGTGTGAGGTCTCTACAGCTCAAGTATGGTGTGAGGTCTCTACAGCTCAAGTATGGTGTGAGGTCTCTACAGCTCAAGTATGGTGTGAGGTCTCTACAGCTCAAGTATGGTGTGAGGTCTCTACAGCTCAAGTATGGTGTGAGGTCTCTACAGCTCAAGTATGGTGTGAGGTCTCTACAGCTCAAGTATGGTGTGAGGTCTCTACAGCTCAAGTATGGTGTGAGGTCTCTACAGCTCAAGTATGGTGTGAGGTCTCTACAGCTCAAGTATGGTGTGAGGTCTCTACAGCTCAAGTATGGTGTGAGGTCTCTACAGCTCAGGGACCTCTAGTTGAAAACGTATTTTCCAAAGAACCATCTTAACTTGCCATCCTTTCCCATTGGTTACTCTTTTATTGCTCATTGGTTACTCTTCCATTGCCACCACCTTCTTATTTTTCCCCATGTATTGCCACTAATGCCCATTTGTTGACCAGGTATTGCCACCATTGCATATGTGTTACTCCTGTATTGCTACTAATTTCCCATTTGTTGCTCATCTGTTGCTACTACTGCCCGTTTGCTGCTCTTAAATTGCCACAACTAGTACTCATCATTTAGGGGTACCACCATCTACTTCCTGGACTGAGATGCTGGCTCAGAGATGACACGTCATCTCATTGCATTGCATTGCCATTATTGCCTATTGGTTATTCTTCTATTGCCTTTATTTCTCATTGATTGCTCTTGTACTGCCATTTTTCTCCCTCAGTACCTCTAGTATTGTTTTTCTTTCCCATTGGTTACTCTTCTATTGCCACCACCTTCTTATTTTCCCCCATGTATTGCCACCATTGTCTATTTGTTACTCTTGTACAGGTACCTTTTTCATTTGGTGCTCATCTGTTGCTACTATTGCCCTTTTATTGCTTATAAATTGCCGCAATTGCCCACCTTTCTTGCTCGCCTTTAGTCACAATTGCAAGTATATTGCCCGTGTACTGTATCTCTGCTATTACCTGTGTGTTGCCCACATATTGCCTTCTGAAATCAAGTATTGTGTGAGGTCTCTACAGCTCAGGGACTCTGAGTTGAACAGGTACTTTCCAAAGAACCATTTTGTCTTTTCATTCTTTCCTATTGGCTACTCTTCAATTGCCACTATTGCCCATTGGTTACCCCATTGCCACCACCTCCTTATTTCTCCCCATTTATTACCACCCGTGCCCATTTGTTGACCACGTATTGCCACAAATGCCCATTTGTTGCCCATGTATTGCTACCACTGCCTATCTGCTACTCATCTGTTGCCCAATTGTTGCTCATAAATTGCCACAATTGCCATTATTCCCAATGAACACCAATATAAGGAGCATTCTTTCCAAAGACTTCCCATGTAAGAGGCATCCTTCCCACTGACCACCAATGTAAAGGGCATTCTTCCCACTGACAACCAATGTAAGAGACATTCTTCCCACTGACCACCAATGTAAAGGGCATTCTTCCCACTGACAACCAATGTAAGGAGCATTCTTCCCACTGATCACCAATGTAAGGAACATTCTTCCCACTGACCTCCAATGTAAGGAACATTCTTCCCACTGATCACCAATGTAAGGAACATTCTTCCCACTGATCACCAATGTAAGGAGCATTCTTCTCACTCATCACCAATGTAAGGGACATTCTTCTCACTGATCACCAATGTAAGGAGCATTCTTCTCACTGATCACCAATGTAAGGGACATTCTTTCCACTGATCACCAATGTAAGGAGCATTCTTCTCACTGATCACCAATGTAAGGAACATTCTTCCCACTGATCACCAATGTAAGGAGCATTCTTCCCACTGACCACCAATGTAAGGAACATTCTTCCCACTGATCACCAATGTAAGGAACATTCTTCCCACTGACCACCAATGTAAGGAGCATTCTTCCCACTGATCACCAATGTAAGGAGCATTCTTCCCACTGACCACCAATGTAAGGAACATTCTTCCCACTGATCACCAATGTAAGGAACATTCTTCCCACTGATCACCAATGTAAGGAACATTCTTCTCACTGATCACCAATGTAAGGGACATTCTTCCCACTGATCACCAATGTAAGGAGCATTCTTCCCACTGATCACCAATGTAAGGAACATTCTTCCCACTGACCACCAATGTAAGGAACATTCTTCCCACTGATCACCAATGTAAGGAACATTCTTCCCACTGACCACCAATGTAAGGAGCATTCTTCCCACTGATCACCAATGTAAGGAACATTCTTCCCACTGATCACCAATGTAAGGAACATTCTTCCCACTGATCACCAATGTAAGGAACATTCTTTCCACTGATCACCAATATAAGGGACATTCTTCTCACTGATCACCAATGTAAGGGACATTCTTCTCACTGATCACCAACATAAGGGACATTCTTCTCACTGACCACCAATGTAAGGAGCATTCTTCCCACTGATCACCAATGTAAGGAACATTCTTCCCACTGACCACCAATGTAAGGAGCA
This sequence comes from Rana muscosa, assembly GCA_029206835.1. NCBI lineage: Eukaryota > Metazoa > Chordata > Amphibia > Anura > Ranidae > Rana > Rana muscosa. Next base: position 288,872,751 of record CM055121.1, read on the forward strand.
TTCTTCCCACTGATCACCAATGTAAGGAACATTCTTCCCACTGATCACCAATGTAAGGAGCATTCTTCCCACTGATCACCAATGTAAGGAACATTCTTCCCACTGATAACCAATGTAAGGAACATTCTTCCCACTGATCACCAATGTAAGAAACATTCTTCCCACTGATCACCAATGTAAGGAACATTCTTCTCACTGATTAGGCTTGTGCAATTCGTTTCGTAACGAATTGAAATTCGTCCGAATTTAGCAACTTTCGGACATTCGGAAGCATTCGAATTTCCGAACAAAGCAATTACGAATAAGACCGAATCCGAAATAAATTATACCGCAAATAGCGAATGCCCGAATGTCTTCGGCATAATTCGTTATGAAAAAGTTACGAATGTACGAATCCATACGAAGCACAATAACACTCACTCTGCTCTGCTCTCTGCTTCTCCCACACCGTGCTGAACTCCCTCTCAAAATGGTGTACAGGGGCGGAGGTTATAGCCGCATGTAAAAAACGAAAGTAAAATACGAGATTTCGAATCCATTCGAAGCACAATAACACTCTGCTCTGCTCTCTGCTTCTCCCTCACCGTGCTGAACCCTCTCAAAATGGTGTACAGGGGCGGAGCCTATAGCCGCATGTTAAAAACGAAAGTAAAATACGAGATTTCGAATCGTTACAAATAACCGCAATGTATTTAGAAATGTACAAATCCATTCGAAGCACATTAGGCATAATAGGCAGCGTCGTTGTGAGAGAGACACGGAAAATTACGAATCAACGAACCCAAAAAAAGTTACGAAAGTAGGAGTTGTGTCCAGAATCAACGAAAAACAACGTACTCTACCGAAAGTACGAACCCAAAAAAAGTTACGAAAGTAGGAGTTGTGTCCAGAATCAACGAAAAACAACGTACTCTACCGAAAGTACGAATTATAAAGCAACAAAAAATTCAACTAAAAATGTCGCTTGCAAAAATACGAATGAGTCCGAACACGAAAAATCCCGTCTAGCAAAATTACGAATGATTACGAATCAACAGGACCGGAAAGAAACGAACCGAAACGGAACGAATTTTTCCGTTGTGCACAAGTCTATCACTGATCACCAATGTAAGGGACATTCTTCTCACTGATCACCAATGTAAGGGACATTCTTCCCACTGATCACCAATGTAAGGGACATTCTTCCCACTGATCACCAATGTAAGGGACATTCTTCCCACTGATCACCAATGTAAGGAACATTCTTCCCACTGATCTCCAATGTAAGGAACATTCTTCCCACTGATCACCAATGTAAGGGACATTCTTCTCACTGATCACCAATGTAAGGGACATTCTTCCCACTGATCACCAATGTAAAGAGCATTCTTCTCACTGATCACCAATGTAAGGGACATTCTTCCCACTGATCACCAATGTAAAGAGCATTCTTCCCACTGACCACCAATGTAAGGAACATTCTTCCCACTGATCACCAATGTAAGGGACATTCTTCTCACTGATCACCAATGTAAGGGACATTCTTCTCACTGATCACCAATGTAAGGGACATTCTTCCCACTGATCACCAATGTAAGGGACATTCTTCTCACTGATCACCAATGTAAGGGACATTCTTCCCACTGATCACCAATGTAAAGAGCATTCTTCCCACTGACCACCAATGTAAGGAACATTCTTCCCACTGACCACCAATGTAAGGGACATTCTTCCCACTGATCACCAATGTAAAGAGCATTCTTCCCACTGATCACCAATGTAAGGAACATTCTTCCCACTGATCACCAATGTAAGGGACATTCTTCTCACTGATCACCAATGTAAGGGACATTCTTCCCACTGATCACCAATGTAAAGAGCATTCTTCCCACTGACCACCAATGTAAGGAACATTCTTCCCACTGATCACCAATGTAAGGGACATTCTTCCCACTGATCACCAATGTAAGAAACATTCTTCCCACTGATCACCAATGTAAGGAACATTCTTCCCACTGATCACCAATGTAAGGAACATTCTTCCCACTGATCACCAATGTAAGGAGCATTCTTCTCACTGATCACCAATGTAAGGAACATTCTTCCCACTGATCACCAATGTAAGGAGCATTCTTCTCACTGATCACCAATGTAAGGAACATTCTTCTCACTGATCACCAATGTAAGGGACATTCTTCCCACTGATCACCAATGTAAGGAACATTCTTCCCACTGATCACCAATGTAAGGGACATTCTTCTCACTGATCACCAATGTAAGGGACATTCTTCCCACTGATCACCAATGTAAGGGACATTCTTCCCACTGATCACCAATGTAAAGAGCATTCTTCCCACTGATCACCAATGTAAGGAACATTCTTCTCACTGACCACCAATATAAGGGACATTCTTCTCACTGATCACCAATGTAAGGAACATTCTTCCCACTGATCACCAATGTAAGGGACATTCTTCCCACTGATCACCAATGTAAGGAGCATTCTTCTCACTGATCACCAATGTAAGGGACATTCTTCTCACTGATCACCAATGTAAGGGACATTCTTCTCACTGATCACCAATGTAAGGGACATTCTTCTCACTGATCACCAATGTAAGGGATATTCTTCCCACTGATCACCAATGTAAGGAGCATTCTTCCCACTGACCACCAAGGTAAGGAGCATTCTTCTCACTGATCACCAATGTAAGGGACATTCTTCTCACTGATCACCAATGTAAGGGACATTCTTCCCACTGACCACCAATGTAAGGGACATTCTTCCCACTGATCACCAATGTAAGGAGCATTCTTCTCACTGATCACCAATGTAAGGGACATTCTTCTCACTGATCACCAATGTAAGGGACATTCTTCTCACTGATCACCAATGTAAGGGACATTCTTCCCACTGATCACCAATGTAAGGGACATTCTTCCCACTGACCACCAATGTAAGGAACATTCTTCCCACTTATCACCAAGGTAAGGAGCATTCTTCTCACTGATCACCAATGTAAGGGACATTCTTCTCACTGATCACCAATGTAAGGGACATTCTTCCCACTGATCACCAATGTAAGGGACATTCTTCCCACTGACCACCAATGTAAGGAACATTCTTCTCACTGATCACCAATGTAAGGGGCATTCTTTATTAAAAAATGAAAAAATAAAAAAACAAATAGTTCCACAATGTAAATTGCTCATTAATCACTTTGTCCATTGATGGCAACCCACCAAAAGAAAAAAAAACTGCCGTCATGTCTGATCCCGTTACTCACTCGCCATGAATAACAGCTCCCGGGCCCTGCAGCTAAACCTAAATGAAGGGGCTGGGTCTCCCAGGTGACATCATTGACCAAATAAGAACATGACCGTAATTGGTCAATGACAGTGCAATACATTATTCACATACAAACACATATACATATATGTGCCTTTCACATATACTGTACACCAGGGATGAGCCGAACACCCCCCTGTTCGGTTCGCACCAGAACTTGCGAACAGACAAAATGTTCGTGTAAACTTTAGAACCCTATTAAATACAATGGACTCGAACGTTCGAAATCTAAAGTGTTAATTATAAAGGCTGATATGCAAGTTATTGTCCTAAAAAGTGTTTGGGGACCCGGGTCCTGCCCCAGGGGACATGTATCAATGCAAAAAGAAGTTTTAAAAACGGCCGTTTTTTCGGGAGCAGTGATTTTAATAATGCATAAAATGAAAAATAAAAGTGAAATATTCCTTTAAATTTCGTACCTGGGGGGTGTGTATGATATGCATGTGAAGTGGCGCATGTTTCCCGTGCTTAGAACTTTCCCTGCAAAAAATGTCATTTTTGAAAGAAAAAAATGCATTTAAAACTGACTCGCGGCTATTAATGAATTGTCGGCTCCCGGCAATACATACAAAAGTCATTGATAAAAAAAAAAAAAAAGCGTGGGGGTTCCCCAGAATTCAATTACCAGGCCCTTCAGGTCTGGAATGGATATTAAGGGGAACCCCGCCGCAAATTTAAAAAATAATTGACGTGGGGTTCCCCCAAATATCCATTCCAGGCCCTTCAGATCTGGCATGGATTTTAAGGGGAACTCCACCCCAAAATTTAAAAAAAAATGGCGTGGAGTCCCCCTAAAAATCCATACCAGACCCCTTATCCGAGCACGCAACCTGGCCGGCCGCAGGGGAAAAGGGGGGGACGAGAGAGCGGCCCCCCCTCCCTCCTGAACCGTACCAAGCCACATGCCCTCAACATGGGGAGGATGTCCCCATGTTGATGGGGACAAGGGCCTCATCCCCACAACCCTTGCCCGGTGGTTGTGGGGGTCTGCGGGCGGGGGGCTTATCGGAATCTGGAAGACCCCTTTAACAAAGGGGACCCCCAGATCCCGGCCCCCCCTATGTGAATTGGTAAGGGGTACATTGTACCCCTACCATTTCACGAAGAAAGCGTAAAAAAATGTTTAAAAAAACACACAAACACCTTGAATAAGTCCTTTATTTAAAAAAAAAACAAAAAAACATTCCAGCGGTGAAATCCAGTGTCCCGCGGCGATCCCGATGTCCAGCGCTGTCCTTCATTGGTTGTGCCTGAGCGGACCTGATGGGGAACTCCCTCTCAGTATTTTAAATGTATAGACCCGCCCCTTCTTAAGTTCCCCATCAGGTCCGCTCAGCGGACCAGATGCGGAACATGAGAAGGGGCGGGTCTATACATGTATTACCAAAGTGAGAGCAGTTCCCCATCAGGTCCGCCCCCTCGGTATGTCGGACCCGCCTACGTCATTGGCTTGAGCGGGAACTTCCTTCACTATGTAAATTTAAATTACACAGTGAAGGAAGTTCCCCGCTCAAGCCAATGACGTAGGCGGGTCCGACATACCGAGGAGGCGGACCTGATGGGGAACTGCTCCCACTTTGGTAATACATGTATAGACCCGCCCCTTCTCATGTTCCGCATCTGGTCCGCTGAGCGGACCTGATGGGGAACTTTAGAAGGGGCGGGTCTATACATTTAAAATACTGAGAGGGAGTTCCCCATCAGGTCCGCTCAGGCACAACCAATGAAGGACAGCGCTGGACATCGGGATCGCCGCGGGACACTGGATTTCACCGCTGGAATGTTTTTTTTTTTTTTTTTTTTAAATAAAGGACTTTTTCAAGGTGTTTGTGTGTTTTTTTAAACATTTTTTTACGCTTTCTTCGTGAAATGGTAGGGGTACAATGTACCCCTTACCAATTCACATAGGGGGGGGCCGGGATCTGGGGGTCCCCTTTGTTAAAGGGGTCTTCCAGATTCCGATAAGCCCCCCACCCGCAGACCCCCACAACCACCGGGCAAGGGTTGTGGGGATGAGGCCCTTGTCCCCATCAACATGGGGACATCCTCCCCATGTTGAGGGCATGTGGCTTGGTACGGTTCAGGAGGGAGGGGGCTGCTCTCTCGTCCCCCCCTTTTCCCCTGCGGCCGGCCAGGTTGCGTGCTCAGATAAGGGGTCTGGTATGGATTTTTAGGGGGACTCCACGCCATTTTTTTAAATTTGGGGTGGAGTTCCCCTTAAAATCCATGCCAGATCTGAAGGGCCTGGAATGGATATTTGGGGGAACCCCACGTCAATTTTTTTAAAATTTGCGGCGGGGTTCCCCTTAATATCCATTCCAGACCTGAAGGGCCTGGTAATTGAATTCTGGGGAACCCCCACGATTTTTTTTTTTTTTTATCAATGACTTTTGTATGTATTGCCGGGAGCCGACAATTCATTAATAGCCGCGATTCAGTTTTAAATGCATTTTTTTCTTTCAAAAATGATATTTTTTGCAGGGACAGTTCTAAGCACGGGAAACATGCGCCACTTTACAGGCATATCATACACACCCCCCAGGTACGAAATTTAAAGGAATATTTCACTTTTATTTTTTCATTTTAAGCATTATTAAAATAACTGCTCCCGAAAAAACGGCCGTTTTTAAAACTTCTTTTTGCATTGATACATGTCCCCTGGGGCAGGACCCCGGTCCCCAAACACTTTTTAGGACAATAACTTGCATATAAGCCTTTATAATTAGCACTTTAGATTTCTCCCATAGATTTTTCGAATTTGCCGCGAACACCCCAATTTGTTCGCTGTTCGGCGAACGGGCGAACAGGCAATGTTCGAGTCGAACATGAGTTCGACTCAAACTCGAAGCTCATCCCTACTGTACACAACTATGCTTGCAGGGTGCGGGACCCCACCCCACACAAGGCGAAGGGCAGGTATTACTGGTGCCCGCACTGGGCTCCACTGCGGGCAAAGTCTTGATTCGCCGGGATGCCAGGACTTACATCAAATCCCAGGACAGTACCGGCAAATCTGGGACGGTTGGGAGGTATGCTGAACACTGTGGAGGACCCAGAAAGAGGAACCACTAAACTTTGTGGGGAGACGCAAAAGGAGAGTCACCAAAAACTGTGGTGGACCCAGAAAGAGGAACCAATGAACACTGGGGGGGGGGGCAGAAGGGGAACCAGTAACCACTACGGGGACTTAAGAGGAACCACTGAACATTGCAGGAACCCAGAAGGAGAACAGCCAAACACTATGGGGGATCCAGAAGGAGAACCACTAAATACTGGGCAGGACTCAAAAGGAAGAACCACTGAACACTGTGGGGGACCCAGGCAGACAAGAACAAGAGTCCAAAACATGGGTACACAGAACTCACTCAGTTACTCAGTCCAGCCGATCTCCAACTATAGCTGGGATTTAAATTTTGGAGTGAATGAACAAAGTCATCTGTCTGTCCCCAACACAACCAACATGACTCGTCTCTGCAAACACATGAAAAAGGAAGCCAGTAATACACTATAGCATTGTAAAAGATCTGGGACACCTTTGAGTGCCCCAAGGAGAGTAGTAATGCCCCCACCGCCCCTCCTATCCAGGTGTGACAGGGAGGCTGCACGGGTCTGTGGAGCGTGGGGGGGGGCACAGTCCAGTCTGAATAATGTGTCCGGGTTTCAGGTAGGGTTGCCACCTTTTCTTCAAGTCAAACCCGAACACTTTAGTGGCGCACAGCAATTTTTTTTATACATATTTTGCAATTAAATAACATTTCTAATAAAAAATGAAGTTAAGCACAAGAGCCCCCCTTTACATCAAAGTCCACAGAGTTCCCCTTTTACATCAGAGTTCCCTTACACTGTAAGGGGGGGGGGGGCGATGACTCTGCAGACTCTGACATAAGGGATGCTCTGGGAACCCTGATTAAGGGGGAACACTGAGAACTCTGATGTACGGAGAAGACTCTGATGCAAGGGAGAACACTGTGGCCTCTGGTGTAAAGGGGAACTCTGATGTAAGGGGTGCTCTGAGAACCCTGATTTGCCTTAGTGTACTCACTCAGAGGCAGGAGAGAGAAGGGGAGACTTCAGTCACAGACAGGGAAGGATGGTGAGCTCACTCACCCCTTGGCAGTCAGCACCTCTCATCCAGATGTATCTGAAGCTGCTGGACTTCAAATTTCCGGCCCCCACTTTCCTTTTCTGAGGCACAGCGCTGGGGATTGGAGTGTGGGCAGACACAGAGGAAGAGGTGCAGAGGGGCGGGAGGAAGAGGTGCAGATCGAGCCCTCTCTCCTCTCCCATCTGTGTGTGTGTGGGGGGGGGGTTATCGTTAGTGCCGGTGTTCTGTCGAGAAGTGCCCCCTATCGAATAGTGCCCGCGCATGCGCATGACGGAGCTGCACTCCAACTGAGTTGCCGATCAGCTGGAGTGACGTGAACAGGGCGCAAGCGTACATCGTAGGAGTTATCTCTCGATGGGAGATACCATTTCAAGGGCACAATTGAAACCTATACAAACAGCGGGGGGAGACCGTAGTTCTCACATTGTGCCTCGCTGTTGTGGGGCGGCTTTACAGTGTGCTGATGGTCCCGTTTCCCCGCTGTTTGTATTGGTTTAAATTGTGGCTGTGAAATGGTATCTCCCAATCGAGAGATACCTTCTATGATGTGTGCATGCGCCATGGTTACGTCAGCCCAGCTGATCAGCAAATCAGCAGTTGTGCTATGACGTACGGCGCATGCGCCGTTTGTCCCGGGCACTATTCAATGGGGGGGGGGGGCACTTCTCGACAGAACACCGGCTTTGGGCAGTGTGAAAGAGAGTGTAACAGACACTCTCGGCGTAGACAACTGCAGCCAGCAACCCTGCTGGGAAGCCATAGAGTCTGGTCTGAATAATGTGTCCGGGTTTCAGGCAGTCTGAAACCCGAACGCACGATTCCAAACCCGAACTGTCCGGCTGTATCCGGGACAGGTGGCAACCCTAGTTTCAGGCGAACTGACACCCAAATACATAAATCAAAACCCGGACTGTCCAGGTGATTCCCGAAAAGGTGGTAACCCTATAATGTGATCTCTGTGAGAGACTGTGATTGAGCATGCATGGACCTAAAAGGAAAAATATATCTTATGATCGGTCTACAGCAGGCATGTCCAAAGTCCGGCCCGCGGGCCAAACGCGGCCCGTGTTCTGGTTTCGGACGGCCCGCCTGGTGATCTTGACATATATATCTTTTGTGGCCCCCAACGAATCCCTGAGCGCCGGGGGCCACAAAGGATAGTATACTGGCTGCCTTGGGTGCTGCATTTATGGCAATACAATGGGTGCTGCATTCATGGCAATACGATGGGTGCTGCATTCATGGCAATACGATGGGTGCTGCATTCATGGCAATACGATAAATGTTGTATTCAAGGCAATACAATGGGTGCTGCATTCATGGCCATACGTTGGGTGCTGCATTCATGGCCATACGGTGGGTGCTGCATTCATGGCCATACGGTGGGTGCTGCATTCATGGCAACGGTGAGGCTGCAGATGGAAACTGATTAGGCTGCATTGATGGGCACTGACCCTTTTTTTGCTTCACAGTTCTTTATTTAAAATTTAAGTTTTTTTTTCCTGAAGCTTCCTTTTTTAAAGTGAAGGTGCGTGTTATAAGCCGATAAATACGGTATATCCAAATAATACGCCCAAGCTCATCTCTTCACCACACACAGCCACAAAGGCAGGAGAATTCTTGTTGGACAGTGTATTAGTGCTCGGAGGAACACACTTAGACCAAATTTTAATGGTTTAACGGAAGTCAGGCAAAATGATCGGCCCTCAAGCATGTTCACTTCATCAAATCTGGCCCTCTTTGAAAAAAGTTTGGACACCCCTGGTCTACAGGGAGTCCCCGAGTTACGAACACAATAAGGACTGTAGGTTTGTTCGTAAGTCGAAGTTGTTCGTAAGTCGCACCACTGCATTTGTAAGTGTAACTTCCGGTCGTAACACTGCATTTGTAACGTGTAACGTCCACCTGTGCAGGGGAGGGCTGGGCCAGGGGGCAGGGTGGCAATTGCCCCCCAGGCCGCCCTAACTTATGTTCAAAATGTCCGGCAGCCGCTGCTCGCTACCATTTTCTTTTTTATTCTGGTCTAGGAAGTCGGGCTGGGGGCATGGCCATGGCGGCCGACCACTAGCTGTTGCATTCCGGGAGTTGTAGTCCGCACTCAAGCTTCTGGTGGGTGGAAAACACAGCAGTGCAGAGGAAACTACAACTCCCTGGGACCGGATTCTTGGAAGCAGGCAGAGGCAGGGCGTGCCAGGGAGTCGGGACGCAGGGCTGGGCGCTGGCTGCAACTTGACCCCAGGATCAGGAGCGTTACCCCCCCAGGGGACCGTGGCGTGCAAGAACCCGCTGAGCTGAGATCGCTGAGGTGAGAGACCTTGACACCCCTAGCTGACCCCCCATCTCCCCCCCATACACCCCATGTAACCTGCTCTAATGATCAGGCTGCATTGATGGGCACTGGAGTTGGCTGCACTGATGGGCACTGGTGAGGCTGCATTGAAAAACCAGGTGGGCCATGGATGGTGAGCTGATTCGGCGGTTCAATGGGCCACTTGACTGGACTTGCCCCCCAGGCCTAAGGCCGCCAGCCCTCCCCTGCGCCTATGCATGGATGTGGGATGTTCCGGGCGCTTGTTATGTTATCTGGGGCGTAGTACGGCAGTGTGGGATGTGTCCGGAGGTGTTCGGAGGTATCCAGGACCAGCGTGGAGCACAAGTCGCCGGCATTTGAGGCCGTTCGTAAGTAGGAGCCGTTCGTAACTCGGGTGTTCGTAACTCGGGGGCTCCCTGTACTTTAAATTCTGGTCGTGGATAAAAAAAAATAAAAAAAATGAGAAGCTGATTTGAGCGCTTTGTACGACGTCTGAGAAGGAGAAAGATAAGTTAATGACTACAAACTTTTATTTAGACCAAACGAGGGAACAATCAGATATTCACCTGCCATTTGGAAAGGTAATTTCCTCGGGGAGCTGCCTGTTAAACAGAGTATTGATTTACAACATGCGAATAATGATGTTCACAGGCAGCAGTTCATTATAGGGGACAAAGCGCGCTCCACCGGCGCAATTACCATCCTGGGCCACCCGTTTATCCCATTTACATCCCTCTGAACTAATCCAACGCGAAAAAGGAGCCCTTCACCCGCAATGACAGATCCCCCAAGAAGAGGAAGGAGGATGCGTCTCTCCGGGAACGAGGAGGATACATTGTAACAACCAAGAATATTACAGAAAGAGATTGTAGCAACTGTTTCCCGTACCCTCCCGGCATCTGTCACTTCACCCGCTTTCTCCCAGGGCAAGTTTAATAATGTACTTTAGGTCTGAAAATTTGCTAACATTATATATTGATCTCCAAACTGTGGCCCGGGGGACGGGATGTGGCCCTTGGCTTGTTTTTATCTGGCCCTTGGGGCACTATTCCCTCCACTGTCAGCAAAAATGGGGCATAGTTCCTGCCACTGACACCAATGATGGGACACTATTCCTCCCACTGACACCAGTGATGGGGCACTATTCCTTCCACTGACACCAATGATGGGGCACTATTCCTCCCACTGACACCAGTGATGGGGCACTATTCCTCCCACTGACACCAGTGATGGGGCACTATTCCTCCCACTGACACCAATGATGGGACACTATTCCTCCCACTGACACCAGTGATGGGGCACTATTCCTCCCACTGACACCAGTGATGGGGCACTATTCCTCCAACTGACACCAGTGATGGGGCACTGTTCCTCCAACTGATACCAATGATGGGGCACTATTCCTCCCACTGACACCAGTGATGGGGCACTATTCCTCCCACTGACACCAGTGATGGTGCACTATTCCTTCCACTGACACCAATGATGGGGCACTATTCCTCCCACTGACACCAGTAATGGGGCACTATTTCTCCCACTGACGCCAGTGATGGGGCACTATTCCTCCCACTGACACCAATTATGGGTCACTATTCCTCCAACTGATACCAATGATGGGGCACTATTCCTCCCACTGATACCAATGATGGGGCACTATTCCTCTCACTGACACCAGTGATGGGGCACTATTCCTCCCACTGATACCAATGATGAGGCACTATTCCTCCCACTGACACCAGTAATGGGGCACTATTTCTCCCACTGACGCCAGTGATGGGGCACTATTCCTCCCACTGACACCAATTATGGGTCACTATTCCTCCAACTGATACCAATGATGGGGCACTATTCCTCCCACTGATACCAATGATGGGGCACTATTCCTCTCACTGACACCAGTGATGGGGCACTATTCCTCCCACTGATACCAATAAAGAGGCACTATTCCTCCCACTGACACCAATGATGGGACACTATTCCTCCCACTGACACCAATGATGAGGCACTATTACTCCCACTGATACCAATGATGGAGCACTATTCCTCCCACTGATACCAATGATGGGGCACTATTCCTCCCACTGACACCAATGATGGGGCACTATTCCTCCTACTGACATCAATGATGGAGCACTATTCCTCCCACTGATACCAATGATGGGGCACTATTCCTCCCACTGATACCAATGATGGGGCACTATTCCTCCCACTGATACCAATGATGGGGCACCATTCCTCCCATTGATACTATACTAATGATGGGGCACTATTCCTCCCACTGATACCAATGATGGGGCACCATTTCTCTCACTGATACCAATGATGGGGCACCATTTCTCTCACTGATACCATGATGTCGATCATTGACAATCATCAACACCAATATTAGACAATTTTCTGCCAAAATATAAAAGAAGAGGTTACGCCGAGTCAAGAGATACCCAACATGTCAAAGCTTAAAATTGTGTGCCCCTGTGAAATGGCGACAGACTTCAGTACCCTGTATTTTCCATAGGCAACACTTTAAAAGCTCCTAAAGGGTCACCATTTAAAGTTAACTGTGAATAATGGGGCGAGAATTATCCCTCTCACTCCAGCATGTGCGGTCATATGTAACGTGTATTATAATTTTTGCACGTAGAGCCCCTCTGATGTGTATTTTTACATTTTATTGTGCATGTACAGTATTAGGGGGTGAGGGGGCTTAAAACATTTTTGGGAGGGGTTTAAGTGCTTGGATGTAACACAGGTGTACAGACCTGGGAACTCAGCACAGGAATGGTGGGAACCCCTCATAATGGGCACAGTGGGTGTACAGACCCAGGGACTCATCTCAGGGATCGTGGGGACCCCTCATAATGGGCACAGCAGGTGTGTAGACCCGGGAACTCAGCACAGGGATGGTGGGAACCCCTCATAATGGGCACAGCAGGTGTGTAGACCCGGGAACTCAGCACAGGGATGGTGGGAACCCCTCATAATGGGCACAGCAGGTGTACAAACCTGGGAACTCAGCACAGGGATGGTGGGAATCCCTCATAATGGGCACAGCAGGTGTACAGACCAGGGAACTCAGCACAGGGATGGTGGGAACCCCTCATAATGGGCACAGCGGGTGTACAGACCTGGGAACTCAGCACAGGAATGGTGGGAACCCCTCATAATGGGCACAGTGGGTGTACAGACCCAGGGACTCATCTCAGGGATCGTGGGGACCCCTCATAATGGGCACAGCAGGTGTACAGACCTGAGAACTCAGCACAGGGATGGTGGGAACCCCTCATAATGGGCACAGCAGGTGTGTAGACCCGGGAACTCAGCACAGGGATGGTGGGAACCCCTCATAATGGGCACAGCAGGTGTACAGACCCGGGAACTCAGCACAGGGATGGTGGGAACCCCTCATAATGGGCACAGCAGGTGTGTAGACCCGGGAACTCAGCACAGGGATGGTGGGAACCCCTCATAATGGGCACAGCAGGTGTACAAACCTGGGAACTCAGCACAGGGATGGTGGGAATCCCTCATAATGGGCACAGCAGGTGTACAGACCCGGGAACTCAGCACAGGGATGGTGGGAACCCCTCATAATGGGCACAGCAGGTGTACAGACCTGGGAACTCAGCACAGGGATGGTGGGAACCCCTCATAATGGGCACAGCAGGTGTACAGACCCGGGAACTCAGTACAGGGATGGTGAGAACTCCTCATAATGGGCACAGCAGGTGTACAGACCCGGGAACTCAGCACAGGGATGGTGGGAACCCCTCATAATGGGCACAGCAGGTGTACAGACCCGGGAACTCAGCACAGGGATGGTGGGAACCCCTCATAATGGGCACAGCAGGTGTACAGACCCAGGAACTCAGCACAGGGATGGTGGGAACCCCTCATAATGGGCACAGCTGGTGTAGACACCTGGGAACTCAGCACATGGATGGTGGGAACCCCTCATAATAGCCACCAATAGAGTCCCTGACTGACAGAATGGCACTATCAGGTGGTGCAACTCTTCGCCATCCGTCAATTTCTGAATTATTAGCTTTGGATGGACTGATCATCGCTGAATCCCAGCACTTATCTCCTGTCTTATTTTCCTCTCCTGGCAGTGAGCAGGTTAATGAATTCGGTATCTCTGAACAACCCTCTGGCCATTGTGGATTTATCGACTCCATGGATCCCCCCCCCCCTCTTTGGTGACACCGTCATTCATTAAACTTAATGACGCCTCTGCATTAAAAGGTCTTTTTCATTAACTGGCTTCAGCGGAAATATAGGGGACATTAATGCCAACTCCGGGACATTTGTGTATGAGGCGCTGTGTCCATCTCTGCCGATCGATTAATTATAGATTGGACAGAGCTGATCAATGGAGATAAAAATCTACCGACCTGCCGGTCTTTGTAGAGAGGTTATCAAGAAGCAGGATTTAAATGGGTCTTGAATACATTATACTCGGAATAAAGATTTTAGAATCCAGGATTGTTTCCGTCAGTGTGTGACACTTCTAACAAACCGGCAATTCTACGGTCCTGGAAAAAATGTTGATGGACTGTTGGCCCCCAGAGAAGGCGAGTGGCAAAGTCCAGATAAATCTCAGTCCCAAAAGGTCCGTGGAGTCAATCGAAGATCATTAGAAAGATGAGAGCGCCAGAAAACTTCAGAAAGAGTTCATCACTGTGACAAGAGAGCCAAAAGCCAACACGTGACGAGCTCCAAACTCTCCCTTCATCAGGGCTAAGAGACAAGACAGCATAAAATAATATAAAATGCATCTCTTTAATGGAATTCATTCAAGTCTTCTGGCCCTCTCCTCCTTCTAATCAGGGCTTTTTTTTTTTCAGAGGATCAGTGCGGGTGCTCCCCTCTACCAGGTCACCTCTTGTCTCCTCCCCCACCTACCTCAGAGCACAATCCCTTGTTTCCATCCCATACCCACCACCTCCCAGCAGGGCCGCCATCAGGGGGGTACAGGCAGTACACCTGTAAGGGGCCCGGAGGTCCCCAGGGGCTCGGATGGCAACCCCCCTTTTTATTTTTATTTTTTATTTTTTGTAGGGGGCCCAGAGGTCCCCAGGGCCCCGGATGGTAACCCCCCTTTTTTGTGTATTTTTTATATATAAAAAAAAAATATATATTTTTTTGTAAGGTGCCCAGAGGTCCCCAGAGGCTCGGAGGTCCCCAGGGCCCGGGATGGTAACCCCCTCTTTTATATATTTTTTATTAAAAAAAATAAAAATATTTTATTTATTTTTTTATTTATTTTTATTTATTTTTTGTAAGGGGCCCAGAGGTCCCCAGAGGCCCGGAGGTCCCCAGGGCCCCGGATGGTAACCCCCCTTTTTTATGTATTTTTTGTAAAAAAAAAAAAAAAATTAATTTATTTTTATTTATTTTTTGTAAGGGGCCCAGAGGTCCCCAGAGGCCCAGAGGTCCCCAGGGCCCTGGATAGCAACCCCCCTTTTTTTTTTGTTCGTCAGCACCCAAAGCCCCCCTGACCTCAACAATTCGCGGCGGCAGCACCCCTCTGCTTCGCGGCTGCCCCCCCGCTCCTCAATTTGCGGCGGCAGCACCCCCCCCCCCCGGTTCTCCTCTGCTCCAGGGGGCCCATGCCGGAAGCTGTGTAAGGGGCCCCAAAATTCCTGATGGCGGCCCTGCCTTCCAGTACCGCCTCTTTTAGAGAAAATAGAACCAAGTATCATTTTGTGGTGCTAAGTAATAATTTGTATGGAATTTGGTAATAATAATAAGAAAAACAGTCAAATGGATCCCCTGCAGCCAGCAACAATAGATCACCCTGCAACAATAACACCCCCCACAATAACAAATCCCCCCCCCCCCCCAACAACTATAGACCGATTGCAATGAAATACTGCCTTGCAACAACAGGACCAGCCCAGGAACTATAGACCCCACCAGCAACAATAGATCCCCCAGGAGCCAGACCCCCTCATTCAACATTTTAGCAATTTATTGCTGAATAACTTGGCTGGGATGAAAGGAGATATGGGATACTCCAGAATAGGGATGAGCTTCGAGTTCGAGTCGAACCCGCGTTACATCAGAAGGGAGCGGGGTCATCCGCACGTCACTGAGGAAGCCCGGGTTTCCCCTTGCGTCAGAGGGGGATGGGGTCACGTGATGGGTGGCCCTGTCCTCAGCTACATAAGAGACCTGTCAGGCTGCCGGGATTCCCGGGGTGTCTCCGGTGGAGACAGGATGCTTGCTGTTCCTCGCTGCGCTGGACATCATCGTTGGAGCCTGGACCTGGAGAGGAGAGATCATCCATTGCTGGACCCCGGAGAGGAGATCACCCATCGCAGGATACCGACAGCGATGGAGTGGAGACCGAGAGTGGATTACCACCGCTGGAATCCTTTTTTTTTTTTTTTTAATAAAGGACTTTTCCCAACGGTGTCTGTGTGTTTTTTTACAATTTTTTACACTTTCTTTGTGAAATGGTAGGGGCACAATGTACCCCTTACCAATTCCCATAGGGGGGGTCGGGATCTAGGGGTCCCCTTTGTTAAAGGGGTCTTCCAGATTCCGATAAGCCCCCCGCCCGCAGACCCCCACAACCACCGGCCAAGGGTTGTGGGGATGAGGCCCTTGTCCCCATCAACATGGGGACATGGTGCTTTGAGGGGTCACAGGCCCCCAAAGCATCCTCCCCATGTTGAAGGCATGTGGCCTGGTACGGTTCAGGAGGGGGGGCGCTCTCTCGTCCCCCCCTCTTTTCCTGCGGCCTGCCAGGTTGCGTGCTCGGATAAAGGGTCTGGTATGGATTTTTGGGGGGAACTCCAGTTTTTTTTTAAATGTGGCGTGGAGTTCCCCTTAAAATCCATACCAGACCTGAAGGGTTTGGTATGGATATTTGGGGGGGAACCCCACGTCATTTTTTTTTATTTGACACAGGGTTCCCCTTAATATCCATACCAGACCTGAAGGGCCTGGTAATTGAATTTGGGGGGACCCCCATGCATTTTTTTTTTTTTTATCAATGACTTTTCTCTGTATTGCCGGGAGCCGACAATTTATTAATAGCCGCGAGTGAGTTTTACATTTTTCCTTCAGAAATGACACTTTGTGCAGGGACAGTTCTAAGCATAGGAAACAAGCGCTACTTTACAGGCATATCATACACACCCCCAGGTACGAAATTTAAAGGAATATTTCACTTTTATTGTTTCACTTTAAGCATTATTAAAATCACTGCTCCCGAAAAAACTGAAGTTTTTAAAACTTTTTTTTGCATGGATACACGTCCCCTGGGGCAAAACCCGGGTCCCCGAACACTTTTTATGACAATAACTTGCATATAAGCCTTTAAAATTAGCACTTAAGATTTTTCATGTTCGAGTCCCATAGACTTTAACGGTGTTCGGATGTTCAAACAAATTTATTGCCTGTTTGCAAGTTCTGGTGCGAACCGAACTGGGCGGTGTTCGGCTCATCCCTACTCCAGAAACACTATGCAGTAACAGGAGGAAACTCCTTACTAAATCTATGCTTCTTATATCAGTCTTTACAGCAGGAGCAAAGGGAATGAATGGCCTGTACCCAGACTTTGTAGGAATTGTCCCTTGATAACTGAAATGCCTTGTTCCAATATCAGCCAGACATTCACCAATGAGCTCTTCAGTTCAAATTCCCAGTGAAATCCCCTGGTAATTCCAAAGATTCTCAAAAGAAGGCTCTGTCCTAGCCTGGACCCCGGTGAGCACGTGCAGAATTTCAGCTGAGCTGCCCAGAAGGGCAGCAGCCCTTCCAGCTGGGAACTTCTCCTGCTGGACAAGAACAGGCTGCTTCAGGCCATTTATGCACTCCTCAGCCACCTACTGGGGACCCTACCTGTAACAGCATCCCAAGTATGAAAGGGGTTAAAGCCGTTTAGGATAGTTCATTCCCGAACACCAAGTCAGCTACCGACACTCCAGTCAGGCGAACAAGACCCATAAGAATAATTCTCCCTCAATAACGAGACTAAGCTCTGTCTTGAGGTTTTAAGCAGGACTGACAATCTTTATTGAAAAGACCACAAGTTTTGTACACAGTTAAAAGAGGAGGTGCATCATATTACTCTGGAATTACACCTGTGACCAGACCTAATTAACATGCTAATTACCTAATTCCTTTTAGCAGCCTGGCTCAGAGACATTTAGGCTAGACCTGCTGCCTTGTAGCTCAGAAGACACAATCAACATTATCACAAATCAACACAGAACTCCCTCCCACAATAGCAGAGTTAATTACCACAAGCCACAATGAAAAGACCCTTAGAAGCTATCCTAGACCCATTTGCATTACAACAGACAGGTGGCTGGGGGTCATGACATTAGCATCTAACAGTATGTGTCCCAACCGCATGAAGGAGTCACTCTTTCTAATATGGCATATATCCTGGGGAATATTGTGGATAAATATTACTGTCCCATTCCAAGTAATCCAAGACATATTCTTAATGTCCATTATTTTCTTGCTCACCCTATGCCCCTAATGGACATAGGGAGATTTAGACATAAGAGGTGCATGGGGATCTGAAGCAAGGGTATCCCATATTTTCTAAGGCAGGGGTCTCCAAACTTTCTAAACAAAGGGCCAGTTTACTGTCCTTCAGGCTTTAGGGGGGCCGGACTGTTGTCATGGGGAGTTGAAATTTTCCTGGCATCAGTCGGAGTAAACAATGCATCTTTGGCATTGGGGGTCAGTGGGAGGAATAGAACCTCATTGTTGGTGTTAGTGGGAGAAATAGTGCCCCATCATTGGTGTCAGTGCAAGAACAGTGCCCCATCCTTGGTGTCAGTGGGAGGAATAGTGCCCCATCTTTGGTGTCAGTGGGAGAAATAATGCCCCATCATTGGTCTCAGTGCAAGAATAGTGCCCCAACGTTGGTGTCAGTGGGAGGATTAGTGCCCCATCGTTGGTGTCAGTAGGGGCAATAGTGCCCCCATCGTTGGTGTCAGTGGAAGGAATAGTGGCCGTTGGTGTGTCACTGGTAGGAATAGTGCCCCCATCGTTGGTGTCGGTGGACGGAATAGTGGCCCATCATTGGTGTCAGTGGGAGAAATAGTGCCCCATCATTGGTGTCAGTGCAAGAATAGTGCCCCATCGTTGGTGTCAGTGGGAGAAATAGTACCCCATCGTTGGTGTCAGTAAGGGCAATAGTGCCCCCATTGTTGGTGTCAGTGGAAGGAATAATGGCCCATTGTTGGTGTCAGTGGGGGCAATAGTGCCCCCATTGTTGGTGTCAGTGGGAGGAATAGTGCCCCAATCGTTGGTGTCAGTGGAAGGAAAAGTGCCCCATCGTTGGTGTCAGTGCAAGAATAGTGCCCCACCATTGGTGGCAGTGGGAGAAATAGTGCCCAATCGTTGGTGTCAGTGGAAGGAAAAGTGCCCCATCGTTGGTATCAGTGCAAGAATAGTGCCCCACCATTGGTGGCAGTGGGAGAAATAGTGCCCAATCGTTGGTGGCAGTCGGAGGAATAGTGCCCAATCATTGGTGGCAGCGGGAGGAATAGTGTCTTGCATCAGTGGATAGAAAAGGGCCCCAAGGGCCAGATCAAGGCAAGCAAAGGGCCGCATTCAGCCCTCAGGGCACGGTTTGGAGATCACTGCTCTAGATCATTCCCATTTATTTGTATTATCTTCTGGGCATCGTATAGTCCCAATTCCCTCCCATACCCCTCTGTGGGTTTTTTGCCTTGTATTACAGGGATAGATACCCCCCCCTTATTTTTGGGCCTAGGAACCCCGCCCCCCCCAGCTTTGTCCTAGCCGGGACCTCGGGGAGCACATGGAGAATTCCAGCTGAGTTGCCCATGTCCTGTATATGATGAGATGACTAGAGTTTGCCCCGAGTACTTCTTAGGTTGCGGAGTTAAATGACGCCTAATAGTTGCAGTCAAATCTCATGGGTGGGAGACGTCTCCTCGCACTCTCGGTCCCCAATGCTATCTGGAGGACGTCAGATGGGCCCATCACAATGGCAGTCGTCTAGATAGCGCACAGGTGAAGCTGCGGCATTGTACTCAGACCGACAGCCATTTATTATTAATACCGCGACATTAAACTGGATACGATACAATAGACGGCGCAAAGCAAATTTATTTTATCAACGTTCTCGTCTTTTTTATCACCTTTTATAAATGTCAGCTCAATAAACTGTCAAATCTGATCTCTCCTTCTGCCGCTGCGAAGAATCTGGGTTGGCACTAATGTCGAGATCGCTGAGAATCCTTATTATCGCCGTGGGAGCGTTGCATATCCGGGAGGGGGGGGGGGGATCTGCATTTGGAAAGCAAGACGAGCCTCTCTGACAAGACTGATGCCGCGTACACACGATCTGATTTTCCGTCGGAAAATCCTTTGGATGCTTTTTTTTCGACGGAATTCCGCTCAAGCTTGTCTTGCATACACACGGTCACACCAAAGTTCTCCGAACGTTCGACCGTCAAGAACGCGAGCCGAGAAAATGAAGCTCAATGCTTCCCGAGCATGCGTCGAATTGTTTCGGAGCATGCGTCGGAATTTTGCGCTTCGGAATTGCTACAGACGAAAATTTGAGAACCTGCTCTTAATCTTTTTCTGGCGGAAATTACGACAGCAAAACTCCGATGGAGCCCACTACACACGGTCGGAATTTCCGACCAAAAGCTCCCATCGGACTTTTGCTGGCGGATTTTCCGACCCGTGTGTACGCGGCATCACAGTAGAGGGAAAGATCCAATTGGAAGTCACATCTCAATTGTGAACCAATTTTGTTTCATAAATCCTCGGCTACATGACCCCCAAAATCTCTCCGGGGATTTGGCGGAAGGTGAACGAATCTCAGAAGAATTCATTATAGTATCTGGGGTGACAGATTGTCGGAGATACCTGAATATACACTATATATTGTCAAAAGTATTGGGACACCTGCCTTTACACACACATGAACTTTAATGGCACCCCAGTCGCGTACACACACGATCGTTTTTCATGCCGTTAAAAATGCCATTTTTAAAAATGGCCATTAAAAACGATCGTGTGTAGGCTCCATAGCATTTTTTAATGGCGTGAAAAACGGCCATTAAAAATTTCGAACATGCTCTATTTTTTCACGTAGTTTTTCATGTCATTTTTTTTAACGACGTGAAAAACGGTAGTGTGTAGGCTTTTACGAGGGGAAAAAAAACCCGCGCATGCTCAGAATCAAGTATGAGACGGGAGCGCTCGTTCTGGTAAAACTAACGTTCATAATGGAGAAAGCACATTCGTCACGCTGTAATGGACTGAAAAGCACGAGGCTGAAAAGCGCGAATCGTCTCTCAACAAACTTTACTAACATGAAGGGTGGCGCCATCCGAACGGAACTTCCCCTTTATAGTGCCGTCGTACGTGTTGTACGTCACCGCGCTTTGCTCGAGCGTTTTTTTTTTATGATCGTGTGGATGCAAGACAGGCTTGAGAGGAAACAAGAAAAAAAAAAACGATCGGCTTAAAAAATGGCATTAAAAACGTACGTGTGTACGCGGCATTAGTCCGTAGGGCTCAATATTGAGTTGGCCCCGCCCTTTGAAGCTATAACAGCTTCAACTCTTCTGGGAAGGCCGTCCACAAGGTTTAGGAGGGTGTCTATGGGAATGTTTGACCATTCTTCCAGAAGAGCATTTGTGAGGTCAGGCACTGATGTTGGATGAGAAGGCCTGGCTCGCAGTCTCCACTCTAATTCATCCCAAAAGTGTTCTATCTGGTTGAAGTCAGGACTCTGTGCAGGACAGTCAAGTTCCTCCACCCCCAAACTCGCTCATCCATGTCTTAACCACTTCCTTCCCAAGGTACGTATATGAACGTCCTTGACTTTGAGCGGGGATATCTGAATGGTGGGTGCGGCTACAGGCATCATTCAGATATTGTCTTTTAGAGCCGGCACTTCTCTGCACCATAAAAATGATCATAGAGGCTGTTCCGCCGCTTGATCGTTCTTACGGGCGGCGAGAGGGGACATCCCCCCCCCTCCCGCCGCCCTCCGGTGCTTCTACCGACTCACAGCTGTGATCGGTGAGTCGGAGAACGGATCCGCCGGCCCCGGATACTTACCATAGAGATTTCCAGCGGACCAGATGGTCGCCGGAGTCTCTATGATCGTTCGGAGGCCGGGCGCGATGTTATGACGTCACGCCCGGCCTCTGCATTAAAAAAAAAAACGGCGCCACCTCGGCTAGGAAGCCAAGATCGTTTTTTTATTTTTTATTATTTCAGGCTTCCCAGCCTAGAGGTGAGATGTGGAGTCTTATTGACCCTCCCCCATATCTCACTGTAAAGAGGACCTGTCATGCCATATTCCTATTACAAGAGATGTTTACATTCCTTGTAATAGGAATAAAAGTGTCAAAGTAAAAAGTTAAAAGTAGAATTATGTAAAGTGCCCCTGTCCCCGTGTGCTCGCACGCAGAAGCGAACGCATACGTAAGTCCCGCCCACATATGAAAATGGTGTTCAAACCACACATGTGAGGTGTCGCCGCGAACGTTAGAGCGAGAGCAATAATTCCAGCCCTAGACCTCCTCTGTAACTCAAAACATGTAACCAGTAAAAAAAAATTAAAGCGTAGCCCATGAGGATTTTTAAGTACCAAAGTTTGGCGCCATTCCACCAGCGTGTCCAATTTTGAAGCGTAACATGTTTGGTATCCATTTACTCGGCGTAACTTCATCTTTCACATTATGCAAAAAAATTGGGCTAACTTTTTTTTTTTTTTAAGGCATGAAACTGTTTTTTTTTGCCCCCCCAAAAAACGTGTTAGAAAAATTGCTGCGCAAATACCGTGCGAGATAAAAAGTTGCAACGACCACCATTTTATTCTCTAGGGTTTCTGCTAAAAAAAAAACATATATAATTGTTTGGAGGTTCTATGTAATTTTCTAGCAAAAAAAAAAAAATGATGATTTTTACATGTAGGAGCGAAGTGCCAGAATTGGCCCGGATGGGGAGTGGTTTATGGACCTTGCTTTGTGCACTGGTGCGCAGTCATGTTGGAACAGGAAGGGGCCGTCCCCAAACTCCTCCCACAAAGTTGGAAGCATGAAATTGTCCAAATTGTCTTGGTATGCTGACGCCTTGAGAGTTCCCTTCACTGGAACTAAGAGGCCAATCCCAACCCCTAAAAAACAACCCCCCACCATAATCCCCCCTCCACCAAATGATTTGGAGGGGCGGCCCAATACTTTTGCCAATATAGCGTGGATGGGTGAGTTTGGGGTGGAGGATCTCTACTCCTCCGATTACAGAGGGTCTGTCTAAATTTACCTAACAGCCTACTCTATACTAGGAGGGTACTACATTTACACCAATCCAGAACTACACTCACCGGCCACTTTATTAGGTACTCCTTGCTAGTACCGGGTTGGACCCCCTTTTGCGTTCATTCTTGGTGGCAGAGATACAACAAGGTGTTGGAAACGTTCCTCAGAGATTTTGGTCCATAGTGACATGAGAGCATCACTCAGTTGCTGCAGATTTGTCGGCTTCACATCCATGATGCCATTCATCTCCCATTCCACCACATCCCAAAGGTGCTCTATTGGATGAGATGTGGTGAGTGTGGAGGCCATTGGAGTGCAGAGACCTCATTGTCCACTGGTGAGATGATCGGAGCTTTGTGACATGGGGCATTATCCTGCTGGAAGGAGCCATCAGAAGATGGGGACACTGTAGTCATAAAGGGATGGACATGGTCAGCAACAATACTCAGGTAGGTCGTGGTGTATAAATGATGCTCAATTAGTACTAAGGGGCCCAAAGTGTGCCAAGAAAATATCCCCCCCCACACCATTACACCCCCACCACCAGCCTGAACCGGTGATACAAGGCAGGATGGATCCATGCGCCAAATTCTGACCCCACCATCTGAATGTAGCAGCTGAAATCCGACTCATCAGACCCGGCAACGTTTTTCCAATCTTCTATTGTCCAATGTTGGTGATCCTGTGCCAATTGTCGCCTTAGTTTCCTGTTCTTAGCTGACAGGAGTGCATACCTCCCAACTTTTCTAATGTCCACTGCGGGAGGGGGGGGGGGGGGAGTGTCGCGGGACAGTGACTTATTTTTATAGGGACTTATTTATTTTTTGTTGAGCGGGGGGGGGGGGGGGGGTCGCCGTGCAGAGGGGACCGCAAACATAACATAACTGATGAATTAGCCCCCTCCCCCTCCCGCCCGGCCGACCGACATGCCTGGTGATCGCAGCCGCTCTGGGTCCCGCCTCACCTCCCTGCCTGTTGCGCTGGCGCGCTCAATCTTACCTCCTCCTCCATCTGTGCGGGAATACAGTGTCCCGCGTGGGAACGTGGGAAGATGGTGTCCCTGTGGGAAAAACCCGCAGAATCCGTGCGGGTTGGGAGGTATGGGAGTGGCCCCCCGGTGAGGTCTTCTACTGCTGTAGCCCATCTGCTTCAAGTTTGGATGTGTTGTGTGTTCAGAGATGGTATTCTCCATACCTTGGTTGTAACGAGTGGTTATTTGAGTTACTGTTGCCTTTCTATCATCTGGGACCAGTCTGCCCATTTTCCTCTGACCTCTGACCTCAAAGCGGAGGTCCACCCAGAAAAAAAAATTACGTTAAAAATCCTAAAAAAATTAATAGAAAAAAAAAAAATTATACTCACCCGAAATGCCTGTTGCTATGCGGAAGTCCCCTAATCTGCCTCTAATGTTCCTCTTCTCGTCCGCGGTGGGTCTCCTTCCACTTCCTCTTCTTGTGAATGGGGCGCGCTGCCTTCTGGGAACTGTGTGTATCCCAGGAGGCAAGCCGCCCATTCACAAAGCGTCGTGCGAGTGGCGCATGCGCAGTAGAAAACGGGCAGTGAAGCCGTAAGGCTTCATTGCCTGTTTCCCTTAGTCAGGATGGAGGAGCCGGGAGCCAGGCAGCAGCGATCGCTCGCCGTGGCGGGACCAACAACCCGGGCGAGTAGGACAGGTAAGTGTCCTTATTAAAAGTCAGCAGCTACACTGTTAGTAGCTGCTGACTTTTTTTAAAAAAAAAACAAGCTGCACCTCCGCTTTAACAAGGAATTTTCCTCCCCACAACTCCCGCTCGCTGGATATTTTCTCTTTTTCCCACCATTCTCTGTAAACCCGAGAGATAGTTGTGCGTGAAAATCCCAGAAATACTCAGACCAGCCCGTCTGGCACCAACAACCATGCCACATTCAAAGCAGGGGAGGGCTGGGCCAGGGGGCAGGGTGGCAATTGCCTCCCAGGCCGCCCTAACTTATGTTCAAAATGGCCGGCAGCCGCTGCCCGCTACCATTTTCTTTTTTTATTCTGGTCTAGGAAGCCAGGCAGGGGGCATGGCCATGGCGGCCGACCACTAGCTGTTGCATTCCGGGAGTTGTAGTCCGCACTCAAGCTTCTGGTGGGTGGAAAACACAGCAGCGCAGAGGAAACTACAACTCCCTGGGACTGGATTCCTGGAAGCAGGCAGAGGCAGGGCGTGCCAGGGAGTCGGGACGCAGGGCTGCGGGGCTGGGCGCTGGCTGCAACTTGACCCCTATATCAGGAGCGTTTCTCCCCTGGAGACCGTGGCATGCAAGGACCTGCTGAGCTGAGATTGCTGAAGTGAGAGACCCTGACACCCCTAGCTGACCCCCCATCTCCCTCCCATACACCCCATGTAACCTGCCCCAGTGATCAGGCTGCACTGATGGGCACTGGAGTTGGCTGCACTGATGGGCACTGGTGAGGCTGCATTGAAAAACCAGGTGGGCCATGGATGGTGAGCTGATTCGGCAGTTCAATGGGCCACTTAACTGGACTTGCCCCCCCAGGCCTAAGGCTGCCAGCCCTCTCCTGGTTCAAAGTCACTTACATCCCCTTTCTTCCCCATTCTGATGCTCGGTTTGAACTTCAGCAAGTCGTCTTCACCACGTCTAGATGCCTAAATGCATTGAGTTGCTGCCATGTGATTGGCTGATTAGCAATTTGTCTTACCGAGCAATTGAACAGGTGTGCCTAATAACGTGGCCGGTGGGTGTATTTACATGCTACAAAGTATGAGAGTATTGCTGCTGACCATGTGCCCCTTTATGGGTATTATCTAGGTGTGTCTAGTGTGCTGGGGTGACCTCAGACCTCGACCCAACCGACCTGAATGGCGAATTAGAAGAGATATTGGACAAAATTTACCCTCCCGGCTCTGAGTTAACAAGACCATTCCGGTGTGACAGCTCATAGCAAGCGGCCTATTACCAGCCCCCTCCTCCGCAGCGCATTGTGAGGAAACGCATTAACATTTTAAACATTCATGTTAATGCCGAAACAAAAGCATTTATCTCCGAAGAGGCAGACAGAACACTTGTGGCGCGGCATTCATTGCAGTTAATAGCGACTTTCACTCCCCTGTCAGAGACTGTGCATTAAACCGTCCATCTCACACCTGCCCCTCGCCACCGCCATAATCACGCCGCCGCTGCCCTCCCTGCCACTGGGGGCGCTGGAGCAAGATAATGTAAAAAATATTATGCTGAATACAATTTAAAATTGACCCCCAGATCACGGCGTTCCCCCGACTTTTATACTTATTTCCGGGAAGGCCAACCTAGACCTTCCAAATCCCTTTACCGCCTATTCACAAAGACCCCCCCGATCGCCCTCTAGGGGGCGCCACATATTATGGTCTCTCTACTGTGTTATAGGTGTTAAAATCTGACAATTAGCTAAATTTGCTTCAATTATTTTGTAGCCTGATCGTCAATGTGTTTTCGTGCTATCACTCACACAAACTGAACCCCTTCTTTGTGATTCTTATTTAAAGGAGAAGTATGGGATGGGTTAAATAACTAGTACATATCACATTAGTCACATATCAGCTAATCTTTTTTTCCTACCTCTTTTAGTTTTTACAGCCTGTGCACATGAACTTTCCTTCAGCTGGCAAAAACGGTCCACTTTCAGTTTGAAAAGTTC
Organism: Rana muscosa; assembly: GCA_029206835.1. Taxonomy (NCBI): domain Eukaryota; kingdom Metazoa; phylum Chordata; class Amphibia; order Anura; family Ranidae; genus Rana; species Rana muscosa. The sequence continues at coordinate 288,899,439 of CM055121.1, forward strand.
TCATGGGGTGTGAACATCTTCACCAACACACCCCCTGCCTCTGTCCCCACTCCCCTAAGAGACGTGTCTGTGCTGATAGATAGGGAGGGGGAGGAGGGAGGAGGGAGAAGGGAGGGGGGGAGGAGGGAGGAGGGAGAAGGGAGGGGGGAGCAGCTACGCTCTGTGAAGTCTCAGAAACAAGCAGACGGAGGAGAGCCGACATCAATCAAGCAAAATGACAGGAAAGGGGGTGGATCCAGACCAGTGGCGGCTGGTGCTCAAAATTTTTGGGGGGACGCAAACAAACTGAAAAAAAAACATCAATTGCCGCCACTGTGCCCATTAAACGCAGCCACTGTGCCCAAACGCCACTAGTTTGTCCCCAAATGCAGCCAGTTTGTCCCCATATACAGCCAGTTTCCCCCCATATACAGCCAGTTTGTCCCCATATGCAGCCAGTTTCCCCCCAAATTACAGCCAGTTTCCCCCATATACAGTACAGCCAGTTTCCCCCATATACAGCCAGTTTGCCCCCAAAATACAGCCAGTTTCCCCCCGAAATACAGCCAGTTTGTCCCCCAAATGCAGCCAGTTTGTCCCCCATATACAGCCAGTTTGTCCCCCAAATGCAACCAGTTTGTCCCCCATATACAGCCAGTTTGTCCCCTATATACAGCCAGTTTGTCCCCCAAATGCAGCCAGTTTGTGCCCATATTACAACCAGTTTGTCCCCCAAATACAGCCAGTTTGTCCCCCATAATACAGCCAGTTTGTCCCCCAAATGCAGCCAGTTTGTGCCCATAATACAGCCAGTTTGTCCCCCAAATACAGCCAGTTTGTCCCCCATAATACAGCCAGTTTCCCCCATATACAGCCAGTTTCCCCCATATACAGCCAGTTTGTCCCCCATATACAGCCAGTTTGTCCCCATAATACAGCCAGATTCCCCCATATACAACCAGTTTGTCCCCCAAATACAGCCAGTTTGTCCCCCATAATACAGCCAGCCAGTTTGTCCCCCAAATGCAGCCAGTTTGTGCCCATAATACAGCCAGTTTGTCCCCCAAATACAGCCAGTTTGTCCCCCATAATACAGCCAGTTTCCCCCATATACAGCCAGTTTCCCCCATATACAGCCAGTTTGTCCCCCATATACAGCCAGTTTGTCCCCATAATACAGCCAGATTCCCCCATATACAACCAGTTTGTGCCCATATTACAACCAGTTTGTCCCCCAAATACAGCCAGTTTGTCCCCCATAATACAGCCAGTTTGTCCCCCAAATGCAGCCAGTTTGTGCCCATAATACAGCCAGTTTGTCCCCCAAATACAGCCAGTTTGTCCCCCATAATACAGCCAGTTTCCCCCATATACAGCCAGTTTCCCCCATATACAGCCAGTTTGTCCCCCATATACAGCCAGTTTGTCCCCATAATACAGCCAGATTCCCCCCATATACAACCAGTTTGTCCCCATAATACAGCCAGTTTCCCCCCATATACAGCCAGTTTGTCCCCCATATACAGCCAGTTTGTCCCCCATATACAGCCAGTTTGTCCCCCATATACAGCCAGTTTGTCCCCATAATACAGCCAGTTTGTCCCCATAATACAGCCAGTTTGTCCTCCATAATACAGCCAGTTTGTCCCCATAATACAGCCAGTTTGTCCTCCATAATACAGCCAGTTTGTCCCCATAATACAGCCAGTTTGTCCCCATAATACAGCCAGTTTGTCCCCATAATACAGCCAGTTTGTCCCCCATAATACAGCCAGTTTGTCCCCCCCAGCCCTGCACTTACCTTCCTCGGGTCAGCGCCGTCCTCGATGTCTTCTCCCGCCCTCGATGTCGCTTCAGCCAATAAGGTTACTGGTAACCAGACCCGGTGAACCTGATTGGCTGAAGCGCAACCAGGGAACGCACCCCCCCATGCGTCCTCTCGTTAGCTATTTAGAAGCCGATTACAGCCCTCAGGCTGTAGTCGGGAAGACTATCAGAGCCGCTGGCTCTGATAGGCACTTCTAAAGACCAACCAGACGCTGTTATTCAGATGGCCGGCGCTCAACAGTGGGCCGGCCACCTGAATAGTGGGCGGCAGCGGCGGCGACAATACATAGGTTCATGCAATGCATGAACCTATGTATGGTTGTGAGTGACGGCCGGGCACAGGAGCGAGGGGGGGCGGCGCTCCTGCGCCCACTATGGACGCACCGCCACTGATCCAGACTCTATATTCACACCATTGTCTGGATGATGCTGTATGAAAGACTGTAGAACCTCCCACAGGTATTTATCTTGATTTTAACAGAATGGGGGCACTTCTGAGAGGGCTGGGAGGTTTTATAGATATCAGCAGCTCACATAGAATAGATGTAAGCAAAAAAAAAAAAAGGAAACCCATACTTCTCTTTTAACTATTTGACGTCTACAGCAATTTTTTGATTTTTTTTTGAAACATGGTAAAAATCTGCATTTTTTTTTATTTGCAAGAAAATTATGTAAAACCCCATTAATAATTATATATCTTTTGAGACAGAAGCCTTGGGGAATAAAATCACCCTTCTTCGTGATTCTTAATTAACTATTTGAAGTCTAGAGCAGTTTATTTTTTTTTATTTTTTAGAAACATGGCAAAATCTGCATTTTTATTTGCAAGAAAATTATGTCAAATCCCATAAATAATTATATATCTTTTGAAACAGGAGGATAAAATTACGGTAGTTGCGATTTTCTATGTTGCACGATATTTGCGCAACTGTTCAAATGCATATTTTTAATAAAAAATACACAAAAAGCACACAAACACAATATAATATCCTATTTATGAATTTTTTGGGGTAAATGTTGTTGCGTCAAGTAAATAGATACCAAACATGTCAAGCCTTAAAACTGAGCGTGCCTGTGAAATGGCAAAAAGGGACAGTCCCAAAAAATTCCCCATAGGTGGTCTTTTAAAAGTATTTAGTGCTTATTTAAAAAAAAAAAAAAATTTTTTTTGCATTTTTTTATTTGCAATAAAATTATGTAAAACCCCATACATAATTATATATCTTTTAAAACAGGAGCCTTGGAGAATAAAATCCAACTTCTTTGTGATCCTTATTTAACTATTTGACGTCTACAGAATTTTTTTTATTATTTTTTTAAAACATGGTAAAAATCTGCATTTTTTTTTGCAAGTAAATTATGTAAAATACCAAAAATAATTATATATCTTTTGAAACAGAAGCCTTGGAGAATAAAATCCACCTTCTTTGTGATTCTTATTTAACTATTTGACGTCTACAGCAATTTTATTTTTATTTTTTTTAAAACATGGTAAAATCTGCATTTTTATTTGCAAGAAAATGATGTAAAACCCCATAGATAATTATATATCTTTTGAAACAGAAGCCTTGGGGAATAAAATGACGGTAGCTGCAATTTTCTATGTTGCACGATATTTGCGCAACTGTTCAAATGCATATTTTCAATAAAAAAATACACAACATTTTTTTTTTTTTAAAGCACACAAACACAATATAATACCCTATTTATTTATTTTTGGGGCAAATGTTGTTGCGTCAAGTAAATAGCCTTGAAGAATAAAATCCCCCTTCTTTGTGATTCTTATTTAACTATTTGAAGTCTAGAGCAGTTTATTTTTAATTTTTTATAAACATGGTAAAATAAAATAAAAATTATTTGCAAGAAAATAATGTAAAACCCCATAAATAATTATATATCTTTTAAAACAGGAGCCTTGGAGAATAAAATCCCCCTTCTTTGTGATCCTTTTTTTTTTAACTATTTGAGGTCTACAGCAATTTTATTTTTATTTTTTGGAAACATGGTAAAAATCTGCATTTTTATTCACAAGAAAATGATGTAAAATCCCACAAATAATTATATTTATGATCCTTATTTAACTATTTGACGTCTACAGCAATTTTATTTTTATTTTTTTAAAACATGGTAAAAATCTGCATTTTTTTTTGCAAGAAAATGATGTAAAATCCCAAAAATAATTATATATCTTTTGAAACAGAAGCCTTGGGGAATAAAATCCCCCTTCTTTGTGATTCTTTTTTAACTATTTGAGGTCTACGAAAAAACGCTACACTGAAAAACGCTAATAAAAGCTAGTAAAAAAACGCTGATAAAAGCTAGCTTTTTCTGCTGCTTTAAAAACGACCATTTTTGAGCTTCTGTGTACATGGAGTCTTAAAATTGAGCGCGCCTGTGAAATGGCAAAAAGGGACAGTACACAAAATTGCCCATAGGTGGTCTTTTAAAAGTATTTAGAGCTTATTTTTAAATAAAAATTGCATTTTTTTTTGCAAGAAAATTATGTAAAACCCCATAAATAATTATATATCTTATTATATGTTTTGTAATAAGCTTTAATAAAACCTTTGATTGTGAAATATATATATATATATATATATATATATATATATATATATATATATATATATATCTTTTGAAACAGAAGCCTTGTAGAATAAAATCCCCCTTCTTTGTGATTATTATTTAACTATTTGAAGTCTAGAGCATTTTTTTTTTTTTTTTTATAAACATGGTAAAATCTAAAAAAAATATATTTGCAAGAAAATTATGTAAAACCCCATAAATAATTATATATCTTTTAAAACAGGAGCCTTGGAGAATAAAACCCCCCTTATTTGTGATCCTTATTTAACTATTTGAGGTCTACAGAAATTTTATTTTTATTTTTTTGAAACATGGTAAAAATCTGCATTTTTATTCACAAGAAAATGATGTAAAATCCCATAAATAATTATATATCTTTTGAAACAGAAGCCTTGGGGAATAAAATCACCCTTCTTTGTGATCCTTATTTAACTATTTGAGGTCTAGAGCAGTTTATTTTTTTTATTTTTTAGAAACATGGTAAAATATGCATTTTTATTTGCAAGAAAATGATGTCAAATCCCATAAATAATTATATATCCTTTGAAACAGAAGCCTTGGAGAATAAAATGAGACGGTAGTTGCGATTTTCTATGTTACATGATATTTGTGCAACTGTTTATCAAATGCATATTTTCAATAAAAAATACACAAAAAATACTTTTAAGGCACACAAACACAATATAATACCCTAAAAAAAAAATATTATTATTTTTTGGTAAAAAAAGATGTTGTTGCATCAAGTAAATAGATACCAAACATGTCAAGCCTTAAAATTGAGCGCGCCTGTGAAATGGTAAAAAGGGACAGTACCCAAAATTGCCCATAGGTGATCTTTTAAAAGTCTTCAGAGCTTATTAAAAAAACAAAAATTGCATTTTTTTATTTGCAAGAAAATGATTTAAAACCCCATAAATAATTATATATCTTTTGAAACAGAAGCCTTGGGGAATAAAATGACGGTAGCTGCGATTTTCTATGTTGCACGATATTTGCGTAACTGTTTATCAAATGCATATTTTCAATAAAAAATACAGAAAATTTTATTTTAACGCACACAAACACAATATAATAGCCTATTTTTTATTTTTTTATTTTTTTGGGCGAAAAGTAAAAAAGATGTTGTTGCGTCGAGTAAATAGATACCAAACATGTCAAGCCTTAAAATTGAGCACGCCTGTGAAATGGCAAAAAGGGACAGTACCCAAAATTGCCCATAGGTGGTCTTTTAAAAGTCTTCAGAGCTTATTAAAAAAACAAAAATTGCATTTTTTTATTTGCAAGAAAATGATTTAAAACCCCATAAATAATTATATATCTTTTGAAACAGAAGCCTTGGGGAATAAAATGACGGTAGCTGCGATTTTCTATGTTGCACGATATTTGCGTAACTGTTTATCAAATGCATATTTTCAATAAAAAATACAGAAAATTTTATTTTAACGCACACAAACACAATATAATAGCCTATTTTTAATTTTTTTATTTTTTTGGGCAAAAAGTAAAAAAGATGTTGTTGCGTCGAGTAAATAGATACCAAACATGTCAAGCCTTAAAATTGAGCGTGCCTGTGAAATGGCAAAAAGGGACAGTACCCAAAATTGCCCATAGGTGGTCTTTTAAAAGAGCTTATTAAAAAAAAAATGCATTTTTTATTTGCAAGAAAATGATGTAAACCCCATAATTATCTATATATCTTTTGAGCCTTGGAGAATAAAATGATGGTAGTTGCAATTTTCTATGTTTTTTTTGCACAATATTTTTATTGTGCCCCCCCCCCCACCCCTGCATTCATGCACAAAGGCGAGCACGTGCGTCGGTCCCGCACGCACGCAAACAGAGATCGTCCCACACATGTGAGGTATCCTCAGACTACAGCCAATCAGCAGGTCCCGGTCATGAATCATTGGCTCAGACTTGCTGACAGACTTCTGCTGTGTGCAATCACAGTGGCCTGAACCCAGAAGCAGGCAGTGGCGTACGGATATGTATGTAAAATTTTAAATAAAATAAAATTAAGGTTGAACACTTGATGGACCACTTGGTCCAGAAAAGACTGTTTTTGATTATTATATGCCTTTTTTTCCTGCCTTCACTCTTCTATGTATCTATGAATTAGTGAGCCTCCGAAACGCGTTGGACATACCTTCTGACCTTTTCCTGGACTTATCCTTTATTTGTAGAATGGTTTTATAGACAGACACTCTTGTGACACCGATAATGATAGCCCTTCCATCAAGGGTGTATGTACACGGGATGCAGGGGTCACAATTGCGACCCAGCCCCATGCTCCAGGGGGCCCGTGCGGCCCCCCTGTGCTCTTGGATAGGGGGTTAGTGGCGTGTAGAGGAACTGATCCCTCCATGCAGCTGCTGAATGCCCGCCTCTCCTGCTCTCCCTCCTGCAGGCATTCAGCGGCGGCAGGAGAGAAATGGAGGGATCGGTTCCTCTATATGCCACCTCTGTCTATTCTCCTGGTCCCCCTGTCCTGTCTCTGGGCCCCCTGTGTTTACTATGCTTCCGTTTACGAATGAACAGGAAGCTCTGTACAGAGCTACTCCTGTTCATTCACTCTGTGCTGCTGAGTCTGTCCTCAATCTCCTGTCTCTGTCTCAAAGGTGAAACATCAGAGGTCTGTTAAGGCCCCTGATATCACACCAAAGCCCCCCAATGAGGGTCCTTTTTTTTTTTTCGAAAATAATAAAAAATAAAATTGAAAAAAAAAAACAAATACATAAATAAATCAATAAATAAAGTAAAAACAGTCAAAAAATAATAAAATAAATAAAATAACAAAAATAAAAAACGACAGACACCAGTGGCGACTTGGCCCTGGCGTTCTGCCACAGTGAGGGGGGGCCCCCAAGATTTCAAGAAGGGGGCCCCTGGCTCTTCCTACTGATCCCGGGGGGGGGGCCCTTTACTCCCATTGTGGGACCCTTCACTACAGTTCAGAAGGGGGGTTCCCTTCCTGCCATCTTGAGGTCCCCCCCACCGTGGTGGTATGCCAGGGCCCGGTTGGAAGTGTGACCCCGGTAGTTCCGCCACTGGTGTCACTAGTTTTTTATTTTTGTTATTTTTTACCATTTTTTTTTTTACAATTTTATAAAAATAAAAAAAAATGTAGAACCAGCGTCGGGGGGCTTCCGCCGTTCATGGTTTCTGGCCCTGAAGGTTCTAGTTACGCCTCTGTCTACCATTATAGATGACAGAGACCCGCCAGCTAAAAGGATTTACAGCTACTCCCTATTAAAAAAAAAACATACGAATTTCCTAAATTCTATCCCAGAACCTTTTAAGAGGACACTGGAGTCATCAGGAAAGCAATAAATCGGAAACGATCAGTTTGGCTGGATAGTCACCTCCAATTCCTATTTCCTGGCCTGAGCCGTAATGGTTGTATTTATTACAGCGGTGAACAAAGTGCAATAAGCTGTATCAGCCAATCAGCTGTCACCTCGGATCTTACAAAAGATAAATACTTGCTCTGTCCTAGTGACTGTTTTATTAACCACTTCCCGCCCAGTCAATAAGAGATTGACGTCCGGGAAGTGGTTCTGTTATCCACACTGGACGTCTATTGACGTTCTGCAGGATAACAGCCGCCGCGCGCCCAGGGGGGCGCGCATCGCGGCGATCGGTGGAGCGGTGTGTCAGTCTGACACACCGCTGCACTGATCTCGGTAAAGAGCCTCCGGCGGAGGCTTTTTACCACGTGATCAGCCGTGTCCAATCACGGCTGATCACGATGTAAACAGGAAGAGCCGTTGATCGGCTCTTCCTCACTCGCGTCTGACAGACGCGAGTAGAGGAGAGCCGATCGGCGGCTCTCCTGACAGGGGGGGTTTATCAGCGCAGCCCCCCCCTCGGATACCCACACTGAACCACCAGGGAAGCCCCCCAGGACCACCAGGGAAGCCCCAAGCATGTGGATGGCCAGGTAAGTCCCCCATGGCCATCCACATGCACAAATACATAAAAAACATATGCCAATCAGTGCCCACAAATGGGCACTGACTGGCACCATCATGGCACAACCAAAATGTATGATGCCCAGCAATGCCAGCCACCAGTGTCATCAGTGCCACCTACCAGTGTCCATCAGTGCCACCTATCAGTGCCCATCTGTGCCCATAAGTGCCCACCTATCAGTGCCCGTCCGTGCCACCTATCAGTGCCACCCATACGTATCCATCAGTGCTGCCTATAAGTGCCCATCAGTGCCACCTATGAGTGCCCATCAGTGCCGCCTATGAGTGCCCATCAGTGCCGCCTATGAGTGCCCATCAGTGCCGCATACCAGTGCCACATATCAGTGCCCATCAGTGCCGCCTATCAGTGCCCATCAGTGCCGCCTATCAGTGCCCATCATCAGTGCCACCTCATCGGTGCCACCTCATTGGTGCCACCTCATCGGTGCCCATCAGTGTCGCCTTATCAGTGCCCATTAGTGCCGCCTTATCAGTGCCCGTCATTGAAGTAGAAAAGGTACTTATTTACAAAAAAAATAACAGAAACAAAGAAAAACTTAGTTTTTTTCAAAATTTTCGCTCTTTTTTATTTGTTATGCAAAAAATAAAAATCGCAGAGGTGATCAAATACCACCGAAAGAAAGCTCTATTTGTGGGAACAAAATGATAAAAAATTTGTTTGGGTACAGTGTTGCATGACCGCGCAATTGTCATTCAAATTGCGACAGCGCTGAAAGCTCAAAATTGGCTTGGGCAGGAAGGTGTATAAGTGCCCGCCCGGTATTGAAGTGGTAGTAGAACTTGGGCCTAACAGCTAAATATGTGGTATAAATCCGTATATTTTAACTCCACCTGCCAAAAAAAAATTCTGACTGTTCAGCTGCTTTTGTGTTCTGAGTTTCAGCTTTAAAGGCAAAGAAAAAAGGGGTTTGGGACTTTGAATGAGGCAAGGACTGTAGGGGTCTCAAGCCTCCATCCCGGTTGCATGAGAAAAAGAGAGAACAGGGCGGGACTTTGAATGAGACACGCAGTCAGCAGTAGAGAGCCAGAAAATGGTGAATTGATATGTAAATCAAATACAAATCCATAGGTTCAATGCATGACATCACAGTAAAATTCATCTATGTACATAAGGAACATGATAAGACATGACAGTGGGTAGGGGTATGTGCTACACCATCTGAGAAACTTCCTGTAGCATAAAAATCTCAATGACCATGATAATGTGCAAAAGTCCATATGAGTATAAAGAAATACATAGTCGGCTGGAACATTGCATGTACGGGGGCTCTACGCGTTTCGTTAAATATTTATATCCACTCTTCAGGAGCAGCAATGTCTTGTCTGAAATGAGACATAAAGTGTCTATGTCACTATCCTGGGGAAACAAGGGGTAACCCACTATAAAGAAGGATGGTATATATTAAAAACTGTGTGGCCTATCTGAAGGTACTCACGAACACTATGTAGATAGGTGCCTTGAGAGCTGAGGACTCCCCTGGAGGGGCATCTTGTCCGGGAGCTGTGGCAGCGTGAGGCGCAGCAGGACCCAAATGAGGGCAAGCAGGGGGAGACATGTCCATAGAGTAGTGACTCTAGCAAAACATTTGTAGATGGTGGCTAAAGGACATCTAGAAGGCTTCTATAAAAGAGTAAAATTGTATAGTAATAAGGTTGACAATTCTGTACTTGAATGGGAACAGAGGGTGCAGCTCAATGATCAGCTGCCTATGTTACCTGATGGTGAGCCATAAGAAGCCATGATGTGCACTGGTGGAGTGCTAGCCAAGAGGTGAAAGAGGGCCAACATGATGGACAGGCCGCCACAGGCGAAAGCCACGGTGGTCCGCGCGCCAAACACTCCCAAACGCCACGTGAGCGTGCTGCAGGGGGAGGAGGCGCCGTTGCCGAAATGACAACGTCATTCGGCGTCAGGCCCCCCGGGAACAGCTCCCACTGGCCGCAGATGTAAAGACACTGCTGGTGTGAAGACGTACAAACGACGTCACACGCACGGTGCGTCAGATGTGACGTCGATGCGCAGCAGGGAGGAACCACCCGTTCCAGAAGGGGAGAGGGGAGGGGGTCCCGTGGTGCGCATGGCAGCTCCCGGAAAAAAGACGTGAGCCGGAGCTCATGAGTCCTAGACCAAGGAAACACCACTCCAACAGAGTGCGGGTGGACAGATAGGATATGGTGAAAAGGAAAATGAATGGCAGGAATCAATCCAACGATGTGTACTTCCCCAGAGAAATGCGGAGTAAATAGTGATCCAAAAAAGTATAATGTATCCATATACAATTGGAGTGCACCGACTAGCATTCTCCGGCCCCACTACATGCATGCTGCGTGCCTCCATCCCTAATACACTTGGCAAAGAAAAAAGGGTATGTCCACTTTAAGGCCTCATGCCCACGAACGTTTTTACAGCCGCGTTTTTGAGCGTTTTTTACAGCTTAAAAACGCCTTTCCATGTTAGTCTACTATAGCTTCATGCCCACCTAGGCGTTTTTGAGCTGCAAATGGCATAGGCGTTTTTAAGCTGTAAAAAAAAAAAAAACAGGACCAGTGCGTTCTGCGGCGTCGGCGTTAGGCATAAAAAATGTGAAGCGTTAAAAAAGGCGCAAAAACGCCGCGGCTGCGTTTTTGAGCTCCGGCGTTTTTATCTAGGCTATTTTTTTTTCTTTTTTTCGAAAAAAATACGGTTAAAAAATTTATACACTAACATGGACAGGCGTTTTTTAAGCTGTAAAAAACGCTCAAAAACGCGGCTGTAAAAACGTCCGTGGGCATGAGGCCTAAAGGGTAACTCCACTTTCATTGAAAAAAAAAAAAAAATAGCAAATAAAAATAAATAAAATGAATCTACATATAATACATTGCGACAGAAAATCATATTGTAATTGAATGTCATTAACCACTTCATTACCGGGCCAATTCTGGCGTTCCTCTCCTACATGTAAAAATCATCATTTATCTATTTTTTTCGCTAGAAATTTACTCAGAACCCCCAAACATTATATATATTTTTTAGCAGAGACCCTAGTGAATAAAAAAGGGCGATTGTTGCAATTTGTTATGTCACACGGTATTTGCGCAGCAATTTTTCAAACGCGATTTTTTGGGGGAAAAAATACACTTTAATGAAAAAAAAAAAAAAACACACAATATTTCCCCCCATTTTGTTTGTATAATGTGATGAAAGATGATGTTGAACTGAGTAAAAAGATACCCAACACGTCACGCTTTAAAATTGCGCACACTTGTGGAATGGCGCCAAACTTCGGTTCTTAAAAATCTCTATAGGCGACGATTTAAATGTTGTTACAGGTTGTCAGTTTATAGTTACAGAGGAGGTCCAGTGCTAAGAGGTATTGCTCTTACTTTGACATTCGTGGCGATACCTCACATGTGTGGCTCGAACGCCGTTTACATGTGTGTAGGCACAACCTATGTATGCAGGGCGCTTTAAAAAAAACAAAAACTGTTTTTATTATTTATTTTTATTTTTACACTGCCCCTTTATTTATTTTTATCACTTTTATTCATATTACAGGAAATGTAAACATCCCTTGTAATAGAAATAAGGCATGACAGGTCCTCTTTATGCAGACATCTGGGGTCAATAAGACATTAAGGCATTGGTGTCAGTGGGAGGAATAGTGCCCCATCATTGGTGTCAGTGGGTGGAATAGTGCCCCATCATTGGTGTCAGTGGGAGGAATAGTGTCCCATCATTGGTGTCAGTGGGTGGAATAGTGCCCCATCATTGGTGTCAGTGGGAGGAATAGTGCCCCATCATTGGTGTCAGTGGGAGAAATAGTGCCCCATCAATGGTGTCAGTGGGATGAATAGTGCCCCATCTCTGGTGTCAGTGGGAGGAATAGTGCCCCATCATTGGTGTCAGTGGGTGGAATAGTGCCCCATCTCTGGTGTCAGTGGGTGGAATAGTGCCCCATCATTGGTGTCAGTAGGAGGAATAGTGCCCCATCATTGGTGCCAGTGGGAGGAATAGTGCCCCATCATTGGTGTCAGTGGGAGGAATAGTGCCCCATCATTGGTGTCAGTGGGAGGAATAGTGCCCCATCATTGGTGTCAGTGGGAGGAATAGTGTCCAATCATTGGTGTCAGTGGGAGGAATAGTGCCCCATCATTGGTGTCAGTGGGTGGAATAGTGCCCCATCATTGGTGTCAGTGGGAGGAATAGTGCCCCAGCATTGGTGTCAGTGGGAGGAATAGTGTCCCATTGTTGGTGCCAGTGGAAGGAATAGTGCCCCATCATTGGTGTCAGTGGGTGGAATAGTGTCCCCATCATTGGTGTCACTGTAAGGAATAGTGTCCCATTGTTGGTGCCAGTGGAAGGAATAGTGCCCTATCATTGGTGTCATTGTGAGTAAAGGTGCCCCATCATTGGTTCCAGTGGGAGGAATGGTGCCCCATCATTGGTTCCAGTGGGAGGAATAGTGCCCTATCATTGGTGTCATTGGGAGTAATGGTGCCCCATCATTGGTTCCAGTGGGAGGAATAGTGCCTCATCATTAGTGCCAGTGGGAGGAATAGTGCCCCATCATTGGTGTCATTGGGAGTAATGGTGCCTCATCATTGGTGCCAGTGGGAGGAATAGTGCCCCATCATTGGTGTCAGTGGGTGAAATGGTGCCCCATCATTTGTGCCAGTGGGAGGAATAGTGACCCATTATTGGGATCAATGTAAGGAATAGTTCCCCATTGTTGGTGCCAGTGGAAGGAATGGTGCCCCATTGTTGGTGCCAGTGGGAGGAATAGTGTCCCATCATTGTTACCAGTGGGAGGAATAGTGCCCTATCATTGGTGTCAGTGGGAGGAATGGTGCCCCATTGTTGGGGTCAGTGGGAGGAATGGTGCCCCTTCAATGATGTCAGTGGGAGGAATAGTGCCCCATTGTTGGTATCAGTGGGAAGAAAATGCCCCATTGTCAGTGTCTTTAGGATAAGTTGCAGTTTGGAGACAACTGACCTAGAACATTGACTTTGATGGGGTTCAGATTTGGCACCCAAACTTTAGTCATGTTCACCAAACCCTGGATGTGTTCATCACCCATCAAGACATAAGTACACTGACCTGAGTGTTTTTTTTTTATATACACTCACCGGCCACTCTATTAGGTACACCTGTTCAATTGCTCGGTAACACAAATTGCTAATCAGTCAGTCGCAAGGCAGCAATCCATGCATTTAGGCATCTAGACGTGGTGAAGACGACTTGCTGATGTTCACCCCGAGCATCAGAATGGGGAAGAAAAGGGATTTAGGTGACTTTGAACATGGCATGGTTGTTGGTCCCAGACGGGCTGGTCTGAGTATTTCTGGGATTTTCATGCACAACCATCTCTCGCGTTTACAGAGAATGGTGGGAAAAAGAGAAAATATCCAGTGAGCGGCAGTTGTGTGGAGGAAAATGCCTTGTTGAGGTCAGAGGAGAATGGGCAGACTGGTTCCAGATGATAGAAAGGCAACAGTAACTCAAATAACCCCTCGTTACACCCCAAGGTATGCAAAATACCATCTCTGAATGCACAGCACATCGAATCTTGAAGTAGATGGGCTACAGCAGCAGAAGACCCCACCGGGTGACACTCCTGTTGGCTAAGAACAGGAAACTGAGGCTACAATTGGCACAGGATCACCAAAATTGGACAATAGAAGATTGGAAAAACGTTGCCGGGTCTGATGAGTCTGGATTTCAGCTGCAACATTCAGATGGTGGGGTCAGAATTTGGCGCATGGAACCATCCTGCCTCGTATCACCGGTTCAGGCTGGTGGTGGGGGTGTAACGGTGTGGAGGAGAAATTTTCTTGGCAGACTTTGGACCCCTTAGTACCAATTGAGCATCGGTTTAACCACTTCAACCCCGGGCTTTTTTTACCACCTCAATACCGGGCCTATTCTGGCACTTCTCTCCTACATGTACAAATCATCATTCTTTTGCTAGAAAATTACTCAGAAACCCCAAACATTATATATATTTTTTTAGCAGACACCCTAGGGAATAAAATGACGGTCGTTGCAACTTTTTTTCTTGCACGGTATTTGCGTAATAATTTTTCAAACGCCTTTTTTTTGGGGAAAAAAATGGTTTCATGAATTAAAAAATAACAAAACAGTAAAGTTAGCCCAATTTTTTGGGAAAATATGAAAGATGATGTTACGCCGAGTAAATAGATACCTAACATGTCACGCTTTATAATTGCGCACACTCATGGAATGGCGCCAAACTTCGGTACTTAAAAATCTCCATAGGCGACGCTTTGAATTTTTTTACAGGTTACCAGGTTAGAGTTACAGAGGAGGTCTAGTGCTAGAATTGTTGCACGCGCTCTAACGCACGCGGCGATACCTCACATATGTGGTTTGAACGGCGTTTACATATGTGGGCGGGACTTACGTGTGCGTTCGCTTCTGATCGCGAGCTACCGGGGACAGGGGCGTTTTATTTTTATTTTTTTATTATTATTTTTTTTAATTTTACTTATTTTTTTTTTACACTTTTACATATTTTTTTTATCACTTTTATTCCTATTACAAGGAATGTAAACATCCCTTGTAATAGGAATGGTGTGTGACAGGTCCTCTTTATGGAGAGATGCGGGGTCAATAAGACCCCACATCTCTCCTCCAGGCTGGAAAGCATGAGATCGTGAAAATAATTTCACCGATCTCATACTTACAGCCGCAATGGTGGCTTTGTTTACATCTGAGGACCCGGACATGACGTCATCACATCGTGCCCGGGCCTCCGACGGTCATCTCTAAACAATGTTTTTTTGTTGTTGTATCTATGCCACGAAGAATGAAGGCAAAAGGGGGTCCAACCCGCTGCTAGCAAGGTGTACCTAATAAAGTGGCCGGTGAGTGTATTTTTAACCAGACTTCTACTTTAACCCAGTGATTAACAAGCTGCGCTCTAATAAGCCTCGTAAAATGAGATCTCCTCATTTCTATTCTACATCGGGTCTACACCGGGTCCAGTTAAGTTTGTGGAAACAGCTTAAGATGAAGAAACGGAGGACCCTGAGAGTGAGAATTATTCATTACGGAGCTCAGAAACCGCTGAATTTTTCATAAGCCCGGAACAGCTGCCGCTCGACTCCGCTGATAAAAGTCTGATTAGAAGAAATAGAACTAATACATTTCACATGTAATGGAAGCGTCCTGTTTATTCTGCCGCTCCGTCTGACCTTCCGTCTCTCAATGTCCCAGCAACGCCCCACTCCGGCCTGGCTACAAAACAATTACATACTGGCAACTGACCTATGATTTTCACATCTGACCCGCAGGGGCGGTACCCATAATACTTCCTTATACCCATATATCAGATTTCTTCCATGGTATTACAAGAGACTTTGCTTACTCCATAGGCGTGCACACAGGGTGTTCCAGGTGTGCCTGGGCACACCCTAATCACCCTGTGTGATGCATAGACCCCCTGATATTTCACCAAAGCCCCCTAACTGGGCTCCTAAAAAATTATAAATAAATATAAAAAAATAATAATAATCATAAGAATAAAAACTACTGACACCCTCCACTACCTTACTGACACCAATCTCTGCCCTAATGACACCATCAGTATACTGTATATACACATGCACACACACGCATGTGTGTTTGAGCTTTGGTGGGCACACCCTAATGCAATAGGATGTGCACACCTATGGCTTACTCTATTCAAAATGAAAAAATAAATAATTTAATAATAATAATAAATAAGTCTCTTGTAATACCATGGAATAAATCTGATATGTGGGTGCAAGGAAGTATTATGGGTACCACCCGTGCGGGTCAGATGTGAAAATCATAGGTCAGTTGCCAGTATGTATTTGTTTTGTAGCCAGGCCAGAGTGGGGCGTTGTTGGGACATTGAGAGACGGAGCAGCAGAATAAACAGGACGCTTCCATTACATGTGAAATGTATTAGTTCTATTTCTTCTAATCAGACTTTTATAAGCGGAGTCGAGCGGCAGCTGTTTCGGGCTTATATATATATATATATATATATATATATATATATATATATACACAGGGATTTTTTTTCAGGGGGAACGCGGGGGAACGCAGTTCCGGCACCTCTAGCAAGTGCTGGGGTGTGCTGGACGGTCTATTGATGCTGGCTGCTGGGGAATCTATTTTTGTATGGAGATCTATTGTTGCTGGGTAGCTTTATTGTTGGTGATGGGGGGTGTTATGTTGCTGGGGGGTCAATTGTTGGCTGGGAGGGATCTACTGTTGAGGGAGAGGTCTATTGTTGCTGGCTCCTGGAGGGTCTATTGTTGCTCATTCTCATTTTCGTTTTATTCGTTTTTTTTGGAAATTCGAAAATTCGGAATTCGTAATTCGGAAATTCTGAATTTCCAGAATTTCCGAAAAAAAGCAAAAAAAAAGAAAAAAAAAGAAAAAATAAATATTTTTAGAGTTTCTCGAATTTCCGAAAAAGGAAAAAAAACAAAAAAAAGAATTTTTCGAATTTCCTGCATTTCCAAAAAAAGGAAAAAAACGAAGAAAACGAAAAAAACTAATTTTTCGACAGTGCACATGTCTATCGCCTATCATCCTTTTAACGTCTCGGGGGATACGGCTGGTGGATCTTCCTCCCGCTCATTTTCTGTTTCCTCTTTTGATCGGCCCGTTACAA
The DNA here is from genome assembly GCA_029206835.1 of Rana muscosa. Taxonomy (NCBI): domain Eukaryota; kingdom Metazoa; phylum Chordata; class Amphibia; order Anura; family Ranidae; genus Rana; species Rana muscosa. The sequence goes on from CM055121.1 coordinate 288,916,472, forward strand.
TGTATCATTCCTCTAATAATGAGGCCGCCACGTGAGCCCCCCCCCGCGCGCGCCACGCAGCTGCCAATCATTTCCGGACAGATGCCCGTCTTTTCTTCATCGCTCCCGCCTGAAGCAAAGTCAGGTAGAGTACGCCAGACACGCTGGGATTAGCAGAGATGAAACGCCGAGTGACCCTGGCTGGGAATGTGCCGGAATATTCCGGAGAACAGCTGGAGGAAGAGAATTTACATGGAGGGAACACACAATTATTATATATAAGGCACGCGGGTGAGTCCGGGATCATCCAGGAGGTGATGAGCTCCTCCGATAGTAATCCGCCGAGCTGCTATTTTACCCAAAATGCTTTGTAGTGGTTAGCTAACAATTTCATTAAAACGCGCGTTTTTAGGGCTCATTTACATTCTTGCGGTTCATTAACATGCGTTATGTAGTGTGCCAACTAATCGGCATTAAACTCAAAACCAAAAATCTCATATATTGCAGCTTACCAATCATTAGATGTGGTGGCTGCATTTGTTTCCTTTTTTTTTTTATTTGCCTTTTTTCTCCCTGTTTTCACCTGGTGATCTGGCCAGTACTAGTGAGACACAACTCTGGATGAAGGAGCACAGGGACACAGCAGACAACAGCATTTTTAGTCTGTGGTGGTGGTGTTGAGGGGAGGGGGGAGTGTTAGACCACTTTCACACTGAGGCGCTTTTCAGGCGCTTTCACGCTAAAAAAAAAGCGCCTGAAAACTTATTTCCATTAAAATCAATGAATGCTTTCACACTGAGGCAGTGCGCTGAAAAAACGCTCCTCTCCATTGAAATGAATTGAAAGCGCTTCAAAAGCGCCTGAAAAGCGCTTCAAAAGCACTCAGTGTTTTACTGGCAGTTTTTTAAGCGCCTCAGTGTGAAAGGGGTTGTAAAGGCAGAAGGTGAATTCTATGTGTAGCACCCTCTACACAGGTAGGTGCTAGAGGTTAGGATTTTTGGTAGTGCAGGAAAATTTAAAGCGGAGCGCCGGTCATACATTTTTATAATTTTTCGGCCAGTTAAATAGAAATACACTTAACATGCCATGAAATATACTGATATATCGCCAAACGATAAAACTCGCCTTATTTGCTGCTCGTCATTCTTCGGCCGTTGCCATTCTATGTGTGGGCATCTGAAGCCCAGAACATTTTATTTTTTTTCTTCCCTTCCTCTCTATCTCGCGCGTGCGCAGTAGAGCGACGCTCGTAGCGCAGGTTGTCTATGCCGTTGTCATGACAACAAGTGGCGGCGGAGGAACGTCCCGCCCCGTTGTTATGACAACGTAGTAAACACGATCCCCACAGTAATAATCCCGCAATTTTTCTGCACAGAGGAGCGCACAGTCTCCTGGGAAATGATGACACTCCTTTCCCAGGAGTCTGTGCGGCTTAGGGTAGGCTAGGAGAATGACCGCGGTCCAGGAAGAGGCAGATTAGCTATTCTGCCTAGCAACAGGGATTTCAAGGCAAGTAAAAATAAAAATAAATCACAGATCTTTTATGTACTGATTAAAAGGAAGCTATTGAGGTGATTTTTAATTTAAGGGTGGAGCTCCGCTTTAAGCAGGCCTAGCTGGAAGCCTGTTTGTTTTGGTTTGTGTGGGTTGGGAGTGGCTCAGAGTAGCAGCTGATGACTGACAGGCAGCATCACTTCACTGTCACCTCCCTCTTCCTTCTAGAAAGTGCTAGAAGGAGAGATGGGGAAGAGAGGTGGGGCTGCCTGGGCATCTTAAGGAGCCTTGACCAATTCCCAACTTGGATTGGCAGGGGGCAGGCCTCCTTAAATACCTTGGGTCAGCCCAGCTGTGGAGGAGTTGTCAGGTGGAAGAACCGAGGATGGAGTACTAGGCTGTCGGGCCTTTAAGGGAGCTCCCCAGTCTGGGGAGGGGGGGGGGGGGCTTGAGCCCGGGTGCAGGATGGAGCCCTTCAGGAAATCGTGGAGGCTCTGAACAGGAGGCACAAGAGGAGCAAGAGAGGACAGCAGGAGCTAGTACTGCCGGGCAAGTCTTCAGGAGGGAACCGCCGGTTGCAGCCAGGAGGGCTGGTTAGTGACATGTGCGGTGGGGAGAACTGGAGAGGCATGCCAGAGAGGACTGATAGGAAACAGTCAGAGCTGGGTGTGGAGCCAGTAGGAAGGAGTGCAATGTCATGGGCAGTGAAGTCGGGCACCTGCAGCCAGGAGGGCTGGCAGGGCCTGAAGAGGACTGACTGGGAACAGTAGTCCATCTATAGGACAGCAAGCACACAAAGACTTTCTATTTTCTGCTACACCATAGGGGCCCGCGGTCCCTGCCTGCAAAGGGCAAGTTACTTGGGCCTGGCTGAGCCAGTGTAAGGCCTAATCATGTGCTAGCTGCTCCTGGGAGATCAAGAGTTGTGCAGGGTCGGGGCTCCGTGTCTGAATGGACACAGGGAGCTGTGAATCAGGCTCAGGTGCCCCCCCCCCATAGCAAGCTGCTTGCTGTGGGGGCAGTGAACAGCAGGGAGGGGCCAGGATCACAGAAGAGGGACCCAAGAAGAGAAGGATCCGGGGCTGCTCTGTGCAAATCCACTGCAACAGGGCAGGTAAGTATAACATGTTTGTTATTTATACATGGGGAAAAAACAAGACTTTACAATCACTTTAAATGTATTAGCAGATTTAAATACACTAACAAATTAAAGCGAAATTTCCACTCGCACTTCATAAGCATTTCCCAAGATGCCTCAGTACATATACTGTGACAGGGCGGCTCCTACAGGCACCGCAACGTACATGTACGTCCCTACCTGTTTCCGGTTTTTTTAGGCGCATCCCCCAACTTGGGCAGGTGTGCACTGTGGTGTGCTGAAGCACACTGAATGTCCAGAAGTCTATTTAAACAGCCCTAATTGGGGTAGGTGTGTACTGTGACCAGTGTTGTAACTAACGCCGTTTAAATAAACGGTGTTAGGTAACGTAGCCACTTTTTGGGGTAACGAGTAATCTAACGGATTACTCTTCCCCTCATGGCACCGCCGTTCCCATTACTTGGGCGGCGTTACCCTAATTACATCTACTCGCCGCAGCCGCAGTGCCCCAGTCAGTGCAGCCTCATCAGTACCTCCTCATCAGTGCCCACCAGTGCAGCCTATTAGTGCCCCTGAGTGCTGCCTATCAGTGCCCACCAGTGCCACCTCATCAGTGCTCATCAGTGCTGCCTCATCAGTGCCCATCAGTGCAGCCTATCCGTGCCCATCAGTGCCACCTCATCAGTGCCACGTCATCAGTGCTCATCAGTTCTGCCTCACCAGTGCCCATCAGTGCAGCCTCATCAGTGCTCATCAGTGCTGCCTATCAGTGCCCATCAGTGCAGCCTCACCAGTGCCCATCAGTGCAGCCTCATCAGTGCTCATTAGTGCTGCCTCATCAGTGCCCATCAGTGAAGCCTCATCAGTGCTGCCTCATCAGTGCCCATCAGTGCTGCCTCATCAGTGCCCATCAGTGAAGGAGAAAATTACCTGTTTGCAAAATGTTATAACAGAAACTACCAAAAACGGGGAGATTTTTTCCAAACGTTGTTTAGCAAAAAAAAAAACAAAAAAACAACAACAACCCAGTAGTAGTAGTTCTATTAGTGTGAAAAAAAAAAGGAAACAAAATGTCATTTGGATACAGTGTAGCATGACCGCGCAATTGTCATTTAAAGTGTGAAAATCGGCCTGGGCAGGAAGGGGGGGGGTAAAAGTGCCCGGTATTGAAGTGGTTAAACACCCCTAAGTGAGGTAGGTAGGCACTGCGGTGTGACGCACCAAGATGTCCGACACAAAGGTAGCGGGTCAGAAAGATTGGGTGACAAAGGAAGGACATTGAGGGACAAGGGGAAGCATTCGGTGTCAGGCCATTTCCATGGTCACCGGTCAGTCAGCGGCGGCATTTCCTTCGACATCACTGGCCAAATAAAATCCTCTTTTCATATCATTTATTGCACTTTCCGCAGAAAAGGAAATTGGCGCTTCATCCGTTAGTCGCGGATACGTTTACTATTAATCAGCGTGATTACATTACCTTCCCTAAATAACATTAATCCAATTGGATAATTATTTAGAATGCAAATTAATTTGTGTATAGCATCAGAAAAATAAAAAAAGAAAGATAGCGGGAAATTGTATCCTCGGGGCCTCGGCGTTATTAATAATAATAATCAGGAGGAATCACTTGTGTTTTTTTTATTGCTGACCGAAATGAATGAGGTTATTCTGCAAAAATGATTGTCACCGTAATTCGCCATGTAAGACGCCATTTTAACCCCTTCCCGCCAGCACCACACATATACACTAAATTGTCAAAAGTATTGGGACACCTGCCTTTACACGCACATGAACGTTAATGGCATCCCAGTCTTAGTCCGTAGGGTTCAATATTGAGTTGGCCCCGCCCTTTGCAGCTCTAACAGCTTCAACTCTTCTGGGAAGGCCGTCCACAAGGTTTAGGAGGGTGTCTATGGGAATGTTTGACCATTCTTCCAGAAGCACATTTGTGAGGTCAGGCACTGATGTTGGATGAGAAGGTCTGGCTTGCAGTCTCCGCTCTAATTGGGGTCAGGACTCTGTGCAGGTCAGTCAAGTTCCTCCACCCCAAACTCACTCTTCCATGTCTTTATGGACCTTGCTTTGTGCACTGGTGCGCAGTCATGTTGGAACAGGAAGGGGCCGTCCCCCAAACTGTTCCCACAAGGTTGGGAGCATGAAATTGTCCAAAATGTCTTGGTGTGCTGACGCCTTAAGAGTTCCCTTCACTGGAACTAAGGGGCCAATCCCAACCGCTGAAAAACAACCCCACACTATAATCCCCCCTCCACCAAATGATTTGGAGGGGTGACCCAATATTTTTGGCAATATAGCATGGGTTTGGGGTGGAGGAACTTGACTGGCCTGCACAGAGTCCTGACCTCAACCGGATAGAACACCTTTGGGATGAATTAGAGCGGAGACTGTGAGCCAGACCTTCTTATCCAACATCAGTGCCTGACCCTACAAATGTGCTTCTGGAAGAATGACTAAGGGGCCAAGCCAAACCCCTGAAAAACAACCCCACACCATAATCCTCCCCTCCACCAAATGATTTGGACCAGGGCACAAAGCAAGGTCCATAAAGACATGGATGAGCGAGTTTGGGGTGGAGGAACTTGATTGGCCTGCACAGAGTCCTGACCTCATCCGCATAGAACACCTTTGGGATGAATTAGGCCCCTTTCACACGGGACGGATCCGTGAAGATCCGCCCCGTGAACCTCCGCTTGCTCAGCGGGGATCGCTCCGCTGATCCCCGCTGAGCCGGCTGATGACAGGGCGGTCCCTGCACACTGTGCAGGGACCGCCCTGTCAGATCTCCGCTCTCTCCTATGGGGGGATCGGATGAACACGGACGGCCTGTCCGCGTTCACCCGATCCGCTCTGCAGACGGATTGAAAAATAGGATTTTCCTCCGTCTGCAGAATCAGAGGATTGCGGACCCGGATGAGATCGGGTGTCAGCGGATGTTCATCTCATAGGGACCAATGTATGTCCCTTTTTCCTCCGTAAACGGATGGATGAAAAAGCGGACATACGGTCCGCATGTGTGAAAGGGGCCTTAGAGCGGACACTGCGAGCCCCAGGCCTTCTCATCCAACATCAGTACCTGACCTCACAAATGCTCTTCTGGAAGAATGGTCAAACATTCCCATAGACACCCTCCTAAACCTTGTGGACGGCCTTCCCAGAAGAGTTGAAGCTGTTATAGCTGCAAAGGGTGGGCCAACTCAATATTGAATCCTGCGGACTAAGACTGGGACGCCATTAAAGTTCATGTGTGCGTACAGGCAGGCGTCCCAATACTTTTGACAATATAGTGTATGTGGCGGCGCGGAGGTGGGTCTTATTCCACACTGTCTCATTTATGCATCGCTGTTTTGCACTCAATTTACAAGCACTGTGACCGCACTATCACTGACAGCTCCCGGCAGGCCCGGACTGGCCATAGGGCATACCGGGGAAATGCCGCCAGTGGCCCGCGATGGTCCCCGACGGCCCGCGGCGGCCCGCGGGCTGCCGGACTGCATGTCACGTTTTCCCCATCATCTCCAATGTCTCCGGAGGCAGCCGGAGTTGGTGGGCGGAGCTGGGGTGTGGCTGCCCCCTCCACTCCTCCCACAGACTCGTTCACTCTGGCTCAGTGGCGGTGCGTCCATAGTGGGCGCAGGAGCGCCGCCCCCTCTCGCTCCTGCGCCCGTCACTCACAACAATACATAGGTTCATGCATTGCATGAACCTATGAATTGTCGCCGCCGCTGCCGCCCACTATTCAGATGGCCGGCCCCTTGTTGAGCGCCGGCCATCTGAATAACAGCGGCTGGTTGGTGTTTGGAAGTGTTCATCAAAGCCAGCGGCTCTGCTAGGCTTCCCGATTACAGCCTGAGGGCTGTAATCGGCTTCCAAATAGCTAACCAGAGGACGCACGGGGGGTGCGTTCCCTGGTTAACACTGACAGGCGTTTCAGCCAATCAGGTTCACCGGGTCTGGTTACCGGTAACCTGATTGGCTGAAGCGACATAGAGGGCGGGAGAAGACATCGAGGACGGAAGAAGGACGGCGCTGACCCGAGGAAGGTAAGTGCAGGGCTGGGGGGAAACTGGCTGTATATGGGGACAAACTGGCTGCATTTGGGGAAAAACTGGCTGTATATGGGGACAAACTGGTTGTATATGGGACAAACTGGTTGTATATGGGACAAACTGGCTGCATTTGGGGACAAACTGGCTGTATATGGGGACAAACTGGCTGTATATGGGACAAACTGGCTGTATATGGGACAAACTGGCTGTATATGGGACAAACTGGTTGTATATGGGGACAAACTGGCTGTATATGGGGACAAACTGGCTGTATATGGGACAAACTGGCTGTATATGGGACAAACTGGTTGTATATGGGACAAACTGGCTGCATTTGGGGACAAACTGGCTGTATATGGGGACAAACTGGCTGTATATGGGGACAAACTGGCTGTATATGGGGACAAACTGGCTGTATATGGGACAAACTGGCTGCATTTGGGGACAAACTGGCTGCATTTGGGGAAAAACTGGCTGTATATGGGGACAAACTGGCTGTATATGGGGAGTGGGGACAAACTGGCTGCATTTGGGGAAAAACTGGCTGTATATGGGTAGAGATGTACAGAACTATTCGCCGGCGAACAGTTCCCGGCGAACATAGCTTGTTCGCGTTCGCCGCGGCCGGCGAACATATGCGATGTTCGGTCCGCCCCCTATTCATTATCATTGAGCAAACTTTGACCCTGTACCTCACAGTCAGCAGACACATTCCAGCCAATCAGCAGCATACCCTCCCTCCCAGACCCTCCCACCTCCTGGACAGCATCCATTTTAGATTCATTCTCAAGCTGCAGTCTTAGCGAGAGGAGGGACAGTTTAGCTGCTGCTGATTTTATAGGGAAAGCTAGGCTAGGCCAGTGTATTCAGTGTTCACTCCACTCCTGAAAGACTCATCTGATCTCTGCTGTAAGCACAGCGTCCTGACAGCACCCCAAAAAGCCCTTTTTAGGGCTGGTAAAACACCAGTCTGCTTGTTTTTTTCCCCCGGCACAGTAGCTTACATAAAAAAAACCACAACAGTTTTGACTGCAGTAGATGAGCAGTCAGTTGCCTGCCAGCGTGTGTGTCAGACCTACAGTGTCTACTGTGCCAACTTCTGCCAGTGCACAGTGCCACTCATATCTGGTGTCACAGTAGCTTGCATAAAAAAAACACAACAGTTTTGACTGCAGTAGATGAGCAGTCAGTTGCCTGCCAGCGTGTGTGTCAGACCTACAGTGTCTACTGTTCCAACTTCTGCCAGTGCACAGTGCCACTCATATCTGGTGTCACAGTAGCTTGCACGCATAGTACAACTAAACTAATCTAAAAAAAATGACAGGCAGAGGCAGGCCACCCCGCAGGGGCTGTCGTGGTCGTGGTGCTGTGATTCCCTTTGGCCCTAGAATAATGCCCAGTGTTCAGAGGCCACGTACCCTGAACTCGAAAAGTTCTGAGGACATAGTTGACCGGCTAACACAGGACAGCCAATCTTCTACAGCTTCCGCTCGGAACCTTGACGCACCATCCTTCTCCAGCTCAGCTTTGGGCACCTCTCAAGTTACCACTCGCCCGCCTGCCGCCACCACCAACACTAGCACCACAGTTGCTTCACTTGATCTGTCAGAGGAGTTATTTACACATGAGTTGGAAGAAATGAGTGATGCGCAAACATTATTGCCAGAGGATGTAGATAAAAGGGATATGTCTCAGTCAGGCAGCATTACACACATGGATGTACGGTGTGATGATGATGATGTTGTACCCGCTGCTGCTTCCTTTGCTGAGTTGTCAGATACAAGTGAAGCGGTTGATGATGACGATGTGGATGTCACGTGGGTGCCCGCTCGAAGAGAAGAAGAACAGGGGGAAAGTTCAGATGGGGAGACAGAGAGGAGGAGGAGACGAGTTGGAAGGAGGGGTAGGTCGTCGCAAGGAGCTAGTGGCACAGTCAGACAGCATGTATCGGCACCCGGGGTCAGCCAGACAGCACGCCAATCAACGCATGCTGTTGCCACCACCAGAATGCCGCCATTGCAAAGCTCAGCAGTGTGGCATTTTTTTTGTGTGTCTGCCTCTGATAACAGCGATGCCATTTGCAACCTGTGCCAAAAGAAACTGAGTCGTGGGAAATCCATCACCCACCTAGGTACAACTGCTTTGCGAAGGCACATGATCTCACATCACAAACGCCTATGGGATCAACACATGATGACGAGTACAAGCAGCACACAAGCTCAAAGCCACCATCCTCCTCCTGGTCCAGCATCTTCAGCCACGTCAACCACTGCTGTCCTCCTTGCCCCCTCTCAACCATCTGACACTACGTCTCTCGCCTTGAGCAGTTCCTGCTCATCTGCCCACAGTCAGGTGTCTGTCAAGGACATGTTTGAGCGTAAGAAGCCAATGTCACAGAGTCACCCCCTTGCCCGGCGTCTGACAGCTGGCTTGTCGGAACTCTTAGCCCGCCAGCTTTTACCATACAAGCTGGTGGAGTCTGAGGCCTTCAAAAAATTTGTAGCTATTGGGACACCGCAGTGGAAGGTACCCGGCCGAAATTTCTTTTCACAAAAGGCAATCCCCAACCTGTACTCTATTGTGCAAAAGGAAGTCATGGCATGTCTGGCACACAGTGTTGGGGCAAGGGTCCATCTGACCACTGATACCTGGTCTGCAAAGCACGGTCAGGGCAGGTATATCACCTACACTGCTCATTGGGTAAACCTGCTGACGGCTGCCAAGCATGTAATGCGTGGCTCTGCAGAGGAGTTGGTGGTGACACCACCACGACTTGCAGGCAGGCCTGCTGTCACCTCCTCTACTCCTCCTACTCCATCCTCCTCGATAACCTCCTCGGCTGAGTCCTCTTCTGCTGCTGCGTCTTGCTCCACATCAACAGCACCCCCCCAGCTCCCCAGGGGCTATTCCACATCCCGGATACGACAGTGTCACGCTGTCTTGGGGTTGACTTGCCTGAAAGCAGAGAGTCACACCGGACCAGCACTCCTGTCCACCCTGAACGCACAGGTGGATCAGTGGCTGACTCCGCACCAACTGGAGATCGGCAAAGTGGTGTGTGACAATGGAAGCAATTTGTTGGCGGCATTGAATTTGGGCAAGTTGACACATGTGCCGTGCATGGCACATGTGTTAAATCTGATTGTACAACGCTTTGTGCATAAGTACCCAGACTTACAGGATGTCCTCAAGCAGGCCAGGAAGGTGTGTGGCCATTTCAGGCGTTCCTACACAGCCATGGCGCACTTTTCAGATATCCAGCGGCGAAACAACATGCCAGTGAGGCGCTTGATTTGCGACAGCCCGACACGTTGGAATTCAACACTCCTAATGTTCGACCGCCTGCTCCAACAAGAAAAAGCCGTCAACGAGTATTTGTATGACCGGGGTGCTAGGACAGCCTCTGCGCAGCTGGGAATTATTTTGCCACGTTACTGGACGCTCATGCGCAATGCCTGTAGGCTCATGCGTCCTTTTGAGGAGGTGACAAACCTAGTCAGTCGCACTGAAGGCACCATCAGCGACATCATCCCATTTGTTTTCTTCCTGGAGCGTGCCCTGCGAAGAGTGCTGGATCAGGCCGTAGATGAGCGTGAAGAGGAAGAGGAAGAGTTGTGGTCACCATCACCACCACCAGAAACAGCCTTATCAGCATCGCTTGCTGGACCTGCGGCAACGCTGGAAGAGGAGTCTGAGGAAGAGGAGTCAGAGGAGGAATGTGGCTTTGAGGAGGAGGAGGAAGACCAACCACAGCAGGCATCACAGGGTGCTCAATGTCACCTATCTGGTACCCGTGGTATTGTACGTGGCTGGGGGGAAGAACAGACCTTCAGTGAGATCAGTGAGGACGAGGAACAGGACATGAGTAGCTCGGCATCCAACCTTGTGCAAATGGGGTCTTTCATGCTGTCGTGCCTGTTGAGGGACCCTCGTATAAAAAGGCTGAAGGAGAACGACCTGTATTGGGTGGCCACGCTACTAGACCCCCGGTATAAGCAGAAAGTGCCAGAAATGTTACCGAATTACAGGAAGACGGAAAGGATGCAGCAGTTCCAAAATAAATTAAAAAGTATGCTTTACACAGCGTATAAGGGTGATGTCACAGCACAACGGGAATCTAACAGGGGAAGAGGTGAAAGTAATCCTCCTCCTACCACGACCATGCCGGCAAGGACAGGACGCTTTACAGACGTATTGTTGATGGAGGACATGCGGAGCTTTTTAAGTCCTACGTATCGCCACAGCCCTTCGGGGTCCACCCTCAGAGAACGACTCGACCGACAGGTAGCAGACTACCTCGCCTTAACTGCAGATATCGACACTCTGAGGAGCGATGAACCCCTTGACTACTGGGTGTGCAGGCTTGACCTGTGGCCTGAGCTATCTCAATTTGCGATAGAACTTCTGGCCTGCCCCGCTTCAAGTGTCCTTTCAGAAAGGACCTTCAGTGCAGCAGGAGGTATTGTCACTGAGAAGAGAAGTCGCCTAGGTCAAAAAAGTCTAGATTACCTCACCTTTATTAAGATGAATGAGGCATGGATCCCGAAGGGACTGACAGTGGGCGATACATTTGACTAAAAAAGGCCTGATGAGATGAGCTGCCTTGGGCTAAAAATGGTCCACAAGCCGCAATGTTTTAGGGCACTTTCTGCCTGAAAAACATAATTTTTTCTGGCCGCTGCTACAGCAGCGGCTGCAACAATACCTAATTTTACAGGCATGTGTACATGCCTAATTTTTCTGGCCTCTGGTGCTGCACTGTGGCTGCAAAAAAAAACAAACAAAAAAACACATACCTGTGTCAATTCCCCTTCGTGATCGTTACCTTGTTGTGGTGAAGGGGCTTGCGTATCACAATGAAGCGACCACCTCTATGAGTGTGTTGGCAATGGCGTTGTTGGCACACCCCAGATGGTAAGGTCGTTGCTTCATTGTGAACAGACCAAAAGCGATCGGCTTGATAATTTTGCATAGAAAAAACATAAATTTTCTTTGTGATCATCTAAGGTGATCATTAAAGCCTTGCGGTTGTGCAAATGGACTGTTTGCAGTTGTTTGCGGTGCGTTAAACGGGGAGTTTGGTCTGTCCGAGTTTGGTCTGTCACTGTGAAGCGGGCGTAACCCTTACACTACCTGATCGATACAACATCATACCTGATGTTTTAAAGCACGTTATTCCAAACACATTAGGAATGTTAGGTGATTTATGCCCTTTATGGATTAAAACCCGACTCTGCGTCAACTACGTAATTTTCCATGGGAGTTTTGCCATGGATCCCCCTCCGGCATGCCACAGTCCAGGTGTTAGTCCCCTTGAAACAACTTTTCCATCACTATTGTGGCCAGAAAGAGTCCCTGTGGGTTTTAAAATTCGCCTGCCTATTGAAGTCTATGGCGGTTCGCCGGGTTCGCCCGTTCGCGAACATTTGCGGCAGTTCGCGTTCGCCGTTCGCGAACGGAAAATTTTATGTTCGCGACATCACTATATATGGGGACAAACTGGCTGTATATGGGGACAAACTGGCTGCATTTGGGGAAAAACTGGCTGCATTTGGGGAAAAACTGGCTGTATATGGGGACAAACTGGCTGCATTTGGGGAAAAACTGGCTGTATATGGGGACAAACTGGCTGCATTTGGGGGGAAACTGGCTGTATTTGGGGGGTAAACTGGCTGCATTTGAGGGGGCAAACTGGTGGCGTTTGGGCACAGTGGCTGCGTTTAATGGGCACAGTGGCGGCAATTGATGTTTTTTTTTTTCAGTTTGTTTGCGCCCCCCCAAAAATTTTGAGCACCAGCCGCCACTGCTCTGGCTGATCCCACAGCTGAAGGAGAAACAAACGAGGACACAGCAGCCAGAGTGTCTTCATCTCCAGGCATGCTGTAAGTTACTGCACTGCTGCACATGTCACTACATAGATTCCTAACCTGGCACCATACCACCCCAGCCTGCCCTATGCCACCGCACCCTGTCCTATGCGTGCCACCGCACCCTGCCTTTTGCCACCGCACCCTACCCTATGCCACCGCAACCTGCCCTATGCCACCGCAACCTGCCCTATGCCACTGCAGCCTGCCCTATGCCACCCCAGCCTGCCCTATGCCACCGCAACCTGCCCTATGCCACCGCAAACTGCTCTATACCACCCCAACCTTCCCTATGCCACCGCAAACTGCTCTATACCACCCCAACCTTCCCTATGCCACCGCAAACTGCTCTATACCACCCCAACCTGCCCTATGCCACCGAAACCTGCCCTATACCACCGCAAACTGCCCTATACCACCCCAGCCTGCCCTATGCCACCGCAACCTGCCCTATGCCACCGCAAACTGCTCTATAGCACCCCAACCTGCCCTATGCCACCGCAAACTGCTCTATGCCACCGCAAACTGCTCTATACCACCCCAACCTGCCCTATGCCACCCAGCCTGCCATATACCACCGCAAACTGCCCTATACCACCCAAACCTGCTCTATACCACCCAAGCCTGCCCTATACAACCCCAACCTGCCTATGCCACCCCAGCCTGCCCTATATCACCGCAACCTGCCCTATATTACCCCGACCTGCCCTATATCACCCCAGCCGGCCCAATACCACCCTATACTTTAATTTACAGGGGTCATTTGGGGGTGCGCCTCATGATCGTGTGCTGCCTGCAGGGAACTGGGCAGGATAGACAGGAGGGGGGTGACACCATGTTTTGCCGCACCAGGTTACACCAACCCTAGTGACGCCACTGCCCCAGTGCACTCTCAGCTGCGAGTCGGAGCCACACTCGAGTGACAGTGACACCCGTCGGCACATCAGGGGGCCGGGACCCGCAACGATCCCCTTCTCTCTGGCAAGGTGGCCGCGGCACTGATGATCTGATCAGTCACGGCTCGGCTGTCTCACACAGCCGAGCAGAGTGAAGCCGCCTCCCCCTCCTCCTTTATGTCCACACAGGGGGAGGAGACCCAACATGCAGTCCCGTGCTGATCTGAGGTACATTATAGGTCTGAAGGGGGTCTGTAATGTAGGGGGGGTTTCTGTATTGTAGGGGTGGTCTGAAATGTAGGGGGGGTTCTGTATTGTAGGGGAGTCTGTAATGTAGGGGGGGTTCTGTATTGTAGGGGGGTTCTGTATTGTAGGGGGGTCTGTACTGTAGGGAGGGGGTCTGTACTGTAGGGGGGTCTGTACTGTAGGGAGGGGGTCTGTAATGTAGGGGGGTCTGTAATGTAGGGGGTCTGTATTGTAGAGGGGGTCTGTACTGTAGGGGGGGGTCTGTACTGTAGGTGGGGGGTCTGTACTGTAGGGAGGGGGTCTGCACTGTAGGGAGGTCTGTGTAACATCCAGGGGGTCCAGAACTGTTAGGGGGTGTCTGTGTAACAAACTGTGGCGGGCTGTGTCATGTAAAGGGGTCCAGAGGGGCAGTGCTATGTAATGTAAAGGGGTCCAGAGGTGCAGGGTGCTGTGTAATGTAAAGGGGTCCAGAGGTGCAGGGTGCTGTGTAATGTAAAGGGGTCCAGTGATGCAGGGTGCTGTGTAATGTAAAGGGGCCCACAGGTGCAGGGTGCTGTGTAATGTAAAGGGGTCCAGTGATGCAGGGTGCTGTGTAATGTAAAGGGGTCCAGAGGTGCAGGGTGCTATGTAATGTAAAGGGGTCCAGAGGTACAAGGTGCTGGAACCCCACATCCCATCATTAACCATCGCCGCGAAGCGCCGCGCCCCCCTCCCCGGGCTGCTCAGTCTAAAATGCCCGGGCCTATTTTTTGTCCCAGTCCGGGCTTGGCTCCCGGCCACAGCCAATCATGGTGATCACATGATCAGGAAATGTCCCCTCCTTCATTCTTAAGATTTCGTTAAGAGAGGGGGGTTAATTAAAGCAAAACTTTAGTCTGCCTCTCAACATGGCTCCACCCACATCTGTAGCGACACCATTATGGTGTATGCAGGGCCGCCATCAGGAATTTTGGGGCCCCTTACACAGCTACATGCATGGGCCCCCTGGAGCAGAGAACCTGGGGGGGGGGGTGCTGCCGCTGCAAATTGAGAAGCTGGGGGGGTGCCACGAATTGAGAAGCGGGGGGTGCTGCCGCCACAAATTATTGCCATCCAGGACCCTGGGGACCTCTGGGCCCCTTACAAAAAATAAAAAATAAAACAAATAAAAAAAGAAGAATAAAAAAAAAAAGGGGGGGTTGCAATCCGGGGCCCTGGGGACCTCCGGGCTTCTGGGCCACTTACAATTTATTTATTTATTTTTTAAAAAGGGGGGTTGCCATCTGGGCCTCTGGGCCACTTACAAATAAATAAAAAAAGAAAAGAAAAAAGAAAGGAAAAAAATAATTAAGAAAAAGAAATAAAATTAAAAAAAATATATATATTTTTTTTATGAAAAAAAGAGAAAAAAGGGGCGTTGCCACCCGGGCCCCTTACAGGTTTACTGCCTGTACCCCCCTGATGGTGGCCCTGGGTGTATGTGAAGATGCGCCCAAGGGCTCCACCCCGGCCTTCGAGTCCTGGCAGAGCCTGATGGCACCTCTGTGCATGACAGGGGATTTTCTGTGTATGCGCAATGACAGAAGAGGTTTTAGACTTCCCTGGTAGCGTGGGAAACCAGGGCATGCACAGATATGCCGCAGGGCTCTCTTAGGACACGAGGTCCGAGTATGGGACTGTTCTTCTTTTGCAACCCAATTTCACTGATGCTCTACCTTTTTGTCCAATAGATTGCAACAGAGTGCACACCTGCCCCATTTGGTAAGGGTTTAAATAGACTGCTGGACATTTAGTGTGCTCTGACAGCTTGGGGCTTCACTTAGGGGGTCACACCACAGTGCACGCCTGTCCCAGTTAGGAGTGTTTAAATAGGCTGCTGGATATTCAATGTGCTTGAGTAATGGGTTCTGCTTAACTTCTGCCCAGCTGGGAGTGTTCAAATAGACTGCTGTTCATTGTGGGCCGGTTCACACTACCGCGACTATGGATCAGACTTGTGTCGCCCCAAGTCGCCCCAAGTCGCGCAACCTGACAAATTCCATTTAAGTGAATGAGAGCCGTCTTAATGTACACAACTGAAATCGCTCCGACTTCAGAAAAGGTTCCTGTACGACTTCAATCCGACTTCTAGGCGACTTGTACCCATTGATTTCAATGGAAGTCGCCTCCAAAGTCGGATCCCCTGTCTTAACTGAAGCAACTTTCCAGGAAGTGAATATAGTTTTCTAAGGCAAACCCCTCCCTCCCACAGAGCAGATTATTATGTGATTGGCCACTGGCAAAGTCGTGTTGCCCCTGTGTGAACCGGCACTTAGTGTGCTTAAGCACACCACAGTGCACACCTGCCCAATTTAGAAGTGTTTAAATAGACTGCTGGACATTCAGTGTGCTCTGTGAATAAAATAGCACCCTATGGGCCAGATAAAAGATAAGGGCATCATCCGGCCCCTGGGCCACACTTTGGAGACCACTGGCATAGAAAATGGGCATTGGGAGTACAAAACGTCCCAGCATCAGTGGGAGTAAACAATCCCCCATCATTGGTGTCATTGGGAGGAATTGTGCCCCATCGCGGGTGCCATTGGGCCCGATTGTTGGTGTCATTGGTAGGAATTGTGCCCATTATTAGTATCAGTGAATAAAATATCACCCCAAGGGGCCGGATAAATGCAAGCAAAGGCCCACTTCCGGCACCTGGGCCACAATTTGGAGACCACTGGCATAGAAAATGGGCATTGGGAGTACAAAACGTCCCAGCATCAGTGGGAGTAAACAATCCCCCATCATTGGTGTTATTGGGACCACTGGCATAGAAAATGGGCATTTTTGAGTTGACATATTTCTCTCCTATTCATGTCACTGGGGTTCTGGTTCGGAATGTGACCTTGAAGTTTGCTGAGCCCTGCTTGAACTAAGCCCGGGGCAGTTTGGCTCCTCCCTAGTGGTGAATCAGCGAACTGCAGGCAGACCTTTTTTTACTTTTATATGTAGCTTGCTACCAAGAGGCAACATTTCTGAAATGTATCACCTCTCCAATCATGAGTTTTATGGCACCTCTATGGTTAAACCATCCCCCTCCCATCCCCCTCCCTATTATCACCTTCGCGCCACATCCAAGGGGTTAACGCCCTCATCAGCTCTTCTAGCAGGCAGGTCCAATTAGCAAGTCACATCCTGCATCTGATTGTCACATCCCCATCCCAAGCCACATGTCCTCACCCCCCCCCACCTCTCAGTGCTAAACCCAAATGTGAGTGAATGTTTCTAAATGCGCCGCGGCGCACACCGCTCTGCTTCTCCTGCACGTGCCGCCGTACCCAGGACAAGGAAAGAACGCGGCTGAGGTGAAAACGCTACAAATAAACAACATTCGCCACTTTGTATGCAAATCTTCCCGGCTGTACAGAAAATGAAATATTTGACATTTACACGTCTCCGCCGCGCGCCCTCTGGCTCTCCGAGAACTGCCACATGAGGCTACAGATGGGAACAAAATGGCATTTGCAATTTTTTTTTTTTTTTTTGTGTTTAAAAAAACGTTCCTCACCCACAGAGACATGAAAAATACATTTTATCGTGGCCATTTGTTTGCACGGTTCTACCGGCTCCTCTCCTGGACTGAAATGGCTTACTCGGAATTCACTGCACACTGTGAGCTTCTCACTATGTGCATTCAAAGCTGCAGCAAGTCAGATAGAGCCCCGCCCCATTTCCTGGCTGGGGGACATCCAGCATCATCTAGATCAGGGGTCTCAATGACACTAAAGACGGAGCATTATTCCTCCCACTGACACCAGAGATGGGGCATTATTCCTCCCACTGACACCAGAGATGGGGCACTATTCCTCCCACTGACACCAGAGATGGGGCACTATTCCTCCCACTGACACCAGAGATGGGGCACTATTCCTCCCACTGACACCAATGATGGGGCACTATTCCTCCCACTGACGCCAATGATGGGGCACTTTTCCTCCCACTGACACCAATGATGGGGCACTATTCCTCTCACTGACACCAACAATGGGACACTATTCCTCCCACTGACACCAATGATGGGGCACTATTCCTCCCACTGACACCAACGATGGGGCTCAACTCCTTCCACTGACACCAATGATGAGGCACTATTCCTCCTACTGACACCAATGATGCGGCACTATTCCTCCTACGGACACCAGTGATGGGGCACTATTCCTCCCACTGACACCAATGATGGGACGCTATTCCTCCCACTGACACCAATGATGGGACGCTATTCCTCCCACTGACACCAATGATGGGGCACTATTCCTCCCACTGACACCAATGATGGGACACTATTCCTCCCACTGACACCAATGATGGGACACTATTCCTCCCACTGACACCAATGATGGGGCACTATTCCTCCCACTGACACTAATGATGGGGCACTATTGCTCCCACTGACACCAATGATGGGGCACTATTCCTCCCACTGATACCAATGATGGGGCATTATTCCTCCCACTGACGCCAATGATGGGGCACTTTTCCTCCCACTGACACCAATGATGGGGCACTATTCCTCTCACTGACACCAACAATGGGACACTATTCCTCCCACTGACACCAATGATGGGGCACTATTCCTCCCACTGACACCAACGATGGGGCTCAACTCCTTCCACTGACACCAATGATGGGGCATTATTCCTCCTACTGACACCAATGATGCGGCACTATTCCTCCTACGGACACCAGTGATGGGGCACTATTCCTCCCACTGACACCAATGATGGGACGCTATTCCTCCCACTGACACCAATGATGGGACACTATTCCTCCCACTGACACCAATGATGGGGCACTATTCCTCCCACTGACACCAATGATGGGACACTATTCCTCCCACTGACACCAATGATGGGACACTATTCCTCCCACTGACACCAATGATGGGGCACTATTCCTCCCACTGACACTAATGATGGGGCACTATTGCTCCCACTGACACCAATGATGGGACACTATTCCTCCCACTGACACCAATGATGGGACACTATTGATCTTTTATTGAAAAGAATCAAGCAACCAATTTTATACAAAAGTAAAAAACAAAACCATGGTACAAAACTTCAACAGAAAACAAAGGAATACACATCCATGTTCAGAATATATACAATATATACATAATCCACTACCAAAACATCCCTAGAAAACTATCTACATAAAGCAGCAGAGAGGGCCTAAGAGGCACAACCCATCACCTATGTACGCAGCCATTTATCAAAAATTCATCAAAAATACTGATAATCTAGGGTGATAAGAGACAGACAGCCACACCCGGGAAAGAGACTCCTGGCAGTCAGGGAGGCTTGAAACCCCTCCACGCCTTCAACCAAGCCCCCTGACCCCGCTTGTCTCTCTCAAGCTCCCGAATCCTCCCCACCTCATGCAAAATGTCATACACCACCACCTCAACAGGAAGGAGTTTTTGCCGAATGCTGACCTGACACCGTGCGTTCCAGGTGAAATAACGGACTACTAGGCTAACTAAAAAAAGTGTATCCAAACAAAAAACTCCACCGGCATTGAATGCTCCGTACACCCACTCAGCATAACCCAGCCTGGAGAGGAAAGGGACACCGAGGGCCCGCCCCACCTGTTTGTACACCTCTATGTTAAAAGGGCAATGAAGCAGAAAATGATCCATAGTCTCCTCCTCATCTGCACACTCCTCCCGAGGACAGCTACGATCCATCCCACTGCGGAATTTCAAATTGCCCCGAACATAGAGCTTCCCATGGAAGCACAACCAGGCCAGATCCCTAAATTTAGGGGGTACTCTATCCAAATTAATCAGTCTTAACCCCGCCCTCAAAACTGGGCCCGGGCAATCCCTTAAGGCCAGTGGGTCATGAAAGACTTCGCTCAAGACTCGACTCATAAGGACTTTCCTTGGAACCGATCTGAGATCTTCAGCCGACAATCGCCACTGCCGCAGTAACTTCAGGCACGGAGCGACATAGGCTGGTAGCTGACCACGATGACCCCTGCGATTCTTCACTTGGCCACCTTCTTCCCAAAGTCGTAGAAAAGGCCTAAACCAAGATCTAAATATGCCTACCCATCCAGGAGGTTCCACTGCAAGCATATTACCAATGTTAAACTTTAGAAATAGCAGTGAAAAGAAAAGAACTGGGTTGACCATACCTAAGCCACCCTCCCTCCTGGATAGGTAGGTGACATTCCTCTTGATGGGGTTCAGTCTGTTCCCCCACAGCATCTGGAAGAACACACTACTGACCCTAGCATAGAGAGACACTGGCAAGATGCAGACAAAGCTGACATACAAGAAGATCGGAATCAGGTAAGTCTTAATCAGATCAACCCTTTCCCTCATAGATAACTTCCATCTCTTCCAGCTGACCACCTTAGTATTGGCAATTTCCAGTCTGCCTTCCCAGTTTTTGAGGCCATAATCGCCGGGTCCAAATTCAATGCCTAGTATCTTAATTCTTTCCTGGGGCACTGGAAAGGTGCCCGGGAGATCAAACCCCTCACCTTCCTTTCCCATCCAGAAAACTTCAGTCTTTTCCTGATTGATCTTGGAGCCTGATGCTTCAGAATACCGTGATGTCAGAGAGACCACCTCCTCCGCTTCATCCGTCCCAGTGACAATCACCGACACATCATCCGCATAGGCAACAACCCTCAATGGCGGCTCACCCGGGAGCCCCACTGGTACCCCACACAACATGCCGCTCTCTAGCCTCCTGACGAAGGGGTCGATTGCAAACACATAGAGCAGGGGACTCAGGGGACAACCCTGGCGCACCCCGGAGCCAACCCCAAAGGACTGTCCAACCCAACCATTAACAAGAGGGAAGCTTTCTGCCCCCTTATACAAGACTTTCAGCCAATCGACAAAACCACCCGGCAGACCGTACTTACTAAGGAGCAACCACAGGTACTCATGGTTAACACGATCAAAAGCCTTTGCCTGATCCAATGTCAGCAAATACTTTCCCCAGCCTGCAGCCCTGCACCGCTCCAAGGCCTCCCGGACAGCTAAAACCGCTGTGAAGGTGCTCCTACCCTGGACCGAACAGTGCTGATGGCGAGAAAGCAAAGACTCTGCCACTGACGATAGGCGCCAGAAAAATATCTTTGCCAGTATCTTTCTATCGACATTAAGAAGGCTGATGGGGCGCCAATTCTCAATCATCGAAGGATCTTTACCCTTTGAAAGAAGAATCACAGCCGAGTGCCTCATGGAAGGGGAAAGCACCCCCTCAGCAAGGCAACTGTTAAAAACCTCTACCAAATGCGGGGCCAGAATAGACTTAAAGGCTTTGTAAAACTCAGCCGTCAAGCCATCCGGTCCAGGCGACTTTTTGATGGCAAGCTGTTCAATTGCCCTCATCACCTCTTCGACTGTGATCTCCTCTGTCAAATTCATCAATGGAACATCTCCACCATTTAGACCTGGAGTAGAGTCCAAAAAGCTTTCCATCTTGTCACGATCAAGCTCTTTCCTCCCAAGAAGGTCAGCATAAAAGGACCTCACGACCTCCAGAATCCCTGACCTGGACTTTGTCAAGGAACCTGTACTGTCCTTAAGGCCAACGACCGTTTTAACAGCTACACCTTGTTTGCAGTTCTGGTAAGGGTCAGGCGAGTGGTACTTCCCATAGTCCCTCTCCAGAACCAAAGAGGCATGCCGGTCATATTGACACTTCCTGAGAAGGAGTTTCACTTCGGAGATTGCCCCAGGATCTCCTCCTCTCGAGACAAGAATATCCAGCTTCCTCCGTAAACGTTGGTAGGTCATGTATTTATTAAACTGATTTCTATTGGCTAGGCCCCTGAAGAATCCAGCGATCCTCTTTTTGGTCAGCTCCCACCACTCAGCCTTGCTGCTACAAAAGTCCAGGATGGTCACCTGTGCCTGAAAGAATTCCTCAAAGGATTGTCTAACATGTTCTTCCTTGAGTAGTGTCGAATTTAATCTCCAGATGCCCTTGCCCCTCTGAGGGGCGTCTGAAGCATTCAGTACCACAGATAGCATACAGTGATCAGAGAACTCTACTGCCTGCACCACTGGGGGCGAGAAAGCAGAGGCCTCCTTCAAAAAAAAACTATCTATCCTACTCTGACTATTACCACGATGAAAAGTGAACCCGGTGTCATCTGGGAGGTGCTTAATGTGCACATCCACAAGACCAGCATCCCTAACCATACTATTTAAAAAAACGCTATCATATCCCAGCCTGTCCTTGAAGTCCTTCCTGTCCTTGGGCCTAGTTATTGTATTAAAGTCACCTCCAAAGACCACTTGCCGGGATGTAAAAAGAAATGGCTTGATCCTTGTAAAAAGGCATTTCCTGTCCCACTTTGTGTGCGGCCCATAAACATTGATTAGGCGCAGGTCCTGCCCTCCCACAAGGACGTCTAAGACCATACATCTCCCAATCTCCACCTCAATAACCCGCCGGACAGTTACCATGCCGGTTTTAAACAACACCGCCACACCGCCGTATGGCTCGGCCGCAAGAGACCAGTAAGATGGACCATACCTCCACTCTCTCTTGGCCATATGTATATCTGCCAAGGAGGTGAGCCTAGTCTCTTGCAAAAATAAAATTTCAGCATCTAATTGGCTGAACAAAAAGAAGGCCATAGAACGAGCTCTTACTGACTTAATGCTGGCGACATTAATTGTCACCACTTTTAACGGAGGGGGAACCGCCATTTGGGTTATTGGGTGGATTGCTTCTTAGCTCCCCTCTGCTGCTCATCACCAGAAGCCTCTCTCTTTCTAGAGGCCGCCTCAAAGTCCATTTCAGAATCGGAACTTCTCTCAGAAGAAGCTCCGGATGAAGAAATATCCCACTTGGAGGACCTATGACGGCTGGAGACAGGAACCGGAGCTTCCCGTCCCCGTTCCGTCCTCACCGCCTGCCTCTTCTGCCTCCCAACCTTCCTTCTCTCTTCCAGGTACTGCAAGTCAGCCTCAGAGATGCCCTCATCTCTTACTTTTTTCTTTAAAGTCTTTCTAGAAGACTTCTTTACAGAGGAAGAAGCAACCTTTTTAGTACACGCTGGTGGGGGGGGTGATCCCTTTAAGTCAGACTCAGGAGGGGTAGACTCCTGGGGGGTAACTGACTCGGGGGGCACAGACTTGGAAGGTTCTGACACAAGAGGAGAGGGTACAGTAGGCTGGGGGGACACAGAGACAGAAACAGAAGGAGTACTTACAGACACAGGAGGGGTGGCCACAGGAACTGGAGAGGGATCCTGAGCAGGACCGGGGGAGGGGGTCACCGCAGAGGAGGATGGTACACCAGGGGTCTCACCCTCCATCCTGTCCAGCCTTGACATGTCATCTACTACCTCCTTCTCCATATTGTGCCAGGCTTCAGGACACCTGCTGTAGGGGTGGCCAAGGCGCAGGCACAGGTTGCACCTGATCTTCCTGGTACAGTCCTTAGCCATATGACCCTGCCCCCGACACACTGAACACATCAAGGCTGAACAGGAGGAGCTCAAGTGCCCCTTTTCTCCACAGCGGTGACACAGCTTCGGCTGACCAGGGTAGAAAACAGTCATCCTATCCCTCCCTATGAAAGCTGAGGAGGGCAGGTGACGGACAACATTCCCATCCCTGGCCAACCTGACTGTTACCGACCATCCCCCAGTCCAGATGTTACGCTCATCATGGATTTTATTAGGTTTGGTCAAAACCTCCCCATAGTTCCTTAACCAGACCTCTAGATCCCGAGCAGGAACACTCTCATTGGTCAGGATAATGGTAATTTTTTTTACTGTTGACCTCTGAGAAACCGCAACTGGGACCAGACCTTCCCATTCAGGTCTTGACCTGCACCGAGCCTCATATCGCTCCCAGAACAGGTCAAGACCCTCTGGCCTGGTGAAACTAACCGTATAGTCCCTTGTCCCAGCTACGTGTATAAAGGCATACAGGTCATTTGCACCAAAACCCATCTCCAATATCATATCTACCACCGCACGCCGTGCTGGAGGGATGGCACCACCTTCCCATTTCAGAATAACTACATTCCGTCTGGGACCCCCAGCAGAAGCCAGAGACCCAAGACCAGATCCTGGGGCGCTCAAAGTGGCAGCTTGTAGGGGAAAACCCTGCTTGGGAGCGGGACTACCAGGAGCAGAGTGTGCCACCTCTGCAAATGTAGGTTTCTCAGGGCCAGGGGCCCACACTGAAGTCACATTAGTCTGCACATTATCTGCATGAACAGAGTTGGTAGGATTGTCCATCACACTTGTACTGGGACCATTGTTCATCACACGTGTACTGGGACCATTGTTCATCACACCTGAACTGGGAGGATTTTTTTCAGCCACACACACATTCCCATCAGCAATAGTCACAGTTGCTGCAATACCAGTTGTCTCCTGATGCTGCACTGTAGAGCCCTCAGCAGCAGTGGGGCAAACAGCTTTGGACTCAGCCAAAGAAAGGTTAATGGGCTCTTCTGACACTTGCAGTTCATTTACAGAAATGACATTTTTTGAATGCAAGTCTTGCTGCATTGCAGCCTCAGCAGGCACAACATTGTCATTAGGCACATTATCAGTCATGGTGCTAGATGGCACAAAAACAGTCTTATCCACAACATGGGACTTAGCAGGCTTTACTTTATCAGGCACATCATCAGTAATGTCTTCCTCGTTAAACACCATCTGATCCCCCCGCATAGGAGACTCCATTACCTGGATGGCCCTTAGCATGCCTCCTGAGTCCTGGGAAGGCCTGGGGCTTCTTACCTCTCCCTGGGGGGGCAGGGGGTCAGAACTGGGGGTCTCCTCCTCCTCCACCTCCATCTTTGTCACCCTTCCAAACCTCTTGTCGTTGCAAAACTTCTCTTTAAAGGGCCCATCTCTGCCTTCCATCATGGCCACGATGGTTTCCTGATGATCCACACGGACCTTGGCCAGCTGGATTTCCGGATCCATGGATCCCCGTTTCTGGCTATGTAAGCCCTCACGTTGCCTTCGCAGGCGCTTCAACTCCGCTCTCAGCTTGTACAGCTTGTCCCTCTCCCTGTTCAGGACCTTAATCCCGGCCACCACTCGCTCCCGAATGGCCTCCGAGCCTTCATCCTCACCAGGGGTAGAGAGATCAGCTTGTGCAGAGGCAGGCAGTTCACCTGACGGCCCAGGAGATGGCTGGGAGCCTCCAGCAGGAGAGGCCCCGCTGCCCTCCATGGCCTCCCCAGAAAGGGGGCCAGGGAGCTGGAAGAGATTTCACCACCACTCCCTTCTCACAGAGCAGCTTCAGAGGCACCTTCCTCCTGACACACCTGTGCTCCAATGATGGGCGGGACACTATTCCTCCCACTGACACCAATGATGGGACACTATTCCTCCCACTGACACCAATGATGGGGCACTATTCCTCCCACTGACATCAATGATAGAGAAGTATTCATCAGTGCCACCCCATCAATGTCCATCAGTTCGGCCTCATTAGTATGTATCAGTAAAGGAGAAAAATGTCAACATTTTCGATCTTTTTTAGATTCTAAAAAAAATAAAAAACCCAGTGGTGATTAAATACCACCAAAATAAATCTCTATCTATCTAAAAAAAAAATATTTCTTCGGTACAGCATTGCATGATCGCGCAATTGTCATTCAAAGTGCTGAAAGTTCTGCTTGGCCAGGAAGGGGGTAAAACTGCCCAGTAGTCTAGAGTTAATTAGCCTGTGGATGGTGCCGAGTCAGAAGGTGACCATACTCTCAGACTTGGTCTAAGAAGGTACAGCATGTCTATGCATAATGCAGCATTTGAAACAGAATAAAAGTAAACTCCTGATTGGACAACGCCTCTATGTAATGTTACTCCCACACAAAACCTAGAAAAACTTTGAATTAGGAGTTCAAACAACTTCCTTTTTTTGTTTCTTGCTTCCTGAAACATAAAAACAAGGTGAACTGACTGACAATCTGTACTATTGTCTTATCAGAGCTTTGGGAGATGGTTCATCTCAGGCTGCAACATCTAATTATTTTCAATTATCCCAGCAGACTAAAAATACGCGCGGAGAAAATGCAGCGCTTCACGCCATATTGCCTCCATTAATTCACCGGCAGACTGGAGGAGTCGTTGCCCAATGTGACTGGTGCGGTGACACCGCTGTCTGAAGGTTTAAAGAGGAATTTTACTGATTGTAGATATTTCATTGTTGCCTGATGACCTGAAGAAACTCATATATCATTTTTTTTATAACCAGGGCAGATGGGGGGGGGGGGGGAGTGGAAGAATGTGGAACCTAAATATGTTTGGAGTTTTACATTTTGCTGTTTGAAACCCGATCATGGCATACAACATTATAATGCCAACTTGTGGGTAGTCTGTGTACCACAAACACAAGGTTCTTGCACATAATGATGTTGTTATGGCCTTGAGGTGGCGCTCTGGGTCACCGGTGGTAGCTGCCAAGGTATGAAGTCCAGTGGCAGCTGGTGAAGTTTTAGGATTGTGGGGATCCAGACCCTGCCCTTCCTTTTTGACCCCTCCCACTTCTCATAAGCCCCACCCTTATATAATTCACCCACTCCGTCCCCTGTATTCCACTTGCTTCCACCAATAGAGTCAGCAGTATAGAGTCCCAGAATCACAGGACAGAGTATACAGCTCAGCATCACAGGACAGAGTATACAGCCCCAGAATCACAGGACAGAGTATACAGCTCAGCATCACAGGACAGAGTATACAGCTCCGCATCACAGGACAGAGTATACAGCCCCAGAATCACAGGACAGAGTATACAAGTCAGCATCACAGGACAGAGTATACAGCCCCAGAATCACAAGACAGAGTATACAGCTCAGCATCACAGGACAAAGTATACAGCTCAGCATCACAGGACAGAGTATACAGCTCAGCATCACAGGACAGAGTATACATCTCAGCATCACAGGACAGAGTATACAGTTCCGCATCACAGGACAGAGTATACAGCTCAGCATCACAGGACAGAGTATACAGCTCAGCATCACAGGATAGAGTATACAGCTCATCATCACAGACCAGAGTATACAGCCCCAGAATCACAGGACAGAGTATACAGCTCAGCATCACAGGACAGAGTATACAGCTCAGCATCACAGGACAGAGTATACAGCCCCAGAATCACAGGACAGAGTATACAAGTCAGCATCACAGGACAGAGTATACAGCCCCAGAATCACAAGACAGAGTATACAGCTCAGCATCACAGGACAAAGTATACAGCTCAGCATCACAGGACAGAGTATACATCTCAGCACCACAGGACAGAGTATACAGTTCCGCATCACAGGACAGAGTATACAGCCCCAGCATCACAGGACAGAGTATACAGCCCCAGAATCCCAGGACATAGTATACAGCTCAGCATCACCGTACAGAGTATACAGCTCTGCATTACAGGAGAGAGTATACAGCTCTGCATCCCAGGACATAGTATACAGCTCAGCATGACCATACAGAGTATACAGCTCTGCATCACAGGAGAGAGTATACAGCTCTGCATCACAGGAGAGAGTATACAGCTCTGCATCACAGGAGAGAGTATACAGCTTAGCATCACAGGAGAGAGTATACAGCTCTGCATCACAGGAGAGAGTATACAGCTCAGCATCACAGGACAGAGTATACAGCTCAGCATCACAGGACAGAGTATACAGATCTGCATGACAGGACAGAGTATACAGCTCAGCATCACAGTACAGAGTATACAGCTCAGCATCACAGGACAGAGTATACAGCTCTGCATCCCAGGACATAGTATACAGCTCAGCATGACCATACAGAGTATACAGCTCTGCATCACAGGAGAGAGTATACAGCTCTGCATCACAGTACAGAGTATACAGCTCAGCATCACAGGAGAGAGTATACAGCTCAGCATCACAGGACAGAGTATACAGCTCAGCATCACAGGACAGAGTATACAGCTCAGCATCACAGGACAGAGTATACAGCTCTGCATCACAGGACAGAGTATACAGCTCAGCATCACAGGACAGAGTATACAGCTCAGCATCACAGGACAGAGTATACAGCTCTGCATCACTGGACAGAGTATACAGCTCTGCATCACAGGGCAGAGTATACAGCTCAGCATCACAGGGCAGAGTATACAGCTCAGCATCACAGGGCAGAGTATACAGCTCAGCATCACAGGGCAGAGTATACAGCTCAGCATCACAGGGCAGAGTATACAGCTCTGCATCACAGAACAGAGTATACAGCTCTGCATCACAGGACAGAGTATACAGCTCTGCATCACAGGACAGAGTATACAGCTCTGCATCACAGGACAGAGTATACAGCTCAGCATCACAGGGCAGAGTATACAGCTCAGCATCACAGGGCAGAGTATACAGCTCAGCATCACAGGGCAGAGTATACAGCTCTGCATCACAGAACAGAGTATACAGCTCTGCATCACAGAACAGAGTATACAGCTCTGCATCACAGGACAGAGTATACAGCTCTGCATCACAGGACAGAGTATACAGCTCAGCATCACAGGGCAGAGTATACAGCTCAGCATCACAGGGCAGAGTATACAGCTCAGCATCACAGGGCAGAGTATACAGCTCAGCATCACAGGACAGAGTATACGGCTCAGCCTCACAGAATTGTCATGTGTACCAGTTTATCACTGCCTCTGTGTTCACCATTAGTATATATCTTCCCAAAAACCTACATAAACCTCACTGACCACATGTGGAAAACATAGCAACCATTGTAAATAGTAAAAGACAATATATCTTCTTCTTTCATTAATTATTTTACATTTTGGTTCACTCTCTGCACCTACCAATCCGGCCAAAAGATTCTGCAAGAAGCCACCGCTCGGGCTGTGCGTTCCATCCATGGAGCCGCGGCATCACTTCCGGTTTCACACTGGCACAGAGAAACCAGAAGTGACGCTGCGGCTCAGAGGAAAGCACCGCCCATGTCCAACTGCGGTGCCAATAGAAAACCTGACAACAAATGTACTTGCTTATTAGTTTACCTGTCATAGGTAGAGTATATGGAGTGGCTTAGTAATGATCAGCCATGAACTTTCACCACCTGCTGGTCTTTACTCAGCACTGTAACTCAGATTACACCACAGTGCACACCTGCCCCAGTTAGAAGTGTTTAAATAGACTGCTGGTAATTCAGTGCACTTGCTTATCAGTTTACCTGTCATAGGTGGAGCATATGGAGTGGCTTTGTAATATTTAGCCTTGAACTATCACCACCTGCTGGTCTTTACTCAGCACTGTAACTCAGATTACACTACAGTGTACACCTGCCCAATTTAGGAATGTTTAAATAGGCTTCTGGACAGTCAATATGCTTGATCAGTGGGGTCTGCTTGACTACTGTCTGTCTGCACTACTCACAATCACTCCTGTGTATTTGTACTGTAATGAAACTTTGTATTGTATCTGTTCTGACTAAGCATCTTGGTTTTGCTGTTGTCTGCTCAGACCAGATGCATGTGGGCTTTGCTTCAACTCTTTGTATCTTTTAAGCATCTGTCCTGCCTCTTTGTTAGCTGACTCAAAGGTCCATAAAGACATGGATGAACAAGTTTGGGGTGGAGGAACTTGACAGGCCTGCACAGAGTCCTGACCTCAACCCGATAGGATTAATTAGAGCGGAGACTGCGAGCCAGGCCTTCTTGTGCCTGACCTCACAAATGCTCTTCTGGAAGAATGGTCAAACATTCCCATAGACACACTCCTAAACGTTGTCGACAGCCTTCCCAGAAGAGTTGAAGCTGTTATAGCTGCAAAGGGTGGGCCAACTCAATATTAAACCCTGCAGACTTAAGCCTCGTACACACGACCGATTTTCTCGGCAAGAACCAGCAAGGAACTTGCTGGCAGAGCTTTCTTGCCGAGAAAACTGGCCGTGTGTACGCGGCTTTTCAGGTTTCTTGTCAAGAAAACAGGCAAGAATCTCGACGAGAAAAATAGAGAACCTGCTCTCTATTTTCTCGTCGGGATTCTCACCGGCCTGTTTCTCGACGAGAAACCCGAGTGTGTGTACACTTACCTGTCGCCGTGGAAACCCACGCATGCTCGAAATGACTTTGACGCATGCACGGTAGCTTCCTAGGCATAGGTAGGGTGTAGCAAGATGGCGGCGACGGCATCGAATGTGACGAGCGCACGCTCGTCGTAGTCGATGACGTCACCGCGTTCGTGCCATTCAAAAGAACGGCGGTTCTTTTGAAAGGTACGTGTGTACACTCGGCCGGGACAAGATTCTTGTCCAAGAATCTCGTCAGGAAAAACGACAAGTTTTTTCCTGACGAGATTCTCGACCGTGTGTACGAGGCTTAAAGTGGTTGTAAACCCACTTTGTAAACAAACACCTACAGGTAAGCCTAGATTAAGGCTTACCTGTAGGTGCATGAAATATCTCCTTAACCTACACGGTTAAGGAGATATTTGCATTTAAAAGCGGCGACGCTGACGTCACGCGCATGCGCATGGGGTTAACCCCATACACAAATTCGGCTAGGTCGCAGCATTCGACGACGTAGCCGAATTCGACGGCTCACGCGCGCATGCGCGGAGTCACGTCTTCGCCGCTCCGGCCAATCACAGCGCCGGAGCGGCACTGTGATTGGCTGGTGCGGCGATACCCGGAAGTAACATTACGGCTATCGCCGCAGCGATGGATGCGGCTGAAGAGGGAGACGAGGACGGCTTCGGGGGCCCCGATCTAAGGTAAGTGATGCATAATGAGCTATTATGCTAGTCATATTAGCTCATTATGCCTTTCTCTTACAGGTCGTTAGGAAAAAAAAAATGTGGGTTTACAACCACTTTAAGACTGGGATGCCATTAAAGTTCACATGCGTGTAAAGGCAGGCGTCCCAATACTTTTGGTAATATAGTGTTTGTTTCCTTTTATCTATGTCCAGCAGAATATTTAAACACTCCTAACTGGGGCAGGTGTGCAGATGGTGAAGGCTCAAGGCTTCGAAAACCCTAAAGATGTTCTATTCCCTCCCAACTCTATGCAAACCCAATCAAAAAAGTTTTTTGGCTTGACGTACACTTTATCAAAAGTTGAGTTTCACTTTTAATGTAAGCGCGGGTTATTTCAAGTGACATCTCTGTAAGACAAATGTTACATTATGATGCAATTTTATTTACTTTTGCAGCTAGAAACAATGTAGCTCTCAAGATTTCTCATCACAATTTTGTGAGTTTTCTTTTCAACGTCGGATCCAGGATCACCAAGCGACAGGAAAACATTCAAACAAACGCAGTGGTATATGGAGAGACGCGGCCGCCGATGTTTTATGGCGAGAAGCCGGGATGGCAGCCTCAGAATGGAAGAGAAAGAAAATCTATAACATCAAAGTGTATTGTCTGTGCATTAATGTGACGGGCCCCTCTATTACTCGGGCTCCGGTTACAATCTCTCCGCACAACGCTCCGCTCTTATGTTGATGGATTTGGAATTTCTACATATTTATACAATTTTTTTTAGCTTTAAGGATTTCCTTTATGTGAGGTTTCTGGATATTCGGCAGCCTGATACATATGTATGACTGCTATATCTTCTTTAAAGTCAGCAAATCATATGCCAAAGTTGTCTGCAAAAAATTCAAAAGGGACCTGAGGGGACGATAGAGGAAAAAGTTCCTCCATGACCTGCGGCGGCAGTTCTACTTGTGGCAGAAGTCATTCGAAAAACAGCAATAAATGTCTGTCACTGCAGAGGTCTTATATTAATGTACTCGGCATCCGGCTCATACTAAGACGGACAATGATTATTTACTCCATTAGAGCAGTGGTCATCATCCCTGTCCTCAGGGCCCACTAAGGCCCCTTTCACACTGGGGCGGGCATATGTGGTGGCGGTATAGCGGCGCGATTTTCAGCGCTGCTATACCGTTGTGTTTACCGCGATATTCAGACGCTAGCGGTGCGGTTTTAACCCCCGCTAGCGGCCAAAAAATGGTTAATACCGCCCGCAAGGCGGTATTACCGCGGTGTCCCATTGATTTCAATGGCAAGGAGCGGTATACACACCGCTCCTTCTCCGCTCCAAAGATGCGGCTTGCAGGAGATTTTCTTGTCTCCTGCCAGCCCTCGGGCTTTCACATTGAGAATGCTGGGGCAGGAGTATTTCAGGCGTTATTTATGCGCTATTTTTAGCGCAAAAACGGCTGAAATACGCATCAGTGTGAAAGGGGCCTAACAGTGTTGGTCATCTTACTTTAAAAAAGTAATTAGTTACAGTTACAAATTACTTCTCCCAAAAAGTAATTGCGTTAGTAACTCAGTTACTACATTGAAAAAGTAATTAGGTACTCAGTAAAGTAACTGACTATTTTTTTGAGGGCACATAGTACATCAGGGCACATAGCACATCGGGGCACATAGCACATCGGGGCACATGATGGCACATAGCACATAGCACATGAGGGCACATCGGGACATGTGGCACATAGCACTTTAGGGCACATAGCACATCGGGGCACATGATGGCACATAGCACATGAGGGTACATCGGGGGAACATAGCACATCGGGGCACATGATGGCACATAGCACATGAGGGCACATCGGGACATGCGGCACATAGCACATCGGGGCACATAGCACATCGGGGCACATGATGGCACATAGCACATGAGGGCACATCGGGGCACATAGCACATGAGGGCACATCGGGACATGTGGCACATAGCACATCGGGGCACGTAGCACATGAGGGCACATCGGGGGAACATAGCACATCGGGGCACATGATGGCACATAGCACATGAGGGCACATCGGGACATGCGGCACATAGCACATCGGGGCACATAGCACATCAGGGCACATGATGGCACATAGCACATGAGGGCACATCGGGGCACATAGCACATGAGGGCACATCGGGACATGTGGCACATAGCACATCGGGGCACGTAGCACATGAGGGCACATCGGGGGAACATAGCACATCGGGGCACATGATGGCACATAGCACATGAGGGCACATCGGGACATGCGGCACATAGCACATCGGGGCACATAGCACATCGGGGCACATGATGGCACATAGCACATGAGGGCACATCGGGGCACATAGCACATGAGGGCACATCGGGACATGTGGCACATAGCACATCGGGGCACGTAGCACATCGGGGCACATGATGGCACATCGGGGGAACATAGCACATCGGGGCACATGATGGCACATAGCACATGAGGGCACATCGGGACATGCGGCACATAGCACATTGGGGCACATAGCACATCGGGGCACATGATGGCACATAGCACATGAGGGCACATCGGGGCACATAGCACATGAGGGCACATCGGGACATGTGGCACATAGCACATCGGGGCACGTAGCACATGAGGGCACATCGGGGGAACATAGCACATCGGGGCACATGATGGCACATAGCACATGAGGGCACATCGGGACATGCGGCACATAGCACATCGGGGCACATAGCACATCAGGGCACATGATGGCACATAGCACATGAGGGCACATCGGGGCACATAGCACATGAGGGCACATCGGGACATGTGGCACATAGCACATCGGGGCACGTAGCACATGAGGGCACATCGGGGGAACATAGCACATCGGGGCACATGATGGCACATAGCACATGAGGGCACATCGGGACATGCGGCACATAGCACATCGGGGCACATAGCACATCGGGGCACATGATGGCACATAGCACATGAGGGCACATCGGGGCACATAGCACATGAGGGCACATCGGGACATGTGGCACATAGCACATCGGGGCACGTAGCACATCGGGGCACATGATGGCACATCGGGGGAACATAGCACATCGGGGCACATGATGGCACATAGCACATGAGGGCACATCGGGACATGCGGCACATAGCACATTGGGGCACATAGCACATCGGGGCACATGATGGCACATAGCACATGAGGGCATATCGGGGCACATAGCACATGAGGGCACATCGGGACATGTGGCACATAGCACATCGGGGCATGTAGCACATCGGGGCACATGATGGCACATAGCACATGAGGGCACATCGGGGCACATAGCACATCGGGGCACATGATGGCACATAGCACATGAGGGCACATCGGGACATATGGCACATAGCACATTGTTTACCAGCCATGCAGATTAGCGCAAGAAGCGTGTGCAATAAGTTCTCTCTCATGTCACGACACTGACGGCAGTCACGCTACTCCCTGGTGGCCCCTCCTCTCTTCTCGTCCATCCCAGATGATGTCACAAGCAAATGGTAATGGACGAGAAGAGAGGAGGGACCGCGGGGAGCAACGTGACTGCCATCAGTGCCGTGACATGAGAGAGACCCGGTCATAGAGGAGAGGAGGAATTACACTACTGACATCTAGTGGCGGTAGATGTAATTGGGGTAACGCCGCCCAAGTTATGGGTAACTGCGTTACCATGAGGGGAAGAGTAATCAGTTAGATACCCTCTAAAGTAACTGCGTTACGTAATTCCATTTATTCGAACTCAGTTACTTACATCACTGCCCACTAACAGGCCAGATTTTATGTATAACCTTGGGGAGATGCAGACTAGAATATCGCAATCACTGAGCAGTAGGGATGAGTCGAACACCCCCCGGTTCGGTTCGCACCAGAACCTGCGAACGGACCAAAAGTTTACGCAAACTTTAGAACCCTATTAACTACTTGAGGACCGCCGCACGCCGATGTACGTCGGCAAAATGGCACGGCTGGGCACATGGGCGTACAGGTACGTCCTCTTTAAGAGCCCAGCCGTGGGTTGCGAGCGCGCAGCCGGCGGCGCTCTCATGACCCGGTCCTCTTCTCTGTGACCGTCCCCGCGGGAACAGCGGACCCGATCGCCGCCGGTGTCCCGCGTTTAGGTCACAGAGCTGAAGAACGGGGAGAGGTAAGTGTAAACAAACCTTTCCCCGTGCTTCCTAGTGTGCCTGTCACTGATCGTCTGTTCCCTGTAATAGGGAACGACGATCAGTGACGTCACACGCTAAGCCACGCCCCCCCCCCCCACAGTAAGAAACACAAATCAGGGCACACTTAACCCCTACAGAGCCCCCTCCTGATTAACCCCTTCACTGCCAGTGTAATTTTTACAGTAACCAGTGCATTTTTATAGCACTGGTCGCTGTAAAAATGACAATGGTCCCAAAATAGTGTCAAAAGTGTCCGATGTGTACGCCATAATGTCACAGTCATTATGGCGTAAGTGTCCGATGTGTACGCCATAATGTCGCAGTCATTATGAAAAAAATCGCTGATCGCCGCCATTACTAGTAAAAAATAAATAAATAATAAAAATGCCATAAAACGACCCCCTATTTTGTAAACGCTATAACTTTTGCGCAAACCAATCAATAAACGCCAATTGCGATTTTTTTTACCAAAAATATGTAGAAGAATACGTATCGGCCTAAACTGAGGAATTTTTTTTTTTATATATATATTTTTTTGGGGGGATATTTATTATAGCAAAAAGTAAAAAATATTGCATTTTTTTCAAAATTGTCGCTCTATTTTTGTTTATAGCGCAAAAAAAAAAAACCGCAGAGGTGATCAAATACCACCAAAAGAAAGCTCTATTTATGGGGAAAAAAGGACGCCAATTTTGTTTGGAAGCCACATCGCACGACCGCAAAATTGTCAGTTAAAACAACGCAGTGCCGAATCGCAAAAAGGGGCCTGGTCCTTATGCTGCGTATTGGTTCGGGTCTTAAGTGGTTAAATGCAATGGACGCGAACGTTCAAAGTCAAAAGTGCTAATTTTAAAGGCTAATATGCAAGTTATTGCCCTAAAAAAGGGTTTGGGGACCCGGGTCCTGCCCCAGGGGACATGTAGCAATGCAAAAAAAAAGTTTTAAAAACGGCTGTTTTTTCTGGAGCAGTGATTTTAATAATGCTTAAAGTGAAAAAAAGTTAAATATTCCTTTAAATATCGTACCTGGGGGCATCTAAAGTATGCCTGTGAAATGCCACGTGTTTCCCGTGTTTAGAACTGTCCCTGCACAAAATGACATTTCTAAAAGAAAAAAAGTCATTTAAAACTGCCTGCGGCTTTAATGTAATGTCTGGTCCCGGTAATATGGATGAAAATCATTGAAAAAATGGCATGGCTACCCCCCCCCCCCCCCAGCCCATTACCAGCCCCTTTGGGTATTTGTATTTGTATTCAGGTAAGCTTTAGGTGCACACTGTGCAAAGAACACGAAAACAAAATACAGGAGGTCTCTGCCTCCCTGCCTGTATGTGTATGAGAACACCAGCAATTGTATTCAGGTAATAATTAGTTGAACGCTATGCAAAGCACAGTACACTAATGCCGCGTACACACGATCGTGATTCACGGCGGTGAAAACACCGCCGTGAATCACGACATGAAATTAAATGAAAAACGAGGGAATGGCATTTTCCCCCACACACGACCGTTTTTCCCGTCATTTTTTTCTTTGTCGAGAAAAACGACCGTCTGTGGGCTCCGCGGCAGTGTCTCCCTATGGGAAAACTGCCGCGGAAAAAAATGATGGAAAAAACTATGAGAAAATTTAGAACATGTTCTAATTTTTCTCGTCGTTTTTCCTGCCGTTTTTCTCAACGAGAAAAACGGCATAAAGCCCACAGACGATCGTTTTTCTCGGCGAAAAAAAAAATGTAATTTTTCCCGACGGGAAAAATGATCGTGTGTACGCGGCATAAGTGAAACATTGACTGCAGCTAGCACAATCACCTGCCTGCCTATCACACTATAGAGAAAACCAGGAACGGATCTAGCTAAACTGAATACAGTGTATAAATATATATACAACACCTATGATGCATATATATATCCTCTACACACTGTAACTGCAGCTAACTGACTCGCCTGCCTGCTCTATATAACCCAAAATAAATGACACTGTCTCTCTCTCTCTCTCTATTTGTCTTTAACCATCACAACACAGTACACAAGGCCGCCACGGAGGCGGCCTTATATAGTGTGGGGCATGTACTAAACCCCCTGAGACATAATTGGCCAAAGCCACTCTGGCTTTGGCCAATTATGGCACTCCGTTTTTTGCGCGTTGTGATTGGCCAAAGCAAGAGGGTCATAGTGCATGCTTGGCCAATCATCAGCCAGCAATGCACTGCGATGCCATAATGTTCGAAATTCGGCGAACGCTCGAACAGCCGATGTTCGAGTCGAACATGGGTTTGACTCGAACTCGAAGCTCATCCCTACTGAGCAGCAAATGATATCACCTGTGATGTATTCCAGTTATCTTGCAAACCTGGCCTGTTAGTGGGCCCTGAGGACAGGGTTGATGACCACTGCATTAGAGAGCGGTGACATCACTGCGAATGCAGCCTATCCATTCATTAGAGTTCGGTGACATCACTGAGAATGCAGCCTATCCAGTCGCTAGAGACCGGTGACATCACTGAGAATGCAGCCTAACCATTCACTAGAGACCAGTGACATCACTGAGAATGCAGCCTATCCATTCACTAGAGACCGGTGACATCACTGAGAATGCAGCCTATCCATTCACTAGAGACCAGTGACATCACTGAGAATGCAGCCTATCCAGTCGCTAGAGACCGGTGACATCACTGAGAATGCAGCCTAACCATTCACTAGAGACCAGTGACATCACTGAGAATGCAGCCTATCCATTCACTAGAGACCGGTGACATCACTGAAAATGCAGCCTATCCAT
The DNA here is from genome assembly GCA_029206835.1 of Rana muscosa. NCBI lineage: Eukaryota > Metazoa > Chordata > Amphibia > Anura > Ranidae > Rana > Rana muscosa. Next base: position 288,953,813 of record CM055121.1, read on the forward strand.
TCACTAGAGACCAGTGACATCACTGAGAATGCAGCCTATCCATTCATTAGAGACTGGTGACATCACTGAGAATGCAGCCTATCCAGTCACTAGAGACCGGTGACATCACTGAGAATGCAGCCTATCCATTCACTAGAGACCAGTGACATCACTGAGAATGCAGCCTATCCATTCATTAGAGACTGGTGACATCACTGAGAATGCAGCCTATCCATTCATTAGAGACTGGTGACATCACTGAGAATGCAGCCTATCCAGTCACTAGAGACCGGTGACATCACTGAGAATGCAGCCTATCCATTCATTAGAGACTGGTGACATCACTGAGAATGCAACCTATCCAGTCACTAGAGACCGGTGACATCACTGAGAATGCAGCCTATCCATTCACTAGAGACCAGTGACATCACTGAGAATGCAGCCTATCCATTCACTAGAGACCAGTGACATCACTGAAAATGCAGCCTATCCATTCACTAGAGACCAGTGACATCACTGAGAATGCAGCCTATCCATTCATTAGAGACCGGTGACATCACTGAGAATGCAGCCTATTCATTCACTAGAGATTGGTGACATCATTGAGAATGTAGTCTATCCATTCACTGGAGACCGGTGAAATCTCTAAGAATGCAGCCTATCTAATCACTGGAGACTGGTGACATCACTTCGAATACAGCCTATCCAATCACTAGAGACCAGTGACATCACTGAGAATGCAGCCTATCCATTCACTAGAGACCGGTGACATCACTGAGAATGCAGCCTATCCATTCACTAGAGAGCGGTGACATCATTGAGAATGTAGTCTATCCATTCACTAGAGACCGGTGAAATCTCTAAGAATGCAGCCTATCTAATCACTGGAGACTGGTGACATCACTTCGAATACAGCCTATCCAATCACTAGAGACCAGTGACATCACTGAGAATGCAGCCTATCCATTCACTAGAGACCGGTGACATCACTGAGAATGCAGCCTATCCATTCACTAGAGACCGGTGACATCACTGAGAATGCAGCCTATCCATTCACTAGAGACCGGTGACATCACTGAGAATGCAGCCTCTCCATTCATTAGAGACCGGTGACATCACTGAGAATGCAGCCTATCCAGTCACTAGAGAGTGGTGACATCACTGAGAATGCAGCCTATCCATTCACTGGAGACCGGTGAAATCTCTAAGAATGCAGCCAATCTAATCACTGGAGACTGGTGACATCACTTCGAATGCAGCCTATCCAATCACTGGAGACAAGTGACATCACTAAGAATGCAGCCTATCCAATCACTATAAATTGGCAACATTGCAAATATGTTCACTGCATACAACGTATCATCTGTCCTATGGGGAGGGGGAAGGGGAACAATTCCTGGAGAGTGAGACTACTTTTCTTGAGGCTGCAAACATTTTTCCTATGCTTTCTACGCTAGATGCCTTTCTTACCTTATAACAGTAAATGTTTTATGACACAATCGTAGTTGGAAATAGGAATTACTTTATTTGTGTCAATCACCCCCGCTCTTCCTCTCCTCCGTCATTTAGCAGACAGACCGCTGTCAGCCTGATCTGAAAATTCAGCTGTTGTGCGGACAACCATAAGAAGAAAGAGTTCCCATGATTGTCGCAACTTTATAAAAAAAAGTTCAGCAATAATCAGATAGAAGTGAATTAATTTACGATTGAGACCCACCGAGGAGGAATCTTCTTGTTTTAAAAATAAAATAAAAATGAACTTTGTTATGATGTATCATTTGCAAACATAATACATAATACAATACAATATAATATTATTATAAAAAAAAAAATTCCAACTGACTCACAAAGGTTCATATAATGTCATCATTAATCCCTGGGAATGGTTCATTTAACCCCTGAGGTTCTGGTGCCTTAGCTGACCCCTCCCCTTGCGCAGCCCCTCCCCTGGCGCAGTGCCGATTGAAGGAATCATGGGGCGGCTGTGACAGTATTAATCGGATTCCAGATGCTCGGTAATGGCTCCCTGCCTCTGGTGACACCGGTTCATCTGTCAGCCGTGAAGCAGACAGGTTGTGAGCACAAAGCAGATATGGCGTTAAATTAAAATTCCCCAGTTATGTGACAAGACTGCGGAGGAGACGAGCGATCGGGTTAGTAAGACGCGGCGGAAGGCGCTCAGCTGTTATTTGAGTGATGGAGCTGGCTTCATCTGGCTGCACAGAGTATTTCATGGGACCTACTATGTTCGGAATTTAAAAAAAAAATAAAATAAAGATTGCTAGCTTTTGGGATTAGATTTGTTTTAAGTGGATGCAATCCCAACACGTTCATGCAATTTCAAAATTCATTTTAAGTCTATTTAAATCTGCAGCTTTGACCAAATAAACTTTTTGGTGATGCTGCCAAAAACATTTTCATATGTTTATATAATAAAAATAATTATTCAATATTATTATAATAATTATGTGTATTATTTCTAATTAATCATAAATGTTTTATATTATTTATAATTATAAAAAATACATAGTATTGTATTTACATATAACATTTTTAAATATTTTTATTTTTATACTAAAAAACGTGTTTCACCTTTTCAAAATTATTTACAAATACACTTTATTTTAAATATAAGCATTTATCCCCAGCTACACCCATGACACTGGTATGACTGTGCAATATGGGATTCCTAATGAGATGAGATAGCAGGGACTGTTTGCTTTCAGACTGTCTCTCTCTCTCTAACAGAGCATTGTCATGCTGTAACAGGAAGTGCTTGAAAATGGACCTTAATGTAAAGATCTTCCTGGATTATATTTTATGAAAGGTGCGGATTTAAAAAGACTGGGTTTACATCTGTTTTTGATAAGAAACTATATTAAATAATACAACTTTATTTAAAATAAAAATATATATTTTATTATTTATATAATAATAATAATAATAATAGATATTATTAAATGCTATTATAATAATTATGTATATTATTTATAATTAATCATACATGTTATATTATGTATAATTTAAATAGATATAATTTTATTTATAATTATACATAATAAATATTATCGTATAATTTACATTTAAAAATGTAAAATTTTGATACTGAAAATGTGTTACACCTTTTTGATTTTTTTTTTTTTACAAATACACTTTATTTTAAATATAAGCATTTATCCCCAGCTGCACCCATGACATTGGTATGACTGTGCAATATGGGATTCCTAATGAGATGAGACAGCAGGGACTGTTTGATTTCAGACTGTCTCTCTCTCTCTAACAGAGCATTGTCATCCTGTAACAGGAAGTGCTTGAAAATGGACCTTAATTTAAAGATCTTCCTGAATTATATTTTATGAAAGGTGCGGATTTAAAAAGACTGGGTTTACATCTGTTTTTGATGAGAAACTATATTAAATAATACAACTTTATTTAAAATAAAAATATATATTTTATTATTTACATAATAATAATAATAATTATTAAATGTTATTATAATAATTATGTATATTATTTATAATTAATCATACATGTTATATTATGTACAATTTAAATAGATATAATTTTATTTATAATTATACATAATAAATATTATTGTATTATTTACATATAAAAATTTAAAATTTTGATACTGAAAATGTGTTTCACCTTTTTGAATTTTTTTTTTTACAAATACACTTTATTTTAAATATAAGCATTTATCCCCAGCTGCACCCATGACATTGGTATGACTGTGCAATATGGGATTCCTAATGAGATGAGACAGCAGGGACTGTTTGCTTTCAGACTGTCTCTCTCTCTCTAACAGAGCGTTGTCATGCTGTAACAGGAAGTGCTTGAAAATGGACCTCAATGTAAAGATCTTCCTGGATTTTATTTTATGAAAGGTGCGGATTTAAAAAGACTGGGTTTACATCTGTTTTTGATGAGAAACTATATTAAATAATACAACTTTATTTAAAATAAAAATATATATTTTATTATTTACATAATAATAATTATTAAATGTTATTATAATAATTATGTATATTATTTATAATTAATCATACATGTTATATTATTTATAATTTTAAATAGATATAATTTTATTTATAATTATACATAATAAATATTATTGTATTATTTACATATAAGAATTTAAAATTTTGATACTGAAAATGTGTTTCACCTTTTTTTTTTTTTTTTTTACAAATACACTTTATTTTAAATATAAGCATTTATCCCTGAGCTGCACCCATGACATTGGTATGACTTTGCAATATGGGATTCCTAATGAGATGAGACAGCAGGTACTGTTTGCTTTCAGATTCTCTCTCTCTCTAACAGAGCGTTGTCATCCTGTAACAGGAAGTGCTTGAAAATGGACCTTAATGTAAAGATCTCCCTGGATTATATTTTATGAAAGGTGCAGATTTAAAAAGACTTTGACATCTTAAAGATTATATGAGATTTTAGAGACTGGGTTTACATCTGTTCTTGATGAGAAACTATAATACATAATAAAACTTTATTTTTAAATAAAAAATAAATATATTTTATTATTTTTATAATAAGAATTATTCAATGTTATTAATATAATTATGTAGAATATTTATAATTAATCATAAATATTTTATAGTATTTATAATTATAAATAATAAATAGTATTGCATTAATTACATATAAAAATGTTACATATTTATATTTTTATAATGAAAGTGAGTTTCACCTTTTTTTTATTATTTACAAATACACTTTATTTTAAATATAAACATGTATTCCCAGCTGCACACATGACACTGATATGGCATTGTAATATAGGATTCCCAATGAGACAACAGAGCAGGGGCTGTTTGCTTTCAGACTGTCTCTCTCTAACAGATAGGAAGTGCTTGAAAATGGACCTTAATGTAAAAATCAGCCTGGATTCTATTTTATGAAAGGTGCGGACTTAAAAAGACTTTGACATTTTAAAGATTATATGAAATTTTAGTGACTGGGTTTACATCTGTTTTTGATGAGAAACTATAATATTAAGACTTTATTTACAAATAAAAAATATATTTTATTTATATTTATAATTATAAATAATAGATATTATTTTATTTATAATTATACGTAATAAATATTATTGTATTATTTACATATACAAATGTAAAATTTTGATACTGAAAATATATTTTATTATTTATATAATAATAATTATTAAATGTTATTATAATAATTATGTATATTATTTATAATTAATCATAAATAATATTTATTATTTATAATTATAAATAACAGATATTATTTTATTTATACAAATGTAAAATTTTGATACTGAAAATATATTTTATTATTTATATAATAATAATAATTAAATGTTATTATAATAATTATGTATATTATTTATAATTAATCATAAATAATATTTATTATTTATAATTATAAATAACAGATATTATTTTATTTATAATTATACATAATAAATAATATTGCATTATTTAAATATACAAATGTAAAATTGTGATACTGAAAATATATTTTATTATTTATATAATAATAATAATAATTATTATTAAATGTTATTATAATAATTATGTATATTATTTATGATTAATCATTAATATTATTTATAATTATAAATAAGAGATATTATTTTATTTTTAATTATACATAATAAATATTATTATATTATTTACATATACAAATGTAAAAATTTGAAACTGAAAATATATTTTATTATTTATATAATAATAATTATTAAATGTTATTATAATAATTATGTATATTATTTATAATTAATCATAAATAATTTATATTATTTATAATTATAAAAAATAGATATTATTTTATTTATAATTATACATAATAAATATTATTGTATTATTTACATATACAAATGTAAAATTTTGATACTGAAAATATATTTTATTATTTTTATAATAATAATTATTAAATGTCATTATAATAACTATGTATATTATTTATAATTAATCATAAATAATTTATATTATTTATATTTATAAAAAATAGATATTATTTTATTTATAATTATACATAATAAATATTATTGTATTATTTACATATACAGATGTAAAATTTTGATACTGAAAATATATTTTATTATTTTTATAATAATAATTATTAAATGTTATTATAATAATTATGTATATTATTTATAATTAATCATAAATAATTTATATTATTTATATTTATAAAAAATAGATATTATTTTATTTATAATTATACATAATAAATATTATTGTATTATTTACATATACAGATGTAAAATTTTGATAATGAAAATATATTTTATGATTTATATAATAATAATTATTAAAAGTTATTATAATAATTATGTATATTATTTATAATTAATCATAAATAATTTATATTATTTATAATTATAAATAATAGATATTATTTTATTTATAATTATACATAATAAATATTATTGTATTATTTACATATACAAATGTAAAATTTTGATACTGAAAATATATTTTATTATTTTTATAATAATAATTATTAAATGTTATTATTATAATTATGTATAATATTTATAATTATAAATATTTTATTGTTAAATGAGAGAAAAGAGGGTTTTGGGACTTTAAATGAGGCAGGAACCAAAAGGGGTAACTGCCTCCATCCCTATCATCGATTAAAAAAAAAAAAGGAGAGCGAGTAGTGGGACTTTATATGAAGCACACAGCAGCAAAAAAGGAAGTCAAGTGACTGGGAAATAATGTTTATTTATATTGTATAATCTCATATAGAACATTTTGGGCATATAACCTCTAAAAACATTTGATCATTTTCAACATAAATTACATAATAATCCGCAATCCAGTAGACATTTGTGTATTATAAATAGAACAAGCAATAGATACATTTATAAACATAGCCAAGGTAAAATTGAAGCCTAAATGGCCTAGATGATCTTTCTGAAGGTAAAAGAGAGGAGGGGAAGAAAACAAAGGGGGGGTTAGCATAAATAATATAAGGGATTATTAAAAACATAAGTGGAGCCATAGGGAATTTTAGTTGGTCCATGGTAAGAGTTGATGGCTCAACGTGTTTCTTGGCCTTATAGCCGCTCATCAGGAGCATAAACCAGAGGGAAATACCTAAAAACAGAGAACATAAATTCTAGATAGTCTCAAAAGATATTAATTGAGAGGTAGGGGTAAAAACAAACAAAAAGGAACAAGGGGAATTATAGAGGGAAGAGTATATGGGAAGGATTATACAAGGTTGTATATCCAACTTACATCTGCATCTGCGCAGCGGCAGTGCGGCATCGAGAGTCGCCAGTACGCCGCAGGGTCTCATCTCCGGGCGCCGCGGTCGCTAGCAGGGGCGATAACAACCGGCACAGACAGATCCCTAGGCCGTGAGTGTGGTTGAATAACCCTAGTGAGGGGTGGAGGTGGTAACCCCAGTGGGGGACCTAAGTGAAGAAATGTATACATTGTATATATGATAGTAACTATATGTTATGAGTAGAAGGTATATAAAGGATAAGTATGTGAGTGAGGTGAGTGGTGAGTGAATGGAAGTGTAAGAAAGGAGTGAATAAAAGGAAAGGGAATGGGAATTAGACATGTGCGCCGTCAATAAATTAGTTTTGTTTCCTTCTGTTCCGTTTTAGCCGAAAATTCGTATTTCGTGTCCGAAATTCAATTTGGATTCGTTTCGTACGAAATACGAATTTTCGTTAGATTCGTTAACTTTTCTTAACAATTACGAACATTCGTTATGATGAATTTAAAAAGCAAAAAATACCTTTCTCAATATGGCAGTCGTCGGCTCATTAGGCTCATTATGAGGGGCTCCCCCCATCCCTGTGCTGTGCTCATTATGAGGGGCTCCCACCATCCCTGTGCTGTGCTCATTATGAGGGGCTCCCACCATCCCTGTGCTGTGCTCATTATGAGGGGCTCCCACCATCCCTGTGCTGTGCTCATTATGAGGGGCTCCCATCATCCCTGTGCTGTGCTCATTATGAGGGGCTCCCACCATCCCTGTGCTGTGCTCATTAAGAGGGGCTCCCATCATCCCTGTGCTGTGCTCATTATGAGGGGCTCCCACCATCCCTGTGCTGTGCTCATTATGAGGGGCTCCCACCATCCCTGTGCTGTGCTCATTATGAGGGGCTCCCACCATCCCTGTGCTGTGCTCATTATGAGGGGCTCCCACCATCCCTGTGCTGTGCTCATTATGAGGGGCTCCCACCATCCCTGTGCTGTGCTCATTATGAGGGGCTCCCACCATCCCTGTGCTGTGCTCATTATGAGGGGCTCCCATCATCCATGTGCTGTGCTCATTATGAGGGGCTCCCACCATCCCTGTGCTGTGCTCATTATGAGGGGCTCCCACCATCCCTGTGCTGTGCTCATTATGAGGGGCTCCCACCATCCCTGTGCTGTGCTCATTATGAGGGGCTCCCACCATCCCTGTGCTGTGCTCATTATGAGGGGCTCCCACCATCCCTCTGCTGTGCTCATTATGAGGGGCTCCCACCATCCCTGTGCTGTGCTCATTATGGAGGGGCTCCCATCATCCCTGTGCTGTGCTCAATATGAGGGGCTCTCTTCATCCCTGTGCTGTGCTCATTATGAGGGGCTCCCACCATCCCTCTGCTGTGCTCATTATGAGGGGCTCCCACCATCCCTGTGCTGTGCTCATTATGGAGGGGCTCCCATCATCCCTGTGCTGTGCTCATTATGAGGGACTCCCATCATCCCTGTGCTGTGCTCATTATGAGGGGCTCCCTCCCTCCCTGTGCTGTGCTCATTATGAGGGACTCCCATCATCCCTGTGCTGTGCTCATTATGAGGGGCTCCCTCCCTCCCTGTGCTGTGCTCATTATGAGGGGCTCCCACCATCCCTGTGCTGTGCTCATTATGAGGGGCTCCTATCATCCCTGTGCTGTGCTCATTATGAGGGGCTCCTATCATCCCTGTGCTGTGCTCATTATGAGGGGCTCCCACCATCCCTCTGCTGTGCTCATTATGAGGGGCTCCCACCATCCCTGTGCTGTGCTCATTATGAGGGGCTCCTATCATCCCTGTGCTGTGCTCATTATGAGGGGCTCCCACCATCCCTCTGCTGTGCTCATTATGAGGGGCTCCCACCATCCCTGTGCTGTGCTCATTATGAGGGGCTTCCCCCATCCCTGTGCTGTGCTGACTTCCTGGGTTTTTAACTTCATCATAACGAACATTCTTATTTTGTCCAGTTCTGAATCTCCCATCGTCTACCAGTACCAGTCTGAGCCGTTTCTCCCACTCCCGAAAAACGAAATTTGTCAACGAAATTTCGTATAAAATTCGTAAGAATAGAAATTCGTATTTCGGATGCTTCCCAATGTACGAATTTTCAGAAATTCGTACAAATTTTCGATTTGTACGAAACGCATCGCACGTGTCTAATGGGAATAAAAGGGGGTAAAAAACTGAAAACATCAGCAAGGAATAAAGTGGAGCACAAGCTGAAAAACAAGGGCAGTGAATAGTGGAAGTAGACGGGTATCTATTGATTACAGATGGAAGTCGTGATCCATGGACATATGAGTGATCCAAGGTGTGAGGACAGAGTGATGTGTGTGTGAGAACTGACCTAAGGAGGTGCCTATATACACAGTAGGTGCACCACCACAGCCCCGCCCCGAGCATCAAATGGGCAAACACAGCAAAAGAGAGAGGAACGCTTTCACCTGGGCGGCTCAGCCGTCTGGCGATTAGCGCCTACCCAACTCTCTCGTGTGTCCGCCGGTAAGAGACACTCAGCCGGGCAATGGCGTACCACGTGGACGCTCCGCGCCCGATGCACGCCGCGTGATGTCAACACGTGTGGGGTCATACGTCCTCCCGTCCCGCTTCCCAAGGAGGCGACGAAAGGGGGGGGGGGGGACGTGCTGCGCATCACAGCTTCCAGGTTGGAGACAAGGACAAGCGGATCGGCAAAACCAATAACACAAACACAGATGCGCCGATGCAGACCCGAGACATAACAACCAAGATTTTAAAAAATAAATAAAAAATAGGAATACAATAATCTCTATGATATTAGAAAAAATATTTTATATTATTATAATTATAAATAATAAATAGTATTGTATTTTTACATATAAAAATGTTACATATTTATATTTTTATACTGAAACTGTGTTTCACCTTTTCATAATTATTTACAAATACACTTTATTAAAAATAAAAAATAAATAAATTATCACTGGCTGCACCCATGACATTGTATGGCAGTGCATTATGGGATTCCTAATGAGGCAATATATCAGGGGCTGTTTGCTTTCAGACTGTCTCTCTCTAATTCTTTGTCTTCATAGAGCTATGAAAAGCACAGGCGGGGGGGAGGGGGGGAGTAGTTGTGGTGGTGGCAGTGATGGATGGGGGGGAGGGGTGGTCAGTCATTCCTTTGACCCATTTAGCTGTGTGCATGTGTATGTCAGAGTTTAAGCTATTGAGGTTTGTAAACCCTACCATTTTTTCGATTTTTAAAGCTGAAGTTTAATCTGCTTACATTTTGCCTTCCCTGGTTCCCCCTCCCCCTTCATTACCACGGCAATTACATTTTTAACTAAAACTTTTCCACTTTCAATACATACCTTATCCGAAACTCAGTGACATCACGGGGTCCCCGTGCTTCTCTATGCAATGCAACCAGATCATGGCTGGTGGGAGGGGTTTGTGTATAGCTTCCTGAAAACATCACAGCACCCTGCCTTATGCCTTGTACACACGATCGGATTTTCCATCGAGATAAACTCTGATGATGTTCTCTTTCTAAATTCCGACGGAAAAAATTCTGATGGGGCACACACACATGGTCGGAATATCCAATGAAAAAATTCCGTCTGACTTTTTTCATCGGAAATTCCGATCGTGTGTACAAGGCATTAGTCTCTTAGCTCCCAAGAGCCCTCAGTCCTAATGCAAGCAGTGGGAGGAGTTATGCAAATATCGAAATGCCTGGATGGGTGGGTGTCAGTCTGGAGAAGTGGGTGTATCCTGTATTTGCATAGGTAACGCCCACATGGGATGCCGAGCTTCCATGATTGAAAGAACTGAAATTCAATGAATGAAGGGGGAGGGACAAGTCCTCCAGCCAGGAAATGAGGCGGGGCTCTATCTGACTTGCTGCAGCTTCTAATGCACATTGTGAGAGGCTCACAGCGTGCAGGGAAATCTGAATCAGGGCCAGGGGAAGTCAGGCTAGGTAGGAAAAGACTGGATGATGTTGGACGTTGTCCAGTCAGGAGTAAAAGAGTTATTTTTTTTTTTATTATTATTAATAAAGAAAATACTTTCAATATGTAACACTTTTCCTTGTAACAAAAGGCTAGACTCTGACCGCGCTGTCACCGATCTCCTCCTCTGACCCTGATTTAAGCATGTCACTTATTAGCGATCTCCGAGGTGCCCGGCTAATAAGGACATTCTCCCCGGGAACATCTCTCGCCGTGTCGCAGAGAGCGCCTCTGTCCCATTAAGCCGTGGGAAGGTGACGGGGACAGGAGGGAGGTGACGGGGACAGGAGGGAGGTGACGGGGAGGAAGGGTGTAAATTGGAAGGAGATGTCACCCAGCTGTCCCCAGAGCTTTAATACAACACGTCTGGGACTCTTCCTCCGCCGCTCAATCACCGTGGGGCGATCTTCTCTCCTGGAGACGAAACGCGTTGGAAGATTAAACCGCCACAGTCACAGAGCACTTATCCTCGGCGCTCCCTTCTCCCCGCCACTCACCACCCCCCTTGGAGAGGAGATGATTATCACTTAGCTCTCCATCCCTCCTCCTCGTCTTTCATCAATGTTTTGTGTTCGATACTTTTAGAAGAAAATGGATACATTTGTAGAGCTCACAGGTGTGTTCTCGTCTTGTATTTTCATTGTTGCAATTTGTAATAAATACACAATAGGCCAGTCTGTGGGTGTGGCTTCTGTATGCCAGTGCAATCAGCACCATTCCTAAACAGTAGATGTAGGGTGCTCGTGACAATTTTAATACTGCTGTTAGGGGCGTCTGGCGTTTTCTTTTTCTCTGCCTCAAAACCCCCCTCCATGTTATAATAGGTGTCCATGCACACATAGATGTTTATCCGCCTCTCGCCCGCTGTATGGTCAAATGACGGGCAAGGTGGCGGCTCTCTAGGTCTTGGACGATGTCATATGATGTCTCCCGACACGCGCAGTGATCTTTTGTGCGCTCTGTCCTCAGGACACGGTGCAACCCAAATCTCAGTAAAGAGCCGATGACAAGGCTCTTTACCCATGTGATCAGCTGTGTCCAATCACAGCTAATCACACGTAAACAATGAAATGCTGGTTATTGGCGTGTGAGGAGAGGAGAGCCGATCAGCGGCATTTCCTCACAGGGGAGATCTGCAAAGATAATCAGTGCAGCCCCAACAGTGCCCAGCAGTGATGCAAATCAGTGCCCAGCAGTGATGCCAATCGGTGCCCAGCAGTGATGCCAATCGGTGCCCAGCAGTGATGCCAATCAGTGCTGCCTTTCAGTGCCCATCAGTGCTTTCTCATCAGCGCCACCCATCAGTGCCGCCTACCAGTGCTGCCTATTAGTGTCACCTATCAGTGCTCATCAGTGCCGCCTATCAGTGCTCATCAGAGCTGCATATCAGTGCCCATAAGTGCAGTCTATCAGTACCCATCAGTACAGCCTACCCATGCCGCCTATCAGTGCCACCTATCAATGCCCATCAGTGCCGCCTATCAATGCTCATCAGTGCTGCATATCAGTGGCCATCAGTGCTGCAAATTAGTGCCTCCTCATCAGTGCCCTTTAGTGCCATCTCATCGGTGCCCATCAGTACCGCCTCATCAGTGCCCATCAGTGCAGCCTCATCATTGTTCATCAGTGCTGCAAATTAGTGCCTCCTCATCACTTACCTTCAGTGCCGTCTCATCAGTGCCCATCAGTACCGCCTCATCAGTGCAGCCTATCAGTGCCCATCTGTGCAGCCTCAATGAGAGCACAACAGTGAAGGAGAAAAATTCTTATTTGCTAAATATAACAGAAACTAAGAAAAATCTGTGCCCATCAGTGCAGCCTCATCAGTGCCTTGTCCTCAGTGCCTTCTCATCAGTGCCTATCAGTGCAGCCTCATCATTGTCCATTAGTGCTGCAAATTAGTGCCTCCTCATCACTTACCTTCAGTGCCGTCTCATCAGTGCCCATCAGTACCGCCTCATCAGTGCCCATCAGTACCGCCTCATCAGTGCCTATCAATGCAACCTCATCATTGCCCATCAGTGCCACCTATCAGTGCTGCATATTAGTGCCCATCATCAGTGCACATCAGTAAAGGAGAAAAAATACTTATTTGCTAAATTCTATAACAAACTAAGATTTTTTTTTATTTTTTTTTAAAAATGTTATTTTTTCCTTTGTTTAGCGTAAAATAAAAACCCCAGAGGTGATTAAATACCACCAAAAGAAAGCTCTATCTGCTTTAAAAAAATTATGAAAATTTTGTTTGGGTACAGCGTTGCACGACCGCGCAATTGTCATTCAAAATACCATGGCGCTGAAAGCTGAAAATTAGAATGGGCAGGAAGGGGGTGAAAGTGCCCGGTACTGAAGGTGTTAAAGGAGTTTAGAGGCAAAAAAAAAAAAAAACCCACAGCCAGCATTGTCCAGGAGCAGCAGCATTTTGGCAGGAAAAAAAAAAACACGCTTGATTTGTGTAAACACGCGGTAATGAAAGGCGCATTTAACACTTGAACAGTAATTTATTTCAATGGGCAGAACAAGTTGGTGTTTAATAACACAACGCATACACATCAAAAACACACACAAATATGCGCCAATAAGCCAATAACTTATCTTAAAAATATGCGCCAATAAATTTCTCCTTTTAATGCACCTTAAAAGGTACGGAATTGTAAACTTTTGGTCTGCATGGTTGCAGTTCTCACCTTTGCGTCCGCACACAATCAGTTTTTTTTTGCGTTGTATTTATTTGTCCTCGCCTCCTCTTCCCATGATGTACGCATTGCGCTCCGGGGTCTCTAAGCGCTATAAATTAGATTGTATTTGTTTACTGAGTAGGAGAACATTGTATCCTTCACTGTAATTAGCCGGCGATCAATACGGTGAATTATTCATCCGTACCAAGAAACACATTCCCGGATTTCCTAGCAGACCCCCCCCCCCCCGGACTGTCCCTCTTCTAAACTAGGGGGTCACTTCACTAAACAATAACGGTCATTCTGGAAATAATGTTTTTCATTTCACAATTTCATTTGCTTTATTTGCGGTTTGCTTTTCTTCGGTATTTGTGGGTGAAAACAATCCCCTAAAAATGACAACGAATACATTCCTGACATGCCATTGCAAACCTAAAAAGTCATCCTTGAGCTTCATTCAGTGACTTTGTCTAGACTGGGATGAGGTCATCAGTCTGCTGCAGGCAAGAGGAAGCATTTCTTCAGTCTCCCCTCCACCCAGTGATCAGATTATACATTGTCACTCTGTAGCCAGTCACAAGGTGAGAGGCAGCCGCAAGGTCTGATCTGTGTCAGACATTTGTGAACACAGCCAAGACCTGCTACAGGATTGTGTCATCTCTGAGCTGGCAGGAGCTCTGACAGGGGCGTGGGATCCAGTTAAAAGACTTTATATATTTATTTATAAAAAAAAAAAAAAAAAAAACAGCACACTAACATATCAGCAACTTGTGTCCAGCGTGGATAAATACAGGACTGAAGCAAACTTGGTACCAGCTGTGATGACAATATAAGTAAGACCCGGTGCCGGCCAGCAGAAACCCACTCAATACACTAACTGGACCATGCCTCAGGTAAAGGGGTGGCAACGCATTTCGAGGCAGGGAAGCAACTCTGGACAGCACCATCATCAAGGGCTTCACTAGAATCTGACCAGGAGCAGCGTTTTCTTCTGCCGTGTACTCTCCTAGCTGGACCGTGCATCAGATGAAAGGGTGGCAACGTGTTATGAGGCAGCTTCCTCTTTCTCAAGCCTGCCCCGATCAGTAACCAAAGGGTTTATAAACTACAAAGCGAGGGGAAGCAACTCCAGACAGCACTGACATCAAATTTCGACAGTGCAACACTAGATAGGAGATTCTAGTGCAGTGCTGTCAAATTTTGATTTCAGAGCTGTCTGGAGTTGCTTCCCCTTGCCTTGTAGTTTAAAAGTCCTTTGGTTACTGATCGGGGCAGGCTTGAGAAAGAGGAAACTCCCTCAAAACACGTTGCCACCCTTTCATCTGATGCACGGTCCAGCTAGGAGAATACACGGAAGCAGGAAACGCTGCTCCAGGTCAGATTCTAGTGCAGCCCTTGATGACTGTGCTGTCCAGAGTTGCTTCTCTTACCTTGTAATTTTTAAGCCCTTTGGTTACTGATCGGGGCAGGCTTAAGAAAGCAGAAACTCCCTCTTCCCCTTGTCTTGTCATATTTTGATGACAGAGCTGTCTGGAGTTGCTTCCCCTTGTCTTGTAGTTTACAATTCCATTGGTTACTGATTAGGGCAGGCTTAAGAAAAAGGAAACTCCATTGAAACACATTGCCACCTCTTCACCTGATGTACAGCCAAGCTAGGAGAGTACATGACAGCGGGGAACGCTGCTTCAGGTCAGCTTTCAGTGTGGTGCTGTCAAATTTTGATGACAGTGCTGTCCACTGTTCCTTGCCCATGCCTTGAAGTTTATAAGCCCTTTGCTTACTGATTGGGGCAGGCTTGAGAAAGAAGAAACTCACTCGAAACATGTTGCCCTGTGGCAGCAGGGAATGTGGATCAAGGTCAAATTTTACTGCAACGCTGTCAGATTTTGATGTCAGTGCTATCCGGAGTTGCTTCCCTTACCTTGTGGTTTTGTAAGCCCTTAGGTTACTCTTCGGGGCAGGCTTGAGAAAGAGGGAAGTCTCTCTGCCCCTTGCCTTGTAAAATTTTGATGTCAGAGCTGTCTGGAGTTGCTTCTCCTTGCCTTGTAGTTTACAAGTCCTTTGATTACTGATCAGGGCAGGCTTGAGAAAGAGGAAACTCCCTCGAAACACATTGCTACCACTTCACCTGATGCACAATCAAGCTAGGAGAGTACACTGTTACAGGGAACGCTACTCCAGATCAGATTCTAATGCGGTGCTGTCAAATTTTGATTTTAATAACAGTGCTGTCCAGTTGTTTCCCCTTGCCATGTATAAGCTCTTTGCTTGCTGATTGGAGAAGCCTTGAAAAAGAGGAAACTCACAGGAAACGCGTTGCGCCCCTTCATCTGACGCATGGTCCAGCTAGGAGAGTACATGGCAGCAGGGAACGTGACTCTGGGTCAGATTTTACTGCAACACTGTTAAATTTTGATGTCAGTGCTCTCCGGAGTTGCTTCCCTCACCTTGTAGTTTACAAGCCCTTTGGTTACTGATTGGTGCAGGCTTGAAAAAGAGGAAACTCCCTCTTCCCCTTGCCTTTTAAAAATTTGATATCAGAGCTGTCTGGAGTTGCTTCCCCTTGCTCTGGACTCTGGAGTTTACAAGTCCTTTGGTTACTGATCAGGACAGGCTTGAGAAAGAGGAAACTCCATCAAAACACGTTGCTACCTCTTCACCTGATGCACAATAAAGCTAAGAGAGTACACAGCAGCAGGAAACGCTACTCCAGATCAGATTCTAGTGCAGTGCTTTACAATTTTGATGACAGTGCTTTCCAGAGTTGCTTCCCCTTGTCTTGTAGTTTACAGTATAAGCCCTTTGCTTACTGATTGGAGCAGGCTTGAAAAAGAGGAAACTCACTGGAAACGCGTTGCGTCCCTTCACCTGACGCATGGTCCAGCTAGGAGAGTACATGGCAGCAGGGAACGTGACTCCGGGTCAGATTTTACTGCAACGCTGTCAAATTTTGATGTCAGTGCTCTCCGGAGTTGCTTCCCCTTGTCTTGTAATTTATAAGCCCTTTGCTTGCTGATTGGTGCAGGCTTGGAAAAGAGGAAACTCCCTCTTCCCCTTGCCTTTTAAAAATTTGATATCAGAGCTGTCTGGAGTTGCTTCCCCTTGCCTTGGAGTTTACAAGTCCTTTGGTTACTGATCAGGACAGGCTTGAGAAAGAGGAAACTCCCTCGAAACACATTGCTACCACTTCACCTGATGCACAATCAAGCTAGGAGAGTACACTGTTACAGGGAACGCTACTCCAGATCAGATTCTAATGCGGTGCTGTCAAATTTTGATAACAGTGCTGTCCAGTTGTTTCCCCTTGCCTTGTAAAAGCCCTTTGCTTACTGATTGGAGCAGGCTTGAGAAAGAGGAAACTCACAGGAAACGTGTTGCGCCCCTTCATCTGACGCATGGTCCAGCTAGGAGAGTACATGGCAGCAGGGAACGTGACTCTGGGTCAGATTTTACTGCAACGCTGTCAAATTTTGATGTCAGTGCTCTCCGGAGTTGCTTCCCTCACCTTGTAGTTTACAAGCCCTTTGGTTACTGATTGGTGCAGGCTTGAAAAAGAGGAAACTCCCTCTTCCCCTTGCCTTTTAAAAATTTGATATCAGAGCTGTCTGGAGTTTCTTCCCCTTGCCTTGGAGTTTACAAGTCCTTTGGTTACTGATCAGGACAGGCTTGAGAAAGAGGATAACTCCATCAAAACACGTTGCTACCTCTTCACCTGATGCACAATCAAGCTAAGAGAGTACACAGCAGCAGGAAACGCTACTCCAGATCAGATTCTAGTGCAGTGCTGTCAAATTTTGATGACAGTGCTTTCCAGAGTTGCTTCCCCTTGTCTTGTAGTTTATAAGCTCCATTGCTTACTGATTGGAGCAGGTTTGAGAAAGAGGAAACTCACTGGAAACGCGTTGCGCCCCTTCACTGACGCATGGTCCAGCTAGGAGAGTACATGGCAGCAGGGAACGTGACTCCGGGTCCGTTTTTACTGCAACGCTGTCAAATTTTGATGTCAGTGCTCTCCGGAGTTGCTTCCCCTTGTCTTGTAATTTATAAGCCCTTTGCTTGCTGATTGGAGAAGGCTTGAGAAAGAGGAAACTCACTGGAAACGCGTTGCGCCCCTTCACCTGACATATGGTCCAGCTAGGAGAGTACATGGCAGCAGGGAACGTGTCTCTGGGTCAGATTTTACTGCAACACTGTCAAATTTTGATGTCAGTGCTCTCCGGAGTTGCTTCCCTTATGTTGCAGTTTATAAGCCCTTTGGGTACTGATTGGGGCAGGCTTGAGAAAGAGGAAACTCTGTCCCTTCACCTGACGCTTGTACACAGTCTTTTAACCAGATCCTGCACTCCTGTCAGTTTTGTTTTCTATGTACTGGTAATGATTGGCCCGGATTAAAGGGAGGAGCCTGCAGGAACCCACTTCACAGCCCATTACAGATTACTATTACTGATGGACATCAGCCCCATTGCTTTTATCGTCTGATAGCATATTTACTTTTGTGTTTTTTTGGTTGTTTTGATTGCTGTTTATCATCTCTGAGTCTGCATCCCAGTCTAGGAAGGGGCTAGTGATCCTGGATAATGGTCCGAACAACGATGGCGCAGCCCTTCTGGAGAGAAAAGCAGACGGAGGCCTTGTCAGGCGGGGGGTTCTGTGATCTCTGCGAGAGGTAACAAATACCTGGAAGTGTTACACTGACACATAGGGATTCATTTATAAAAATGTTGTGAATAAACCTTATAAAGTGAATTTTCCTGTGACCGTCAGCTCCATCTAGTGGCTATATTGCAGTATTTTCCTAAAATGCCTCAGTCAGGAAAATACAACATTATGGTCACTAGGTGGAGCTGAAGGGAAGTAGGAAATACACATATTCGACACATTACGGGATTATTCATGGAGACTGTGTAAATGCTGAGGCGTTAATACAATGTTTATATAAATAAACAGAGGCGGCTCTAGGCTTTGTGAGGCCTTAGGCAAATGACATGGGGCCCCACTCACGCCCATGATGGGAAAAATAATTCAAGGACAGTAGCCCTTTTCCCCACAACCCTGGCCGGTGGTTGTGGGGGTCTGCGGGCAGGGGGCTTATCGGAATCTAAAAGCCCCTTTTAACAAGGCGGCCTCCAGATCCTGCTCTTTAATAACTAAGGGGCGTGGGCCACCCGGTTATGTCACCTGGTGAACCCGCCCCCTTTGTGACGTCATTGACTGAGGGCATGCTGGGTCATTGACTTCACAAGGGGCGGGGTCACCGATATTCTCTGGTTGTTAGGGATGCTGGCGGCTCCGCTCCTGAGTCAGGGCTCTTAAAGCTGCCTGAGCACAGCAGCGTTAAGGTCCCCTGTCCCTCAAAACTAAGGGCAATGCATTGGGTAAGTTAGGTGGCCACGAGGCCCTTGTAAGCGTGAGGCCTTAGGCGACCGCCTAATTTGCCTAATTAAAGAGCCGCCTCTGTAAATAAATATTAAAAATAAATATAAATAGACTTAAAATGAAAATTATATCTGGGGACAGGTCCACTTTAAACTAATGATAGCTTCCTCCAGCCAGGAAATGAGGTGGGGCTCTACCTGTCTTGCTGTAGCTTCTAATGCACATTGTGAAAAAACTCACAGTGTGCAGGGAAATCAGAGGAAGCCATTTCAGTCCAGGAGAGGAGCCGCTACAACTGTGCAAGACTGAAGGGAAGGCTGGATTTAAGAATTGTGTATAGCGGGAAGAACCTCCATGTTCCCGTACCGGGGGGGGGGGGGGGGTTATATTCTACATACAGCACATTCATAGGGGACAGTGGCGTTCGCGATGTTACACGTTATCTCCGACAGCTGGACCCCTCTTCTCTTCCGCAGCTCCTGCCAGGAGAAAATTCATAAACAAATACCAACATTGAGAACCTGTCAGATCTACAGCTTCACCCAGACAGAGAAACACATTGTGGGCGAGCGAACGTTGCTGTGAACTGACGTGCGGCGCTTGGCGAGACGGGGACGAGCTGTTTTTAGAATCCGTGGGAGACGCAGATTGGTCGATGTTTGCACACACCATTCAAGCTGTTGATGTTTAACATTTCTTCCAAATGTTGAGCTCAGCGTGGCAGCCGCCGTCGGTTCCTCGGGGTGCCGCAACACGTGATACTGAATGTTCCCGCACATCGATTCCACAGAGACGGGAAATTTAATTCTGATTGCTGAACTCTTATCCAACCAATCAGCTTGTTTAATCAGATCCCCTGACACTGCGATCCCGGGACAGAGCCCGTGACACCGTGATCCGGGGACAGAGTGCGTGACATTGTGATCCGCAGACAGAGTCCGTGACACCGTGATCTGGGGACAGAGTCCGTGACACTGTGATCCGGGGACAGAGTGCGTGACATTGTGATCCGGAGACAGAGTCCGTGACACCGTGATCTGAGGACAGAGTCCGTGACACCGTGATCTGGGGACAGAGTCCGTGACACTGTGATCCGGGGACAGAGTGCGTGACACTGTGATCCAGGGACAGAGTGCGTGACATTGTGATCCGGGGACAGAGTCCGTGACACTGTGATCCGGGGACAGAGCCCGCGACACTGTGATCCCGGGACAGAGCCTGCTACACCGTGATCCTGGGACAGAGTCCTCGACACCGTGATCTGGGGACAGAGTCCGTGACACTGTGATCCGGGGACAGAGTGCATGACATTGTGATCCGGGGACAGAGTCCGTGACACTGTGATCCGTGGACAGAGTGCGTGACACTGTGATCCGGGGACAGAGTGCGTGACATTGTGATCCGGGGACAGAGTCCGTGACACCGTGATCTGGGGACAGAGTCCGTGACACTGTGATCCGGGGACAGAGCCTGTGATATTGTGATCCCCGGACAGAGCCCCTGATAGTGGGATCCCAGGACAGAGCCCCTGATAGTGGGATCCCAGGACAGAGCCCCTGATGGTGTGATCCCAGGACAGAGCCCCTGATGGTGTGATCCCAGGACTGAGCCCCTGATGGTGTGATCCCAGGACAGAGCCCCTGATAGTGTGATCCCAGGACAGAGCCCCTGATAGCGTGATCCCAGGACAGAGCCCCTGATAGCGTGATCCCAGGACAGAGCCCCTGATGGTGTGATCCCAGGACAGAGCCCCTGATGGTGTGATCCCAGGACAGAGCCCCTGATGGTGTGATCCCAGGACAGAGCCCCTGATGGTGTGATCCCAGGACAGAGCCCCTGATAGTGTGATCCCAGGACAGAGCCCCTGATAGTGTGATCCCAGGACAGAGCCCCTGATAGCGTGATCCCAGGACAGAGCCCCTGATGGCGTGATCCCAGGACAGAGCCCCTGATGATGTGATCCCAGGACAGAGCCCCTGATGGTGTGATCCCAGGACAGAGCCCCTGATGGTGTGATCCCAGGACAGAGCCCCTGATGGTGTGATCCCAGGACAGAGCCCCTGATAGTGTGATCCCAGGACAGAGCCCCTGATAGTGTGATCCCAGGACAGAGCCCCTGATGGCGTGATCCCAGGACAGAGCCCCTGATGGTGTGATCCCAGGACAGAGCCCCTGATGGTGTGATCCCAGGACAGAGCCCCTGATGGTGTGATCCCAGGACAGAGCCCCTGATGGTGTGATCCCAGGACAGAGCCCCTGATAGTGTGATCCCAGGACAGAGCCCCTGATAGCGTGATCCCAGGACAGAGCCCCTGATGGTGTGATCCCAGGACAGAGCCCCTGATGGTGTGATCCCAGGACAGAGCCACTGATAGTGTGATCCCAGGACAGAGCCCCTGATAGTGTGACCCCAGGACAGAGCCAAGCTTTTTTGGGGACTAAGGTCTAAAATGAGGGACTGTCCCGGAAAATCCAGGACAGTTGCCATCTATGACTTGTGATAATGGTGTCACTTTCAGGAAGCCGGTTCAGACCATGATGTGCAGCCAACGTTGGAGGGGTTTGCTTGTAGACAGAAAGTGGATGAAAGAGGCTGCAGGGGATCAGCAGCACTGAGATGGGAAATAAAGGGTGAAAACAGGATTTTCTAAAAAAAAATAAAAGAATGGTAATCCTTTCTGATCACAAAGGAAACTAAAAGCATCCATTCATCCCGGAACACAGCCGGTGTTATATTGAACCGGTGATAAGGAGATCCACAGCCGGCTGTCTCACGGTTCATCGACGCCTCCATATTGTCATGTCTGGGTGCAGCGCGTCAGTGACAATCACGGTGCGGTGACAGCGGAGTGGAAGCTTCGATCACACTAGACGTGAGGAGTCAGTGATCAGGAAAATGGCAGCAGAAGGTGACAGACATCTGGCTGGCTGCAGAGCTTACAGCGCCCGAGCGGCGGGAGGCAGATGGAGCGCGGCGTATTCGGCTGGCACAGACCGGGCCTCATCTGCGCACAGTGGCGGCGGTGCTTGGCAGGTCGATCGTGTTATGTGGTTTGCAGGCTCTGGATTCAAACCTCCCGGCTTTATAGAATTGGAAGTGGAGCACATTGTATAGTACCAATATTCTAAGTAAAAGGCATGTTATGGATTTTTCTGGTTGAGACACTGAGATAGGAATTACCTTCGCACATGTATGACCAGATACACAGGACCCGCCGATATCCATCCCCCCAAAATGTATCATTACATTCAGTTTTATACAGAAGATAAGAAAAGGGGTGGTGTGAGCACGGGGCGTTTGTCTTGGGTGGCATTTTTGAGTATAGTTTTTTTGTAGAGCCGGTGGGAGCATGAAATTGTCCAAAATGTCTGGGTAGGCTGATTTCCAGAAATGCATTTGTGAGGTCAGGCACTGATGTTGGACGAGAAGGCCTGGCTCGCAGTCTCTGCTCTAATTCCTCCCAAAGGTGTTCTATCGGATTAAGGTCAGGACTCTGTGCAGGTCAGTCAAGTTCCTCCACCCCAAACTCGCTCCTCCATGTCTTTATGGACCTTGCTTTGTACACTGGTGCGCAGTCATGTTGGAACAGGAAGGGACCGTCCCACAAACTCTTCCCACAATGTTGGGAGCATAAAATTGTACAAAATGTCTTGGTATGCTGACGCCTTAAGAGTTCCCTTCACTGGAACCAAAACCCAACCCCTGAAAAACAACCCCCCACACCATAATCTCCCCTCCACCAAATGATTTGGACCAGTGCACAAAGCAAGGTCCATAAAGACATTTATGAGTGAGTTTGGGGTAGAGGAAATTGACTGGCCTGCACAGAGTCCTGACCTTAAACCCATATTACACCTTTGGGATGAAGTCAATCGGAGACTGCGAGCCAGGACTTCTCGTCCAACATCAGTGCCTGACCTCACAAATGCGCTTCTGGAAGAATGGTCAAACATTCCCATAGACACCCTCCTAAACCTTGTGGACGGCCTTCCCAGAAGAGTGGAAGCTGTTATAGCTGCAAAGGGTGGGGCCAACTCAATATTGATCCCTACAGATTAAGACTGGGAAGCCATTAAGCTTCATGTGCGTGTAAAGGCAAGTGTCCTAATACTTTTGGTAATATAGTGTGCATCGAACACACATAAATCCTACATACATTGAATACGCATACATCCTACATAAATTGAACCTGCATCTTCCTACATATATTAAACATCCATACATCCTGCATACAATGTCGGTGCCAAAATTCTAACTTGCTACATACATCGGACACACATACATCCTACATACATACACATTTATCTACATTTATCGAACACATATCTTCCTACTTACGTTGGCCTACATACAACAAAATATACATTGAACATACACCTACCCACATAGAAAGAACATATATTGAATATACATTTTCCTACATACGATGAACATGCATTGAACATACATCTTCCTACATACGATGAACATGCATTGAACATACATCTTCCTACATACAACAAAAATACATTGAACATACATCTTCCTACATACACAGAACATACATTAAACATACATTGAACATATATCTTCCTACATACAACGAGCATACACCTCCCTCGCTTCGGCAGGACATATAGTAAAAGCGCTGCGTAAACTGTTGGCGCTATATAAATCCTCTATAATAACATACATATTCCTACATACAATGAGCATGCATTGAACATGCATCTTCCTACATACAACAAACATACATCTCCCTACATACAACAAACATACATTGAACATACATCTTCCTACATACAACAAACATACATCTCCCTACATACAACAAACATACATTGAACACACATCTTCCTACAAACAACGAAAATACATTGAACATACATCTTCCTACATACAACAAACATACATTAAACATACATCTTCCTACATACAACAAACATACATCTCCCTACATACAACAAACATACATTAAACATACATCTTCCTACATACCACAAACATACATCTCCCTACATACAACAAACATACATTGGACATATATCTTCCTACATACCACAAACATACATTTTCCTACATACAACAAACATACATTGGACATATATCTTCCTACATACCACAAACATACATTTTCCTACATACAACAAACATACATTGAACATACATCTCCCTACCTACAGTGCCTTGCGAAAGTATTCGGCCCCCTTGAACTTTTCATCCTTTTGCCACATTTCAGGCTTCAAACATAAAGATATAAAATTTTAATTTTTTGTGAAGAATTACCAACAAGTGGGACACAATTGTGAAGTGGAACGAAATCTATTGGATATTTTAAACTTTTTTAGCAAATAAAAAACTGAAAAGTGGTGCGTGCAAAATTATTCGGCCCCTTTACTTTCAGTGCAGCAAACTCACTCCAGAAGTTCAGCGAGGATCTCTTAATGATCCAATGTTGTCCTAAATGACTGATGGTGATAAATAGAATCCACCTGTGTGTAATCAAGTCTCTGTATAAATGCACCTGCTCTGTGATAGTCTCAGGCCTGGTTCACACTGGGGCGACAAACGCTCCGACATTGGGAGCTCATGTCGCATGACGTGTGAAAATCAATGTTTCCCTTTGGGAGCCGTCTTAACTGGTCCGACACATGTCGGTCCGACTTTGAAGATGCTCCCTGTACTACTTCGGTCCGACTTTGATCCGACTTCAGCCCATTGACTATCATTGAAGTCGGATCAAAGTCGTACCGCAGTCTTGCATGATCCGACTTTGGCATGCGACTTGTGCTGTACTGCTCTTGAGGGGGAACTCCACGCCAAATTTTAAATTAAAAACCGGCATGGGTTCCCCCTCCAGGAGCATACCAAGCCCTTGGGTCTGGTCTGGATTTGAAGGGGCGCCCCTACGCCGAAAAACCGGCGTGGGGGTCCCCCACAATCCAAACCCTTATCCGAGCACACAACCTGGCAGGCCGCAGGGGAAAAGGGGGGGACGGGAGAGCGGCCCCCCCATCCCTCCTGAACCATACCAGGCCGCATGCCCTCAACATGGGGGGTTTGGTGCTCTGGGGCAGGGGGGCGACCTGCGGCCCCCCCACTCCAGAGCACCCTGCCCCCATGTTGATGAGGACAGGGCCTCTTCCCGACAACCCTGGCCGTTGGTTGTCGGGGTCTGCGGGCGGGGGACTTATCGGAATCCGGGAGCCCCCTTTAATAAAGGGGCCCCTGGATCCCGGCCCCCCCACCCTATGTGAATGAGTATGGGGTACATCGTACCCCTACCCATTCACCTGGTGGAAAAAAAATGCAATAAAAAAACACTACACAGGTTTTTAAAGAATTTTATTGCACAGCTCCGGGGGTCTTCTTCCGACTTCGGGGGTCTCGGGTTCTTCTCCCGCTCTCCGGTTCTTTCTTCCGCCGGGCCTCCGCTAACTTCTTTTTAGCTCTTTTGCTAACGGAGGCCCGGACTTCTCCGTCTTCTCGTCCGGCTCTCCGTTGTCCTTCTGCCGGCCCCTGCACTAACTTCTTGGTAGCTCTTTCGCTAGTGGAGGGGCGCGGTCTTCCCGTCGTCGCCGTCGGCGTCTTCTTCCCTCTTCTTCTCCTCGATGTTGACGCGTCGCTTCCTCCCGCTGTAATACTGGCTGTCCGCTCCGCTCCGCATTAATATAGGCTTCTCATGACGTCACAGTCACATGGGCGTCACAGTCACATGCTCCGGGGCCATGTGCCCCGGAGCATGTGACTGTGACGTCATGGGAACATGTGACTGTGACGTCATGAGAAGCCTATATTAATGCGGAGCGGACAGCCAGTATTACAGCGGGAGGAAGCGACGCGTCAACATCGAGGAGGAGAAGAGGGAAGAAGACGCCGACGGCGACGACCAGAAGACCGGCCCCTCCACTAGCAAGAGAGCTAAAGAAGTTAGTGGAGGGGCCGGCAGAAGGACAACGGAGAGCCGGACGAGAAGAAGGTGAAGTCCGGACCTCCGTTAGCAAAAGAGCTAAAAAGAAGTTAGCGGAGGCCCGGCGGAAGAAAGAACCGGAAGAAAGAACTGGAGAGCGGGAGAAGAACCGGAGACCCCCGAAGTCGGAAGAAGACCCCCGGAGCTGTGCAATAAAATACTTTAAAAAGCTGTGTGGTTTTTTTATTGCATTTTTTTCCACCAGGTGAATGGGTAGGGGTACGATGTACCCCATACTCATTCACATAGGGTGGGGGGCTGGATCCAGGGGCCCCTTTATTAAAGGAGGCTCCCGGATTCCGATAAGCCCCCCGCCCGCAGACCCCGACAACCAACGGCCAGGGTTGTCGGGAAGAGGCCCTGTCCTCATCAACATGGGGGCAGGGTGCTCTGGGGTGGGGGGCCGCAGGTCGCCCCCTGCCCCAGAGCACCAAACCCCCCATGTTGAGGGCATGTGGCCTGGTACGGTTCAGGAGGGAGGGGGGGCCGCTCTCTCGTCCCCCCCTTTTCCCCTGCGGCTTGCCAGGTTGTGTGCTCGGATAAGGGTCTGGTTTGGATTGTGGGGGGACCCCCACGCCGTTTTTTCGGCGTAGGGGCGCCCCTTCAAATCCAGACCAGACCCAAGGGCCTGGTATGCTCCTGGAGGGGGAACCCATGCCGTTTTTTATTTAAAATTTGGCCTGGAGTTCCCCCTCAAGATTCATACCAAACACAGTGCCTGCTATTGGCGGGGATCCAAGTCGGATCCCCGTTCATTGAAAGTCGGACATATGTCGGCTTCATGTCGCAGGGCAAAGTCGGATCCAAAGTAGGACAGATGTCGTGTCGCACTAGTGTGAACCCAGCCTCAGGGTTCTGTTGAAAGCGCAAAGAGCATCATGAAGACCAAGGAACACACCAGGCAGGTCCGTAATACTGTTGTGGAGAAGTTTAAAGCCGGATTTGGATACAAAAAGATTTCCCAAGCTTTAAACATCCCAAGGAGCACTGTGCAAGCGATCATTTTGAAATGGAAGGAGTATCAGACCACTGCAAATCTACCAAGACCTGGCTGTCCCTCTAAACTTTCAGCTCAGACAAGGAGAAGACTGATCAGAGATGCAGCCAAGAGGCCCATGATCACTCTGGATGAACTGCAGAGAACTACAGCTGAGGTGGGAGAGTCTGTCCACAGGACAACAATCAGTCGTACACTGCACAAATCTGGCCTTTATGGAAGAGTGGCAAGAAGAAAGCCATTTCTCAAAGATATCCATAAAAAGTCTCGTCTAAAGTTTGCCACAAGCCACCTGGGAGACACACCAAACATGTGGAAGAAGGTGCTCTGGTCCGATGAAACCAAAATCAAACTTTTTGGCCACAATGCAAAACGATATGTTTGGCGTAAAAGCAACACAGCTCATCACCCTCAACACACCATCCCCACTGTGAAACATGGTGGTGGCAGCATCATGGTTTGGGCCTGCTTTTCTTCAGCAGGGACAGGGAAGATGGTTAAAATTGAGGGGAAGATGGATGCAGCCAAATACAGGACCATTCTGGATGAAAACCTGTTGGAGTCTGCAAAAGACCTGAGACTGGGACGGAGATTTATCTTCCAACAAGACAATGATCCCAAACATAAAGCAAAATCTACAAAGGAATGGTTCACAAATAAACGTATCCAGGTGTTAGAATGGCCAAGTCAAAGTCCAGACCTGAATCCAATCGAGAATCTGTGGAAAGAGCTGAAAACTGCTGTTCACAAACGCTCTCCATCCAACCTCACTGAGCTCGAGCTGTTTTGCAAGGAAGAATGGGCAAGAATTTCAGTCTCTCGATGTGCAAAACTGATAGAGACATCCCCCAAGCGACTTGCAGCTGTAATCGCAGCAAAAGGTGGCTCTACAAAGTATTAACGCAAGGGGGTCGAATAATTTTGCACGCCCCACTTTTCATTTTTTTCTTAGTTAAAAAAGTTTCAAAAATCCAATAGATTTCGTTCCACTTCACAATTGTGTCCCACTTGTTGGTGATTCTTCACAAAAAATTTAAATTTTATATCTTTATGTTTGAAGCCTGAAATGTGGCAAAAGGATGAAAAGTTCAAGGGGGCCGAATACTTTCGCAAGGCACTGTACATTAAACATACATCTTCCTACATACCACAAACATACATCTCCCTTCATACAACAAACATACATTAAACATACATCTTCCTACATACCACAAACATACATCTCCCTACATACAACAAACATACATTGAACATACATCTTCCTACATACAACGGACATACATCTCCCTCGCTTCAGCAGGATATATACTAAAAGCGCTGCATAAACTGTTGGCGCTATATAAATCCTCTATAATAACATACATATTCCTACATACAATGAACATGCATTGAACATGCATCTTCCTACATACAACAAACATACATCTCCCTACATACAACAAACATACATTGAACACACATCTTCCTACAAACAACGAAAATACATTGAACATACATCTTCCTACATACAACAAACATACATTAAACATACATCTTCCTGCATACAACAAACATACATTAAACATACATCTTCCTACATACCACAAACATACATTGAACATACATCTCCCTAC
This sequence comes from Rana muscosa, assembly GCA_029206835.1. NCBI lineage: Eukaryota > Metazoa > Chordata > Amphibia > Anura > Ranidae > Rana > Rana muscosa. Next base: position 288,982,642 of record CM055121.1, read on the forward strand.
ATACAACAAACATACATTGAACACACATCTTCCTACATACAACAAACATACATTGAACATACATCTTCCTACATACAACAAACATACATTAAACATACATCTTCCTACATACCACAAACATACATCTCCCTACATACAACAAACATACATTGGACATATATCTTCCTACATACCACAAACATACATTTTCCTACATACCACAAACATACATTGAACATGCATCTTCCTACATACAACAAACATACATCTCCCTACATACAACAAACATACATTGAACACACATCTTCCTACATACAACAAATATACATTGAACATACATCTCCCTACATACAACAAACATACATTGAACATACATCTCCCTACATACAACAAACATACATTGAACATACATCTTCCTACATACAACAAATATACATTGAACATACATCTTCCTACATACAACAAACATACATTAAACATACATCTTCCTACATACCACAAACATACATTAAATATACATCTTCCTACATACCACAAACATACATTAAACATACATCTTCCTACATACAACAAACATACATCTCCCTACATACAACAAACATACATTGAACATACATCTTCCTACATACCACAAACATACATCTTCCTACATACCACAAACATACATCTTCCTACATACAACGGACATACATCTCCCTACATACAACAAACATACATTGAACATACATCTTCCTACATACAACAAACATACATCTCCCTTGCTTCAGCAGGATATATACTAAAAGCGCTGCATAAACTGTTGGCGCTATATAAATCCTCTATAATAACATACATATTCCTACATACAATGAACATGCATTGAACATGCATCTTCCTACATACAACAAACATACATCTCCCTACATACAACAAACATACATTGAACACACATCTTCCTACAAACAACGAAAATACATTGAACATACATCTTCCTACATACAACAAACATACATTAAACATACATCTTCCTGCATACAACAAACATACATTAAACATACATCTTCCTACATACCACAAACATACATCTCCCTACATACAACAAACATACATTGGACATATATCTTCCTACATACCACAAACATACATTTTCCTACATACCACAAACATACATTGAACATGCATCTTCCTACATACAACAAACATACATCTCCCTACATACAACAAACATACATTGAACACACATCTTCCTACATACAACAAATATACATTGAACATACATCTCCCTACATACAACAAACATACATTGAACATACATCTCCCTACATACAACAAACATACATTGAACATACATCTTCCTACATACAACAAATATACATTGAACATACATCTTCCTACATACAACAAACATACATTAAACATACATCTTCCTACATACCACAAACATACATTAAACATACATCTTCCTACATACCACAAACATACATTTCCCTACATACAACAAACATACATTGAACATACATCTTCCTACATACCACAAACATACATCTTCCTACATACAATGGACATACATCTCCCTACATACAACAAACATACATTGAACATACATCTTCCTACATACAACAAACATACATCTCCCTACATACAACAAACATACATTGAACATACATCTTCCTACATACAGCAAACATACATTGAACATACATCTTCCTACATACCACAAACATACATCTTCCTACATACAACAAACATAAATTGAACATACATCTTCCTACATACAACGGACATACATCTCCCTACATACAACAAACATACATTGAACATACATCTTCCTACATACCACAAACATACATTTCCTTACATACAACAAACATACATTGAACATGCATCTTCCTACATACAACAAACATACATTAAACATACATCTTCCTACATACCACAAACATACATTTCCCTACATACAACAAACATACATTGAACATACATCTTCCTACATACCACAAACATACATCTTCCTACATACCACAAACATACATCTTCCTACATACAACGGACATACATCTCCCTTGCTTCGGCAGGACATATACTAAAAACGCTGCATAAACTGTTGGTGCTATATCCTGTAAAATAACATACATTTTCCTACATACAACGGACATACATCTTCCTACATACTACATTGACCATCCATACATCCCACATACAACATTGAACATACATCTTTCTATATACATCGAATGGTAATCTGCAGATCACTATGGAAAAAAAAAGAACCAGACAGACAAATAGACAGGCATGTTTCAGTGTGAATTGTCACTTAGCTCATTGAATGAGGTGACGCTGCGCTGATATAAATCATCCAATCACATGCAAGCAATAATCCTGTCTTTTCTATGTTCCTGGCACCTGATTGGGTAATTAATGGCATCACAAGTGCAACACGTGTGTTTTGTGCCGTTGGGAATGGGGATTAAGGTCTGAATGGTTGTATTTTTTTCTACCAGCGGGTCTCTACCACACAAAGTGCGACTGATGAAACCGCCGCGGGCCGCGTGATGCACAAAGGCCGAACATCCACCGCGGCAATCCGTCACCGCTAATGAACGGACGCCTTAAAGGTCCCCTCTGTGTAAATGACCTGAAAGACGGCATTTGTTACGCCGCTCTGGATGAGTCCCATTTGTTTCATTAATGAATCCGGCCGTTAATTGTATCGATCGGGAGCCACATAATTACCCGCTTCAGCAATTATTAGTGGCTCCATCCATAAAGGGGGCGATTAATTTTTTTTGTCGCTGGAAATCCATGAGTCAGCCGAGTGGGCGGCGCCGCGGCGGGGTTCTCATACAGATCCCTGCTACTCTTATCATTGTAACTGATCAATATTATTGATGAATGTGGCAACACGCCGCCTCCACCACCGGAATACCGAAGATTGCATCTTCACCGAGAGATCCGTGTTTACAATTATAGAATATGAAAAAGATACAAAAACTTCCTGTGAGATCTCAACTTCCCTCCAGTCTTACACAGTTGTAGCGGCTCCTCTCCTGGACTGAAATGGCCTCTTCTGATTTCACAGCACACTGTAAGCTTCTCACAATGTGCATCAGAAGCTGCAGCAAGTCAGATAGAGCTCCGCCTCATTTCCTGGCTGGAGGAGCGTCCATCATCATCTAGATCAGGGGTCTCCAAACTCTGCCTTTTGGCTAGGATCAAGTGTAGTATCTGTTCTTATCAGTTGCCAAGAGGAGGCGCTGTGTTACTGCCCTGACTATGATGGAGGTTGGGGTGGTGCAAATCCTCTGGTGTAATGGTACCTAGATGGTTACTATCGGTAGCAACCGAAACCAGGGTTCCCATACGTCATTGGGTGGCCGGGATTAGGTTCTACCAGAGAAAGCTGGAAGGGTACTCCTGGTAGGGATGGGGGCTGCACTGGTCTGGCCGAAGGCCGGGTCCCGATGAAAGCCCGTGGTGCATGTGCCCCTGGAGTGGCAGTCCAGGGGTGCCGTAGTCTGTGAGTGAGGGTCACTTTGCGTTATGGCACTTAGGTCACTGTACCATCACACTTTTTTCACACCTGCCTCTTGGGCTGGGCCTTTTGGCTAGGACCAGAGGAATTTTAATTCCTGGTCGGAAGGCCGGCCATTGTTTTTCACAATGGCACCTATGCACTTTCTCCACTTCCCTTTCCCCACTTTTATGTTGTTTGTTGTGTCCGTCACTTTATGTCTTTTTTTCTTTTGGTTGTTGGGTATGTACACGTTTCACATTTGATTAGTAGGGTGTAGGTCCTCGGGCCTGCCCTGTACACCTTGGGAGGGGGTGGACATGGCCTTCTGGCTTGATTTGCCCTCTCTCATGGGGTCTTCCTTCGGGGGGGAGCCCCAACTAGTACTTGGGGTGGTCTGTTTCGGCAGCAGACCTCCCAGAGAAAGGGGTCCGTCTGGTTTCGGCCAGAAGGACCATGTGAAGTACCCTAGTCCCCGTCTGCAGCCTAACGCCCTGGTGGATCAGGCAGTGCTGTATTATGGCCTAGGCCGACAAGGCCCAGGCCTAGGGCGGCACTTTGCGGGGGGCGGCGAAAAAGCCGCCCCCCCGCGAACCCCCCCTCCTCACACACGTAGAGCCGCACAGCTGAATCCCGGAGCTCAGTGCCGCAACAAGTTTCGGCACTGAGCTCTGGTAATTGGTCAGTCTAGGATGCGCTGGCGCGGTCACCCAGGACATCTGCCGCCCGGGGTCCTGAAGCGTCGATCAGCTTTACAGAGCAGCCGTCCTTCTCTCTCTCCACGGACATCGCACACAGTCACTCTTCGGCTCCTCCCCCCTCTCGGCTCAATGTTCCTGTGTACACAGCCAGGAGGAGGCGCCGAGGAGAGACACAACTACAGTCAGTGAGAGAGCCGTGCTGCTGGTATGTGAGACAACTTCAGTGAGAGAGGACACAGTAACCAGGAGGGAAGGAGGGGGGGCAGGCAGATAAGAGGTGAACTAATAAAGTGATGGGAGGGGAGAGGGGGTATAGGGATATGTGCTGGGGAGTGATTTGAGAGGGAAGAAGATATGTGCTAGTGGGGGGGTCCGATTCCCCCCCCCTAACACATATCCTCTCCCCTCCCAAATCACTCCACAGCACATATCCCCATACCCCCCTCTCCCCCCAAATTAAAAGATGATCTGCCCCTCTCCACACTGTCCCTCTGTCCTCATCCCACTCTGTCCCCCTGTCCTCATCCCACCCTGTCCCCCTGTCCTCATCCCACCCTGTCCCCCTGTCCTCCTCCCACCCTGTCCCTCTGTCCTCCTCCCACCCTGTCCCCCTGTCCTCCTCCCACCCTGTCCCCCTCCCACCCTGTCCCCCTGTCCTCATCCCACCCTGTCCCCCTGTCCTCCTCCCACCCTGTCCCTCTGTCCTCCTCCCACCCTGTCCCCCTGCCCTCATCCCACCCTGTCCCCCTGTCCTCCTCCCACCCTGTCCCTCTGTCCTCCTCCTACCCTGTCCCCCTGTCCTCATCCCACCCTGTCCCTCTGTCCTCCTCCCACCCTGTCCCCCTGTCCTCCTCCCACCCTGTCCCCCTGTCCTCATCCCACCCTGTCCCCCTGTCCTCCTCCCACCCTGTCCCTCTGTCCTCCTCCCACCCTGTCCCCCTGTCCTCCTCCCACCCTGTCCCTCTGTCCTCCTCCCACCCTGTCCCCCTGTCTTCATCCCACCCTGTCCCCCTGTCCTCATCCCACCCTGTCCCTCTGTCCTCCTCCCACCCTGTCCCCCTGTCCTCCTCCCACCCTGTCCCCCTGTCCTCATCCCACCCTGTCCCCCTGTCCTCATCCCACCCTGTCCCCCTGTCCTCCTCCCACCCTGTCCCCCTGTCCTCATCCCACCCTGTCCCCCTGTCCTCCTCCCACCCTGTCCCTCTGTCCTCCTCCCACCCTGTCCCCCTGTCCTCATCCCACCCTGTCCCTCTGTCCTCCTCCCACCCTGTCCCTCTGTCCTCCTCCCACCCTGTCCCCCTGTCCTCATCCCACCCTGTCCCTCTGTCCTCCTCCCACCCTGTCCCTCTGTCCTCCTCCCACCCTGTCCCCCTGTCCTCCTCCCACCCTGTCCCTCTGTCCTCCTCCCACCCTGTCCCCCTGTCCTCCTCCCACCCTGTCCCTCTGTCCTCCTCCCACCCTGTCCCCCTGTCCTCATCCCACCCTGTCCCCCTGTCCTCCTCCCACCCTGTCCCTCTGTCCTCCTCCCACCCTGTCCCCCTGTCCTCATCCCACCCTGTCCCTCTGTCCTCCTCCCACCCTGTCCCTCTGTCCTCCTCCCACCCTGTCCCCCTGTCCTCCTCCCACCCTGTCCCTCTGTCCTCCTCCCACCCTGTCCCCCTGTCCTCCTCCCACCCTGTCCCTCTGTCCTCCTCCCACCCTGTCCCCCTGTCCTCCTCCCACCCTGTCCCTCTGTCCTCCTCCCACCCTGTCCCCCTGTCCTCATCCCACCCTGTCCCCCTGTCCTCATCCCACCCTGTCCCTCTGTCCTCATCCCATGAAAATGACAGGAGCGGGTCTTAAAAAGAAAGGGGTGTAGTCTTGACAGGAAGGGGGTGCACTGCAATGGTGTCATTGAAAGAAATTGTGCCTCATCGTTGGTGTCATTGGGGGGAATTGGGCCCCATCGCTGCTGTCATTGGGCCCCATTGTTGGTGTCGTTTCGAGGAATTGTGCCCCATTGTTGGTGTCAGTGAATGAAATAGTGCCCCAAGGGCCAGATAAAAGCAAGCAAAAGGCCACATCTGGCCCCCCAGGCCCCGTCCCTGACTCCGTCCCTTTCATTCATTGGATTTCAGTTCTTTAAATCATGGAGGCTCAGCATCACATGTGGGTGTTACCAAGGCCTGCCTAGGAACGCCCACAAGAAAGCTTGTGCTCCAAGTGGACAGAATCCCCTGAGGAAGCCCAGATTGAGGGTGAAACGTGTTGGGAATTCCATCAAATTTGCTCTATCCATAAGGATTGTATTTTATGTAATTGCTGTGGAATTATTTTTAGACAATTGTTTCTTAATTATTGTTCAATAAAATGTATACTTCTTAATATACTTCTTTGGATCAATCTTTTAGTATATGCACCTTAAAAATCCCACAAGTATTCCTATATCTATTTAAATTAGGGATGTGGTGCTAATTTTAGTGGCTTGTCCATGGAAAGAATTTATCCTGTATGTGTTATAATCTCACAGATCTATCTAATCAGGCGCTTCCCAAAGATCGATTTTTATTTAAACTGCCCTACTTGTGATAAAAGAAGTGTGGTGTGCGTCCGCCGGAGCAATATGGCTCACCCTGAGCCAGGGGCAAAGGCCGCGCTTCGCCGGCATGTCCGTATAATAGAGGATCAGGAGATAAATCTATAATGCCAGATCACTGAAATATGAATGAAGGAATGAAAGTGATTTCATAACGACTGCCTGGGCCCAGGAGAAGACCGCTCCTCGCTATTCCGAAAATGCAGGATCGTCGGGAGGTAACGCAGTGACAATGTGAGCACAGAGGGTAAAAGTTACAATAGTTCAGGAGGGCAATCTACGAAGCAAAAGGAGAAGGGAGGAGAATAGACACGTGCAATTCGTTTTGTTCTGAAATAGTTCTTTAATGAATTTCAACAAATTCGTTAATTCGGAAATATCCGAATTAACGAAAACCCGTTTAACAAAATTTTCCGAATATTCGTAGATTCGAATCTTCGAAAATTCATAAATTCAAAATTCGAAAAATTTGAAAGCCTGAAGACCCAAATGATTAATTTGTTCTGTTCCATTTATTTAGATGCGGCATTCATTATTTCGGATAAATTCATATTCAGTTCACTAACAGCCAAATTCGAAAGGAAATTCCAATACCTATAATTTAATAGTTAGTTATTATAAGGCTGCTTTCACACTGAAAGTGCCCGGGCGTCGGCGGTAAAATGCCGCTATTTTTAGCGGCGCTTACCGTTGTTTTTTGGCGCTTTTCGGTCGCTAGCTGGGCGCTTTTAACCCCTGCTAGCGGCCGAAAAAGGGTTAAAAGTGCCGGCAAAGCACCGCTACAGGGGTCTTAGTTAGTTATTCTTTAGAATTTTCAGATTTTCTTTATTTTTTTCCGATTTTATCGAAGTTACAAATTTTCGAATTGCGATCATAACGAATGACCCGAAAAACAAAAAACAAATGTAACAAAAACAAACACATTTTTTGGCAGTGCACATGTCTAGAGGAGAATCAAGGATATCGCATTTAGACCCCTTTCACACTGAGGGCGTTTTGCAGGCGCTATAGCGTTAAAAATAGCGCCTGCAATCTGCCCTAAAACAGCTGCTCTAGGTGCTCTAGGTGCGATGGCAGGGCATCAGGGAAAGTCCTGCCAGCAGCTTCTTTGGAGCGCATTAGGTGCGGTGAACACACCGCTCCAAATGCGCTCCTGCCCATTGAAATCAATGGGCAGCGCCGCCGTACCAACGGCAATATGCCGCTGTAGCGGTGCATTGCGGGCAGTTTTAACCCTTTCTCGGCCGCTAGCGGGGGTTAAAAGCGCCCCGCTGACGGCCAAAATGCACCGCAAATCCGACGGTAAAAAATCAGCGTTTTACCGCTATTTTACCACCGACGCTATGGGCAGCACCAGTGTGAAAGGGCTCTTAGTGTACGGAAACAATGTAACATTTTAATTGAAAGCACAGAATTCAGCGCAGGTTTTTTTTGGGGGGGAGGGGCTAAAAATTCTGAGGATTATAAACAGGTTATGGCAGTGTCGGGATAAGGCCATCCAGTACCAAGGAAAGACATTGGAAATGCGACCCCCCTCCCCTCCCCGATGTGCATACCCAATCATCTTCTGTAGTTCACGCTACACAAATGAACCGGACCAAGCTGAGCAAATTGTACTGGGGAACAACTACAGCGGACAGTGTGAGTGCACCCTGAAATAAGCCCCCTTCCCGATGCCAGGAGTGCAATACTCAAAGGGTTCCTCTTCCTAAAACCAAGAGTGCACCACTCAGAAGCCCCCCCCCCATCAAACAGCAAGAGACAGTCACTCAGATGGGCCCCCAACACTAGGGTTTGATAACTGGCATGATCACCGCTGTCGTTTGTAAACACAGAAGCCGTCAGAGGAAGTCTTCCATTTCTTGCTTCCTCTATGGATCTGGCAGATGACATCTATTGCAGAGTGTGGCAGAGGTGACCAGCATGGTTTGGAGCATTCATACTACATGAGTAAATTGTCACGGGGTACAGTTAAAACTGCCAGTGTGGGTGCACCCTGAGATAAGACCCCTTCCTAATGCAGAGAGTGAACCACTCAAAAGGTTCCTCTTCCCTACACCAAAAGTGCACCACTCGGAAGGGCCCCCCCCCCCCCACTGCTAGGGTTTGACAGCTCACTCGATCATCGCTGTCATTTGTAAACATAGAAGCTGGCATAGGAAGTCTTCCAATAGTCACTTCCTCAATCGATCTGACAGAGGAAATCTGTGTGGCAGAGGTGACCAGCACAGGTTTGAGCATTAATACTACACAAGCAAACTGGACCAAGCTAAGTGAATTGATCCGGCACAGTGAACAACGAGATCAGCCCCCCCCCCCCCCCCAGAAGCCAAGAGCGCACCACTCAAAGGGTTCCTCTTCCCTACACCAAGATTGCACCACTCAGAACCCCAAAATAGCAAGATTGATTCAATCAGAAGAGCCCCCAACACCAGGGTTCGACAGCTTACTCGATTGTCACTGTTTGTAAACACAGATGCCATCAGGGGAAGTCTTCCAATACTCACTTCCTCTATGGATCTGACAAAGGATATCTATTGCAGAGTGCGGCAGAGGTGGCCAGCATGGTACCGAACATTCCTACTACACCAACAAACCTGGACCAAGCTGGGCAAATGTTGCCTGGGCACAGTTCAAGCTGCCAGTGTGAGTGCACCCTGAGTTAAAGCCTCCCTGATGCCAGGAGAGCACCACTCAAAGGGTTCCTCTTCCCCACACCAAGAGTGCACCACTCAGAAGCCTTCCACCCCAACAGTAAGAGCGAGTGATTCAGAAGGGCCCCAGGGGCCAGGGTTTGACAGCTCACCACTGTCGTTTTTAAATACAGAAGTCGTTAAAGGAAGTCTTCCACTACTAGCTTCCTCTATGGATCTGACAGAAGACATCTATTCCAGAGTCATCTGTCAGATCCATAAAGGAAGTGAGTGGTGGAGGATTTCCTCTGACAGCTTATGGTTTTACAACAACACTGGTGATCAAATGAGCTGTCAAACCCTGGCATTGGGGACCCTTCTGATTGACTCGCTCTTGCTGTTGGGGAGGCAGAGGTGGCCAATGGTGGAAGACTTCCTCTGCCAGCTTCTGTCCTTTTAAATGACAGCAGTGATGGGGTGAACTGTCAAAACCAGTGCGGATTCTGTATTGATGGAAGTCTGCTATGGTGGTAGTTCACCAGTGGATGCATGGGATTGTGGAGAACCCAGCTTGTCACGCAGTGCCCACCCCACCCTAGGGTGACCACGTGTCCCGGATCGCCCGGGACAGTCCCACATTTTGCAGGTCTGTCCCGGGTACCCTTATGCCAGGACAATACAGTGTCCCGGAATGAAACTGACACAGCCATTCCCCGGGCCGATCTGATGGCCCCAAAAAAGGCCGCCACATCACTGCTTTACTCACTGACAGTACTTGTCCTGTCCAGGAATGCCTGGAGGAGAACAATCCCCGCCCCCTGTTTGTCATTGGAGGAATCATAAACCCAAACTATTGTGTCTAATGACTGTGCTGTGATTCGTTACAGCACAAGCTGATTTTTGGGAAGGGGGGTGTCCCTGAATGGTAGTTTGGAAATCTGGTCACCCTACCCCACCCCCCCAGGTGAAAACACTGCACTTGGGGCACCTAACCCCTTCTGCCCTCCTCTTTGTCAGAGTCCTGGCTAATGCAGCTATTATTGCAGAACATGCAAGTTTGTCTTTATAACTTTATAGCCCATGTAGAGGGGCTTTGGGCTCGTGTTGATGGGGTCAGTTTGAGACGCCTCTGAGATCATTCAGAATTCGTTGTAAGATGCGTCCAACCTGCGGCTGACCTCCTTCTGACCCGCATTCAGCGTGCCGAAATGCATCACACCAACGAATGTAACGATAGTGTCAACTGGTTGTCAGATTTCACTAGACAGTTATTGAAATCCTTTCCCACCCCCAGCCCCGGCACTCCTTTAAAGCGGTTGTATAGGTAATTTTTTAACTTTTACCTACAGGTAAGACTATACTAAGGCTTACCTGTAGGTAAAAAAAATATCTCCTAAACCTTTACGGTTTAGGAGATATTCCCCTTGCAATGCACTGCTGACAGCAGCGGCGCATGCGCACAGGGGATTCTCGGGCTGAAGGCTCGGCAGGCGCCTGACCTCGCCGGAACAAAGTCTCCCGCGCGCATGCGCGGGAGTGAGACATCACGGCTCCAGCCACTCACAGCGCTGGAGCCGCGATACCCGGAAGACACGCCGAGGCAACATGTCATCTCCCTCGGCGTGGACCAGGTGAGTCAACGATGCCTCGTTCTAAGGTAAGTATTTCATAATGAGCTAGTATGTGGTGCATACTAGATCATGATGCCTTTCCCTTGCAGGTCACTAGTAAAAAAAAAAAAAAGTTGGTTACTTTACAACCGCTTTAACTGGGCTATCACGCTTGGGGGGGGGGGTGGGGGAAGGGTTGCCTGATCATTTGACCACTGTGATTGGCTGTTACAGTGGTCACATGATCGGGGGGCTGGTCCAGTGCAGTGAGCGTGCTCTTCGGAAACCTTGGCTGCCCATTGACGCACATGTGCGGAGTGTGTGTGTTGAAGCGATTACGTAGGCAGCAAGCAAAAAGAAAAACATTTTTGAAAAAAGCAAAAAGCATTGAAAAAAATTTGAGCCTGTAAAATAAATGTTCTGCCTAAGCTACAAAAAAATGTATTTCTGTTACAAAAAGACGTTCGTACTATCGATTTCCACCAACCAAAAATCCTGGAAGCCGGCAGCCGGGCCCGCGCCTCCCGGGTGCTCAGTATGCGGCGGTCGTGTCGCGTCTTTCGTGCTGCAAAATCTGAAGTGACAACACCTTAAATCATCCCAGGAATCCTTCTCTGGAAAGTTGTTTTCTCATCCCCCAAGGTCACGGAGAACTGGAGGTTTTTATTGAAAAACAAAACCTTAAATAAAGTCATTTCTTTGTCTCGCCGCTGAAGAGATAATTGCTGAGCGACGCCATCCACACCGCGCGTCTGTGTGCCGAGCGCGGGATTCTGAGAATCGGCATTGATGAAAAATACGGCTTTATTTTCTATAAGATGGTGAGACCTTTTACCCACGTCATAAAATTCGGCCTGACGAAGAAGTGAAAGAAAAAGTAAAAAAAAAACGGAAACTACATAAAAAAAATCGCCAAACGCAACTGCCTAAATATTTTATTAGCGCTCTTCAGAAACAAAGCGCGACCTTCACTGGATTTGTGGCACCACAAATACAGTATATTTTGTTTCCTTGCTGAATTATAACTGCAATCACAGGGACAATTATTACCGAAACCTGCAAACTGGAATTACGCCGACCATCGAAGAAAGCCATTGATGAGGTTTATCTACTTAAAGCGGAGTTCCACCCAAAAATGGAACTTCTGCTTTTTGGATTCCTCCTCTCCTCCGGTGTCACATTTGGCACCTTTCAGGGGGGAGGGGGGAGCAGATACCTGTCTAATACAGGTATTTTGCTCCCACTTCCGGGCATAGATAGCCGAGCCACCCGCGGGTATCTACGCCACTTCCGGCACCTTCTCTGCCCCCCCGCTGTCTTCTGGGAGACACACAGGTCCCAGAAGACAGCAGGGACCAGTGGGATCGCGCATGCGCAGTAGGGAACCAGGAAGTGAAGCCGCAAGGCTAGGGTGACCCCGGTTTCAGGGGACAGTCCCCGGATTGAGGACACTGTCCCCAGACCAAGTCTGTCCCTGGTTTTGTCCCCGGATTGGATTTGAACAGGAGCTGGGGCAATTTCAAATACAGTCGGTGCAGGATTAAAAGAAAAAAATCTGAATTACACCCCCCGCTCTGCTGATCCTACTAGCTTAGGGGGGTGTATTTCTTTCCATTATCTGTGCCCCTTTCTGATGATCATGTGCTGGTCGGAGCGGAGGAAATATTTCTTCAGTTTCGGGCGCATGTCCATTCAGCTCCGCTCGCATGTTCTTCTGCCTTGGCTCAAGTCCCGGCCAGCCGCCTGCCTGCTTATCTCCTTGCCTTCCCTGGCGGAGTGATCTTTCTCCACTCCCCACCCAGTAGTACATGGGGCCCGGAGTGTAAAGCCTCGTACACACGACCGAGTTTCTCGGCAAGAAACGACAAGAAAACTGCCGAGATAGCTTCGTTGTGTGTATGGTCTCTATTTTCTCGTCAAGATTCTCGTCAGCCTGTATCTCGACGAGAAAAGTGTGTGTGTGTACACTTACCTGTCCTCCGGGAAGCCTGCGCATGTTCGAAATGACTTTGACGCATGCGCGGTAGCTTCCTAGGCATAGATAGGGTGTAGCAAGATGGCGGCGACGGCATTGAATGTGACGAGCGCACGCTCGTCGTAGTCGATGACGTCACCGCGTTCGCTCCATTCAAAGAACCGTGGGTTCTTTGAATCGAGCGTGTGTACACTCGGCCGGGACAAGTTTCTTGTCCAAGAATCTCGTCAAGAAAAACAACGTGTTTTTTCTTGACGAGATTTTCGGCCGTGTGTACGAGGCTTAAGACTTGAGAGGCTGTGAGGTGGTGGCAACGGGCAGAGAGTCGCTGATTGCCACAATTACTAGTAAAAAAAAAAATATGTCCCCGGTTTTCATTTTAAAAATCTGGTCACCTTACGCAAGGCTTCACTTCCTGATTCCATTAACGAAGATGGCGGCGGCAGCACCCGAGAGCCGATGGATAGAACGGCTTCCGGTGCCGACATCGCGGGCGCCATGGACAGGTAAGTGTCCTTATTTTAAAAGTCAGCAGCTGCAGTATTTGTAGCTGCTGACTTTTAAGAAAAAAAAAAAATTCGGCAGAACTTCGGCTTTAAGGATCGGGCCTCTTTTTGACACTTGTTGTTTACAAGTTAAAATGGAGGTCCACCCTAAAAAACATTTATACATTAAAACGTTCTTTGAAATAAATAAAAAAAAATTGCTTACCAGAAACGCCTGTTGCTAGGCAGTCTTCCTAATCTGCCTCTTCCTAGTCCGCGGAGCTGTTCTGCCACTTCCTCCTCTTCAGCGAGCTGCCCCGTTGTCTTCTGGGACCTGTGTGTGTCCCAGAAGACGACAGGGCCATTCACAAAGCGCCGAACGACTCGCGCATTCCCAGTAGGAAACGGACAGTGAAGCCGCAAGGCTCCACTGCCGGTGTCTCGTCACATTCGGCTCCCCATCACAGATTGCTCTGGAAGTGACGTTCCGTCGCCGCCATCTTGCTACACCCCACACTCCTGCACAGTAATGATAGAGTGAGAAGGGGGAAAGCGGACATCTTGTTACACCCACCGGAGTTTTCGATTTCACAGTTATTTTCAACACAAAACGGAGCTTATATGCTTAAATACAGTATTTGTAAATCCGACGGACTGTTTAGATGTTCAATTTTAAAAGCAGCAGCAAACCTGCTGACCTTACATGTTTGCTAATGTGACAGAACACCTCTGGTTTTCACATTTAACATCTAAACAGTCCGTCGGATTTCCAAATACTGTATTTAAGCATATAAGCTCCGTTTTGTATTGAAAATAACTGTGAAATCTAAAACTCTGGTGGGTGTAACAAGATGTCCGCTGGCCCCCTTCTCACTCTATTATTACTGTGCAGGAGTGTGGGGTGTAGCAAGATGGCGGGGCGACGGAACGTCACTTCCGGACCAATCTGTGATGGGTAGCCATATGTGACGAGACACCGGTATCCCTTAGTTGCAATGGCGGCGCCGGCACCCCCGATCCGATGGACGGATCGGCCTCGGGGGGCCGTCATCGCGGGCTCGCTGGACAGGTAAGTGCCCTTATTAAAAGTCTGCAGCTACAGTGTTTGTTAAAAAAAAAAAAACGTCTGGAACACCGCTTTAAAATCATTTTTTTTTTTGCTAGAAAATTACTTAGAACCCCCAAAGTTTAAATATTTTTTTCAGACACCCTAAAGAATAAAATGGCAGTCGTTGCAATACTTTATGTCACACTGTATTTGCGCAGCGGTCTTACAAGCGCAGTTTTTGGGGAAAAAAATACACCTTTTTTGACTTAAAAAATAAGACAACAGTAAAGTTAGCCCAATTTTTTTTTTATATTATAAAAAATAATATTAGGCCGAGTAAATTGATACCCAACATGTCATGCTTCAAAATTGTGCCCGCTCGTGGAATGGCGACAAACTTTGACCCTTAAAAATCCCTATAGGCGACGTTTAAAAAGTTCTACAGGTTACCTGTTTTGAGTTACAGAGGAGGTCTTTTGCCACAAGTATTGCACTTGTTCTAACGATCGCGGTGATACCTCACATGGGTGGTTTAACCACTTCAATACCAGGCACTTATACACCTTCCTGCCAAAGCCAATTTTGAGCTTTCAGCGCTGTCGCAATTTGAATGACAATTGCGCGGTCATGCTACACTGTACCCAAACACAATTTTTATCATTTTGTTCCCACAAATAGAGCTTTCTTTCGGTGGCATTTGATCGCCTCTGCGATTTTTATTTTTTGCACAACAAATAAAAAAAGAGCGAAAATTTTGAAAAAAAATACGTTTTTCTTTGTTTCTGTAAAAAATTTTTGTAAATAAGTACCTTTTCTACTTCAATGATGGGCACTGATAAGGCGGCACTGAAGGGCACTGATAAGGTGACACCGATGAGGTGGCACCGATGAGGTGGCACTGATGAGGTGGCACTGATGATGGGCACTGATAGGCGGCACTGATGGGCACTGATATGTGGCACTGGTATGCGCCACTGATGGGCACTCATAGGTGGCACTGATTGGCACTCATAGGCGGCACTGATTGGCACTCATAGGTGGCACTGATGGGCACTCATAGGCGGCACTGATGGGCACTTATGGGTGGCACTGATAGGTGGCATGGACGGGCACTGATAGGTGGGCACTTATGGGCACAGATGGGCACGGATAGGCACTGATAGGTGGCACTGATGGACACTAGTAGGTGGCACTGGTGACACTGATGCCCAGCAATGCCAGCCACCACACATTGTGGTCGTGCCAATCTTATAGCGTATACCCCCCCCCCCAAAAAAAAAATGCCGCCGCTAAAGTCTTCCGCAGTTATACACTATTATTTGTATAGATCTACATAGCTCTGACGAATAACTAGTGCACTAGAGAGAACAATGAGCCAGGGACACCAGTCTCTGTAGTAGAGGAGCTTACACTCTAATGTCCCCCCACAGTCACACACTATTATTATTATATATTCATATAGCTCTGACATATACCGCAGTGCTGTACAGTGAACACTGAGCCAGTCACATCAGTCTCTGCACCAGAGGAGCTTACACTCTAATGTCCCACCCACAGTCACACCCTGGAAAGGAAAAACGTACCGCTCAAAAGCTTGAGAATTCACCAAATAGCTGCTTCCGCCCGGTCACTCACACAGGTGCTGGCTCTGCACTGATGCATGGGAGAAAAAGAAACCCTGGACTGCCGCACTCTGTATAGACAGTTATTTATTCCAAAATTTCAGGTAAAAAATCCAAATTCAAAATAAATCCATAAATCCAAAACAACAAATGCAGATGGTGTGCATGCAGGGAAGGGTGGCTAACGCGTTTCACGTCACGAATTGACGCTTACTCATAGCTCTGAGTAAGCGTCAATTCGTGACGTGAAACGCGTTAGCCACCCTTCCCTGCATGCACACCATCTGCATTTGTTGTTTTGGATTTATGGATTTATTTTGAATTTGGATTTTTTACCTGAAATTTTGGAATAAATAACTGTCTATACAGAGTGCGGCAGCACAGTCACACCCTATTAGATGTGGATGGGGCATTAGAGTGTCTATGGTATATGTCAGAGTTATTATTATACATTTATAGTATATAGCTCCTGTAGTCTGATTTCTGGTCACTGGGGCGGTTTGTGGATCTTAGCAATTCCGTCATGGAATATCAGACCTCGGTATCAAAGTGAAACTTAATCAGAGGGGTGTACAGAAAAAGATCTATAAGATCTAAATCAATAGACAGCTTACAGTGTCTTCTCTTGATATTAGACATGTGCGATTCGTTTCGTACAAATTTCCAAAAATTCGTACATTCGGAAACATCCAAAATACGAATTTCTATTCTTACGAATTTTATACGAAATACGAAATTTCGTTGACGAATTTCGTTTTTCGGGGGTGGGAGAGACGGCTCAGACTGGTACTGGTAGACGATGGGAGATTCAGAATCGGACAAAATAAGAATGTTCGTTAATATCGTTTTATTATTGTCATAATAGTGAGGATTATTCATTATGATGAAGTTAAAAACCCAGGTCAGCACAGCACAGGGATGATGGGAGCCCCTCATAATGAGCACAGCACAGGGATGGTGGGAGCCCCTCATAATGAGCACAGCACAGAGATGATGGGAGCCCCTCATAATGAGCACAGCACAGGGATGATAGGAGCCCCTCATAATGAGCACATCACAGGGATGGTGGGAGCCCCTCATAATGAGCACAGCACAGGGATGGTGGGAGCCCCTCATAATGAGCACAGCACAGGGATGGTGGGAGCCCCTCATAATGAGCACAGCACAGGGATGGTGGGAGCCCCTCATAATGAGCACAGCACAGGGATGAAGAGAGCCCCTCATAATGAGCACATCACAGGGATGGAGGGAGCCCCTCATAATGAGCACAGCACAGGGATGATAGGAGCCCCTCATAATGAGCACATCACAGGGATGGTGGGAGCCCCTCATAATGAGCACAGCACAGGGATGGTGGGAGCCCCTCATAATGAGCACAGCACAGGGATGGTGGGAGCCCCTCATAATGAGCACAGCACAGGGATGGTGGGAGCCCCTCATAATGAGCACATCACAGGGATGGTGGGAGCCCCTCATAATGAGCACAGCACAGGGATGGTGGGAGCCCCTCATAATGAGCACAGCACAGGGATGGTGGGAGCCCCTCATAATGAGCACAGCACAGGGATGGTGGGAGCCCCTCATAATGAGCACAGCACAGGGATGGTGGGAGCCCCTCATAATGAGCACAGCACAGGGATGGTGGGAGCCCCTCATAATGAGCACAGCACAGGGATGGTGGGAGCCCCTCATAATGAGCACAGCACAGGGATGGGGGGAGCCCCTCATAATGAGCCTAATGAGCCGACGACTGTCATATTGACAAAGGTATTTTTTGCTTTTTAAATTCACCATAACGAATGTTCGTAATTGTTACGAAAAGTTTACGAATCTAACGAAAATTCGTATTTCGTACGAAACAAATCCAGATTGAATTTCGGACACGGATTACAAAATACAAATTTTTAATACGAAACGGAACGAAACGAAACAAATTTATTGACAGCTCACATGTCTACTTGATATTGCTTTTACTTTTGAGGGTTTATAATGGGGAACAGGTTCACTTTAATGTCTGGTAACTATATACTGTATCTATATATTTCTATATATTTGTTGTAGCTCCTTGTTACGGCTCTTCCACGCTCTGAGTTCCCTGTGGACGCTGACAACCCTTCGCAGTTATTGCGCTGGAGGCAATCTTAGAGCTCCGGGAGTGATTCCCTTCACTCTTCACCATGAATGTCTTCATCCACCAGGACACCATGACAGTGAGACATGTGAAAGAGTGACAGCCCATGATGAGCTGCCCACAGACAGGACCATTGGTGGTGGCCAGGGGAACGGTATATGGAGCCAGACAGTGACAACCGAATAACCTCAGCCCTGGGAATTCCTATGGGATGGGAAAATGCCATTAATAAATTTGTTTTATTTGGACCTAAATATAGAAGTAGGTCAACTCCTCTGTTAGCAAAGATGGGCTGAATCAAAGATTAAGTGTTGCGATGAATGGAGACAGCCAAGCTGTTGCCACCAGTAGCATCCTCGATCTCAAGAGTAAATCTGAAGAGAAATTGTTCCTCGAAGGCCATGTGGACCAGACGCTTCTTTAATGTGGGTTCCACAGTCCAGAAAAGTGCCCTACGCTTCTGTACTAACATGAGATCCATGTGGGAGATAAGCAGATATGAGGACAGATATGACCATTTGCTTGCTTTTATCTTGTCCTTGGGGCACTATTCCCCCCCCCCCCCCACTGACACCAAGGAAGGGGTACAATTCCTCCCAACAACACCAAGGAAGGGGCACAGTTCTTCCCAACGACACCAACAATAGGGCACCTTTCTTATCAATGACACCAATGATGGGGCGCCTTTCATCCCAATGACACCAATTAAGCAGCACAATTCCTCCCAATGACACCAATAAAGGGGCACAATTCCTCCCAGCGACACCAAGGAAGGGGCACAATTCCTCCCAATGACACCAACAATGGGACAACTTTCCTCTCAATGACACCATAGATGGGGCACCTTTTTCTCCTAATGACACTAATGAAGCTGCACAATTGCTCCCAATGACACCAATGAAGGGGCGCAAATCCTCCCAGTGATATTAACGATACAGAAAAATTCCTCCCAATAAGCCTAATGATGGGACAGCATTCCTTCCAATGACGCCAATGATGGGAAAACTTTCCTCTGAATGACACCAAGGATGGAGTACCTTTCCTCCCAATTGCACCAATGATGAGGCCCTATCCCTCCAACTGACACAAAAAAGAGGTCATTGTTTACTCCTGCTGGCCACATCCTGGCCCCTCTAAATTCTGTGTGAGAGCCAACTGGCCCTTTGTTTAGAAACTTTGGAGACCCCCTGCTCTAGAGTAAGGGAATGGCATAGATAAAGGGAATACCTGGACATTTTATACCACCAGAATTAGGTGCCCAGGAAGTAAGTTGCCCGGCCATGTGGAGCAGACGCTTCTTAGATGTGTGTTCCACAGTCCAGCACTTTAAATAAAGTGGCCTATGTGCCATGTGTACTAACATGAGACCCTTGCAGGTGATAAGCCGGGGAGCCTCCAGCAAACCATCACAACTGAAGTTTAAAGCTCTAGGATAAGGGTCTGGTATAGATGAAGGAAACTCCTTGCAACAGAAGTAAGCAGCAGGGAAGTAAGTGACTGGCCATGTGGACCAGATGCTTCTTAGTTGGAGGTTCCACAGTCCAGCATGACACCCTTGTGGGGGATAAGTCATGGAACCTCCAGCTAACCATGACAACTGAAGTTTAAAGCTCTAGGATAGGGGTCTGATATAGATGAAGGAACCACCCGCCATTTTTTTCCAACATGTGTAAGCAACCGGCAAGTAAGTGGCTGGTCATGTGGAGCAGACACTTTTTAGATGGGGGATCCACAGTCCAGCATGACACCCATTTCGGGGGATAAGTCATGGAACCTTCAGCAAACCATGACAACTGAAGTTTAAAGCTCTAGGATAGGGGTTTGGTATAGATGAAGGGCATCACCGGAATTTTTGTTTTCCAACATAATTAAGTAACAGAGAAGTAAGTGACCGGCAATGTGGACCAGACATTTCTTAGATGCTGGTTCCACAGTCCAACATTTTAACCAAAGTGCCCTATGCATGTGTACTAACAGGAGACCCATGTGGGAGGTAAGCCAAGGAGCCTCCAGCAAAGGGTCATAACTGAAGTTTAAAGCATAACAGTCATTAGCTCCATGCATTCTTTATTTCTATGGTCATCTTGAAGGCTTCTGGCCAAATCACAGATCTAGTAAAAAGGTAAATTAACCTTTAAAAAAAAAAAAAATTGGAAAATCCTCCCCACCCTCTGGTTCATGTTGCACTTACCTGGTCCTATACCACTCTGTTGCCAACCCAGCCGGTCGGTATCATGGGCTCAAAATATTTAAAACGCAGCCCAACTATGTAGAATCATAGTTCAGAAAATGGCAAGTTGTGAATGGTCAACACGATCACGTGACCATGCTAGCCAGTGACAAATCTATGTTGAGCCTTCTTTCTTCTGGGACCTGGTCCCTGAGGGAAAAAAATAATTCTTCTTGGTCATCGAGGTCACATGGCCGCATTGACTAGTCACGACTTGCCATTGTGTGCATTATGATGCTACATAGTTGCTGAGGCTATGCAGTGAATATTCTGAGTGTTACTCATGTGTGCTCTCTCCTAAGCCCTGCCCCTGATCCAGTGACGGCCGGTGGAAAACAGTAATACACCCCCCCTCCCCCCGGTCGGTAGCACCTACCCCATCACTGGCGGCATCCCCTGCTCGACAGTCTCCCGTTATCCTGCTCTCTACAGGTCATGACGGTGGCGGCAGTGGCTTCTGTTTCCTCCCTCCTCCTCTTCAGCCAATCGAGAGTCTTCTCTTTTCAGCCAATCCGAAAACGGGTCTCATACCCGCTTCTGATTGGCCGGATTGAGGATCAGTGTTTTAATTTATTCGCTGTTGTAACACACTTGGGTGGGCTCAGTTCGCATACTCTGCGACCCGAGCCCACCCTACTTTGAAGCCTATTAGAGCCTCTGGCCGCTGTAATTCACGGGCCCGGTACCCTGAAAGTGGCCGGACGCATGAATAGGGGGTGGCCGCCGCGGCGGTGGATAGATTTATGCTATGCATGAATCTATCCATTGTATATAGAGGGGTGGCGTGAAGAGAGGGGGCGGACCCCGGACGCCCCTAATGGAAGGGCCACCACTGCCCTGCTCCCTCCTCCTGACAGCTGCAGGAGCCAATGGCTTCCACTGCTGTGTCTGAGCCAATGAGGAGGAAGAGGGCTGAGAGATCCACTGGTCTTGTGTACATTGCTGGATCGGGATTGGAGTCAGGTATGTATTGAAGGGGGGGGGGGCTTGGGAGGGGGAGCTGCATGCAGAAAGTTTTTTGCCTTAATGCAAAAAATTATTATCTACGGCCCTGTGGACAACTACTGCAGGAAACAGTGTGCTAAACATGATATTGGCATATGTTGGTTCACAGTTACATTTTATTTCACCAACTTTAAGACAGAAACAGAAAAGTAGTAATTTGTGGCATATGCAAAAGCCTAGACACTCTAGCAAGACCCTAGCAAGTTAGTATTTAGTAACAACCATACATCTACAATACAAGGGATGTGCAGAGCCACTCGTTCTGAATGGTACCCCAACGCACACATACATTTTTGTACATTGAGGCACGTGAGCCCATTTAAAATGAATGAGTTGCCTAACACACATGCATTAATCACACGCAAAAGTGTGAAGAGGCCCTTCCAAAGTCATCCATTAATGTTCTTAAAAGCTTTATTTTTTTTAGCTGAAAGCCATTAAACCTCCGCATCTCCAACCTACGGAAGAGACCACCGTGAGATTTTTGACAGCAGTTGGGTTGGTTTGGATAAAACATTGACTGATAACAAAGATTCAGATCTATGGAGGGCTATCAGTTCTTCTACTGCAGAATTTAAAAGGAAGTAAACCCTGATGGGTTTTACTTCCTCTTTGTTTCCCTGCAAAGGTAAAGCATAATGGGCTACTATGCTTCGCATAGTAGCCCACATGGGCGTCCACTCCATAGGGCAAGGGGGGTCAATTGCCCCCCCCTGGATACACATTATATTTATATGGACATGAAGTGAAGCGGAATTATCCTCAAGTTTAAGAGGCGCTTTACCATCGTTTTAGTGGCGCTATTCGGCCGCTAGAGGGGGGGGTTTAAAAAAAAATTGAAATTGCTAATCAGACAATGGCAGCTTGATCCTTCTATTAAGCTTTTGCATCTGGTTTCTCACACCTTTGCATGCCTGTGCTTTATGTCATAATGACTAAGCCCCTCCCCTTCATG
This sequence comes from Rana muscosa, assembly GCA_029206835.1. Lineage (NCBI taxonomy): Eukaryota > Metazoa > Chordata > Amphibia > Anura > Ranidae > Rana > Rana muscosa. The sequence goes on from CM055121.1 coordinate 289,005,081, forward strand.
ACATTGGCAAAAAGGGACCGAGCATGGATGACCTTAAAATGATGCCCCCCCCCCTGAAAAAAGTTCAGCGGACGCCCATGGTAGCCCATTATGTGTCACTTACCTGCAGTAGAAGCCCGCAATGTCCCTGATTTCCTCGCTAGTAGCGAGCGTCCATCTTCACCCCTCTTCTTCTGGGGTCCGCGAACTCGGGCTCCATGACTGGCCGGAGTCGAGTGACGCCGCGTGACTTCACTCCTGCGCATGCGCGGGAGACGCTTTTCACGGCACGACCCCATTCATAAAACGGCACGCTCAGTGTGCCTGCGCCGTTGTCTACGGCGCGCATGCGCCGTAGACATCGTTACAGTATTTTTTGAAAATATCTCCGAGACCGTGTAGGTCTCGGAGATATTGCAAGCACCTACAGGTAAGCCTTAATCTAGGCCAGAGATATGCAATTAGCAGACCTCCAGCTGTTGCAAAACTACAAGTCCCATCATGCCTCTGCCTCTGGGTGTCATGCTTGTGGGTCTCAGAGTCTTGCTATGCCTCATGGAACTTGTAGTTCGGCAACAGCTGGAGGTCCGCTAATTGCATATCCCCGATCTAGGCTTACCTGTAGGTGTAACTTCCCCCAGAGGGTTTACAACCACTTTAACATAACGTATATACTCGAGTATAAGCCGACCCGAAAATAAGCAGAGGCACCTAATTTTAGCACAAAAAACTGGGAAAACGTATTGACTCGAGTATAAGCCTAGGGTGGAAAAGGCAGCAGCTACTGTAAGTGGAAAAGAGGGTCAACAATGCCCATCTGCAGCTTCACTGTGCCCATCTGCAGCCTTACTGTGCCCACCCGTCTCATCAGTGCCCATCTGCAGCCTCACTGTGCCCACCTTTCTCACCAGTGCCCATCTGCAGCCTCACTGTGCCTACCTGTCTCATCAGTGCCCATCTGCAGCCTCACTGTACACATCTGCAGCCTTATCGTGCCAACCGGTCTGATCAGTGCCCATCTGCAGCCTCACTGTGCCCACCTGTCTCATCAGTGCCCATCTGCAGCCTCACTGTGCCAACCTATCTCATCAGTGCCCATCTACAGCCTCACTGTTCCCATCTGCAGCCCTACTGTGCCCACCTGTCTCATCAGTGCCCATCTGCAGCCTCACTGTGCCCACCTGTCTCAGTGCCCATCTGAAGCCTCACTGTGCCCACCAGTCTCATCAGTGCCCATCTGCAGCCTCACTGTGCCCACCTGTCTCATCAGTGCCCAACTGCAGTCGGCGGTGGTCTGTCAAAAGTTTCAACTTGTCAGATTCTCCAACCGGGTGTACTGCGCATGCGCGAGCGCATCCACGAGAACGTCTTTCTGCTGCACGTCGTCAACCCATCAAATACCCCAACTCCACTAGCTGCCGCACCGCCGACATTCTCGTGGACGCGCTCGCGCATGCGCAGTACACCCGGCAACGGCCGCTGTAAGACAGCAAGACACAGTGGGAGACTCGAGTATAAGCCGAGGGGGGCTTTTTCAGCATAAACAAAAAGTGCTGAAAAAGTTGGCTTATACTCGAGTATATATTGTAGTTTAAAAAATGAACCATCCCCCCTACCAGAAGCAATTTACCCATCCCAATAAAAAAAATAAAAATTACTTCCCAAAGCAGAAATTTTTCCCCGTTCAAATATCTCCTCGAAAAAGAAAAAATGCTCCTGGCAAATATCTTCCTATTCGTCCAAGGAAAAACATCATACCAGACCTCAGATACAGAGAAGGTCTTGGCTCCTAAGGGAAGTCCTAAGAGAAAGTTCTCCTAGGTGTCTTCTGAGCCAAGGGGCAGCCCAAGACTTGCAGCAAAGCAAAAATACTCTCCAGAAAATATAACCCCCCCCCCCCCCCCCATTCACCCATTAAAAAAAAATCATACTAGACGTCATACAGAGCAGGGCTTGGCTCCTGCGTAGAGGAAGTCTCCCTGGGTGTCCCCTTCGCTAGATTGGTGAGTCAGTGGGCGCCATTCCTTCTCCCAACTGTCCCTGATTTGGAACAAAGTCCCTCTGTCCCTCTGTCCTCCTCATTTATCCCTCGATTTATCCCTCAATCGAGAGAGATCTGCTGTTCCTAGTGATCAGGAACAGCGATCTCTCTCTCTCCTGCTCTAGTCAGTCCCCTCCCCCCACAGTTAGAAACACCGCCCTAGGGAACACTTAACCCCTTTGATCGCCCCTAGTGTTAACCCCTTCCCTGCCAGTGACATTTACACAGTAATCGGTGGCCCTGCCATACCCTGCCATACTCTGCAATACCCTGCCATACTCTGCAATACCCTGCCATACTCTGCAATACCCTGCCATACTCTGCAATACCCTGCAATAACCTGCCATATCCGCAATACCCTGCCATACTCTGCAATACCCTGCAATAACCTGCCATATCCGCAATACCCTGCAATACTCTGCAATACCCTGCCATACTCTGCAATACCCTGCAATACTCTGCAATACTCTGCAATACACGCCATTCTCTGCAATACCCTGCCATACCCCGCCATACTCTGCAATACCCCGCCATACTCTGCAATACCCCGCCATACTCTGTGATACCCAGCCATACTCGGCGATACCCAGCCATACCCGGCGATGCTCAGCCATGCTCGGCCATGCTCGGCCATGCTCAGCCCTACTCTGCCATACTCGGCTGTACTCGGCCTCTGTATGTGGCCAGGCTGTGGAAGTCTCACACATGTGGTATCGCCGTGCTCAGGAGGAGTAGGAGAATCTATTTTGTGGTGTCATTTTTGGTATGTACATGCTATGTGTTAGAAATATTGTATAAATGGACAACTTTGTGTTAAAAAAAATGTGTTTCAACCACTTCCCGTCCGCCGGCCGTCATATGACGTCCTTGACTTTGTGTGGGGATATCTAAATGATGGGTGCAGCTACAGGCATCATTCAGATATCAGCTTTTTCAGCCGGCGATTCCCTACACCATAAGAATGATCATAGCGGCTGTTCTGCCGCTTGATCGTTCTTCCAGGGGTGAGAGGGGGCATCCCGCCTCCCGCCGCCCTCCGGTGCTTCTACCGACTCACCGCTACGATCAAAGCCAGGATGTTTTTTTGTTTTTTTCATTCAGGCTTCCAAGCCTAGAGGTGAAATGTGGGGTCTTCTTGACCCCACATCTCACTGTAAAGAGGACCTGTCATGCCCTATTCCTATTACAAGGGATGTTTACATTCCTTGTAATAGGAATAAAAGTGATCAAAAATTTATTTTTGGGGAAAAAAGTGTCCAACTAAAATAAATAAAGTAAAATGAACAATAAAAAATAAAATAATTTTTTTAAAGCGCCCCTGTCCCTGTGTGCTCACATGCAGAAGCGAACGCATACGTAAGTCCCGCCCACGTATGAAAACGGTGTTCAAACCACACATGTGAAGTGTCACCGTGAACGTTACAGTGAGAGCAATAATTCTAGCCCTAGACCTCCTCTGTAACTCAAAACATGTAACCAGTAAAAAAAATTAAAGCGTCGCCTATGGGGAATTTTAGGTAGCAAAGTTTTGCGCCATTCCACGAGCGTGTGCAATTTTGAAGGGCGACATGTTAGGTATCTATTTACTCGGCATAACTTCATCTTTCACATTATGCAAAAACATTGGGCTAACTTTACTGTTTGGCTTTTTTTAAAGCACAAAACTGTTTTTTTTCCCCAAAAAAACTTGTTCGAAAAATTGCTGCGCAAATACCATGCGAGATAAAAAGTTGCAACAACCACCATTATATTCTCTAAGGTCTTTGCTAAAAAAACATATATAATGTTTTGGGGTTCTATGTAATTTTATAGCAAATAAATGATGATTTTTACATGTAGGAGAGAAATGTCAGAATTGGCCTTGGTGCTCCAGAACGCCTGAAGGTGCTCCCTGCATGTCGGGCCTCTGTATGTGGCCACGCTGTGTAAAAGTCTCACACATGTGGTATCGCCATACTCGGGAGTAATAGCAGAATGTGTTTTGGGGTGTAATTTGTGGTATGCATATGATGTGTTTGAGAAATAATCTGCTAATATGACAATTTTGTTAAAAAATAAATAAAAAATAAATTGATTTTGCAAAGAATTGTGGGAAAAAATTACAACTTCAAAAAACTCACAATGCCTCTTTCTGAATACCTTGGAATGTCTTCTTTCCAAAAAGGGGTCATTTGGGGGGTATTTGTACTTTTCTGGCATGTTAGGGTCTCAAGAAATGAGATAGGCCGTCAGTACTTCAGGTGTGATCGATTTTCAGATATTGGCACCATAGCTTGTGGACTCTTCAACTTTCACAAAGACCAAATAATATCCACCAATTTGTACTTATTTTTACCAAAGATATGTAGCAGTATAAATTTTGGCCAAAATTTATGAAGAAAAGTTACAAATTTGTTAAATTTTATAACAAAAACGAAGAAAAATTCATTTTTTGACCAAATTTTCTGTCTTTTTTCATTTATAGCACAAAAAATAAAAAACCCAACGGTGATTAAATACCACCAAAAGAAAGTTCTATTTGTGTGAAGAAAAGGACGGAAATTTCATATGGGTACAGTGTTGTATGACTGAGTAATTGTCATTCAACATGTGAGAGGACTGAAAGCTGAAAATTGGTCTGGTTATTAAGGGGGTTTAAGTGCCCAGTTGTCAAGTGGTTAAATAGAATTGCGCATTTAATTAATAGATAATGCAATGTATTGCCATTAACCACTTACCGACCGCCCGCCGCAGGAACACATTGGCTGTTTGAAGAGGAATACTGTACCGTTGTTATAGCAGCAGCTAGCTACCATAACCCCAGTATCCTCTTCTTCAGCGGGCGGTCCGCTACAAGATAAAAGTGGTCTCTGAGGCGGATTTGCCACAAGATCACTTTTATCGGCGGCGGGAGAGGCCCCCCCCCCCTTCCCGCCACTCTCCCGTGCCCTCCGCCGCTTACCGGAGCCGTCAGCAGCGGCGGAGGCGATCGCGTCTGTCCCCTTGCTGTGTATGGAGACGAGTGAGGGGAAGATGGCCCCCACACGTCTCCATATAACTGCAGGGCGGAAGCGACGTCAAAACGTCGCTTCCGCCCATAGCTCTTAAAAGGGACATTTTTTTATTTTTTTTTAGAATGATATAATTTTTTTTTTTTTATTGCATTTTTGTGTAAATATGAGATCTGAAGTCTTTTTGACCCCAGATGTCATATGTAAGAGGACCTGTCATGCTTTTTTCTATTACAAGGGATGTTTACATTCCTTGTAATAGGAATAAAAGTGACCCAAATTATTTTATTTTTTTAAAACAGTGTCAAAATAAAGTAAAATAAATAAGAAACATATATATATATTTTTAAAGCGCCCCGTCCCGACGAGCTCGCGCGCAGAAGCGAACGCATACGCGAGCAGCGCCCGCATATGAAAACGGTGTTCAGACCACACATGTGAGGTATCGCCACGATCGTTAGAGCGAGAGCAAGAATTCTAGCTCTAGACCTCCTCTGTAACTCAAAACATGCAACCTGTAGAATTTTATAAACATCGCCTATGGAGATTTTTATGGGTAAACGTTTGTCGCCATTCCATGAGCGGGCGCAACTTTGAAGCGTGACATGTTGGGTATCAATTTACTCGGCGTAACATTATCTTTCACAATATAAAAATAAATTGGGCTAACTTTACTGTTGTCTTATTTCTTTAGTTCAAAAAGTTTTTTTTCCCCCTAAAAAGTGTGCTTTTAAGGCCGCTGCGCAAATACAGTGTGACAAAAAGTATTGCAACGACCGCAATTTTATTCTCTAGGGTGTTAGAAAAAAAACATATATAATGTTTGGGGGTCTAAGTAATTTTCTAGCCCAAAAAAATAATGTTTTCAACTTGTAAACACCAAATCTCAGAAAGAGGCTCGGTCCTTAATGCCTTGAACACACGATCGGAATTTCCGATGAAAAAAATCCGATGGACTTGTTTCATCGGAAATTCCGATCGTGTATGGGCCCCATCGGAATTTTTTCCATCGGTGTTTAGAAATAGAAAATGTTTTAAATTTTTCCGATGGAAAAAAAAACGATAGGAAATTCCGATCGTCTGTGTGGCACTCCGACGGAGAAAAAACCCACGCATCAGAATCAAGTCGACGCATGCTCGGAAGCACTGGACTTCATTTTTCTCGGCTCGTCGGAGTGTTTTACGTCGCCGCGTTTTGGACGTTCGGAATTTAGTCTGACAGTGTGTATGCAAGACAGCTTGAACGAAAAATTCCATCGGATTTTAGACCATCGGATACTCCGATCGTGTGTACAGGGCCATAAGTGGTTAATCAACTTTTTAAAGTAAATAAAAAAAAAAAAAAAAAAGTAATGATTCTATGACAGCTGATTTGTATAATCTCCAAATCCCGGCTGACATGCACACGGCGCAGATAAATAACCCGGCGAATGTGCAGGACGAAAAAGCACACCGATACTCGCCTCCTAGTCCTTCCGTCGCTTGGGCTCAGGCGCGGACGTTATGCTAATTATGTTTTTTAATTGAAACATTCTCCACGCCGCACTTATTGCCGCCGCTTTCATTAGACTTTAAGTTTTGACGAGTCAACGAGAGGCGGCACGCCACACCCGGCGGCGTGGCGCAATAATGAGTGCAAGGACTGACAGAGTGCAGGGAGGAAGCGGTCTTGTGTACGGTCATCAATTCACATATGTAAAGCGTACAACCATCATTTATCCTCGTTTGCGCTGTCAGCGGACCGCGAGGGACGCCGGATTAGTTGTGTATCTAAAGGTTTAATGAGTTCTGCTCAGCGCGCCTCTTCCACAATGCACTGCGCCGCCGCCAATGCTAATAATATCTCCTCCGGTTAATGAATTACTTTTCATCTCCCTCGCCGGATCCGGTAACAAATTTCTAACTGCTGCTTGTTAGAGCGGTTATGGGAGCGCCCATCTCCCCCCCCCCCCCACACACACTTAAAATATATTTTAAAAAAAAGTGTTGGAAAGAATAATAATAAAAAAAAAAAAAATATTGCGAAGGACTGGCGATGTGGAAAAAAAATCTCACAGCCCGGGAGCTGAAACACAACATCTGCGTCTGTATGATGTCGTCCAGTTTTCTGCTTCTCCAACCGCCAACCACCGCTACTGTGACAGTATTAGCCACATCTGAAGATGGACACTTTGCCGCTGAAGCCGCGGGGAACTAAATTCAACCCACGCAGCCAGCAGCAGAAGCCTAATTATGACAATGTTACTAAAAGAGACCAGGAATTTGTTTTTGCGTTTTAAATGTAACTTAAAAATATAGAAAAGAAAAAAAAAAAGAAACAACTTAAAGGGGAACTCCACTTTCAGGCCTCTTTCAGGCTGGGTTCACACTAGAGTGACCACATTTCCAAACTCCCATTCAGGGACACCCCCCCCCCCTTCCCAAAAATCAGCTTGTGCTGTGGCGAATCACAGCACAGTGATTGGACACAAGAGGCGGGATTAATGATTTCTCCAATCACAAGCAGGGGGCGGGAATTATGCTCCTCCAGGCATTCCCGGGCCAGGACAAGTACTGTCAGTGAGTAAAGCGGTGATGTGGCGGCCTTTTTTGTGGGCATCAGATTGGCCCGGGGGGGGGGGGGGTGGCTTTGTCAGTTTCATTCCCGGGACACTGTATTGTCCTGTATTGTCCTGGAATGAAGGTGCCCGGGACAGACCTGCAAAATGTGGGACTGTCCCGGGTAATCCGGGACACGTGGTCACCCTAGTTCACAACTAATGCCGATGCGGCTCCCAGCAGGGGTCCTGTGCAGGGCCGGTACAAGGGGTGGGCAGAAGGGACGGATGCCCCGGGCGGAGCAATTTATTGTAGGAAGAGGGGCAGTGTGCTGTTAAACTTTCTGGGCAACAAGTGACTGTGACTACCGCCAGCCACCCCTACAACACTGCAGAGCTGCGTCTGCTTGCAAAAATGTGCCAAGTGCGCTCCTGCACCCCGGTACAAGCAAAGGACCCGGCATTCCCTTCCCTGTCAGGCGGAGCAATCTCCGCTCCAACAGGCACTTCCGAGTCTCGGCGAGGCGGGACGTGACGTCACCGAGAGGCCGGCCGGGAGGAGAGAGGACCATAGAGAGTTGCCGGGCGAGAGGAGGAACCAACCAGGCAATCAATAACAAAGTAAGCAGATGGGCATCTATAAATGAATGAATTGGCTAACTCTGGTGGTGGTGATGCAATCACCCGCTATGAGACATCGGGTCGCCGCCTCATTGGGCGGCGCCGACCAATCAGATCCCGCGTAGCCCGTCCCGTCACCGCGAGCGTAGAGGAGAGAAAGCCACAGGGATTTCAAATCCCTGGACCGGTACAGCGGCGATACGAGCTGTCAGTGCGGGGGATCGCTGGACTCCAGGTTAGCAGGACCGGGGGGGAGGAGATGTTGTATTGTTTTAAGTGTTTTCTGGTTTTGAAAAGACACTGCCTCTTTCTTTATACCGGGGGGGGGGGGGGCGCAGTTTGCCATCTTCGCCCTGGGCACCAGATGGCCTTGTCCCGGCACTGGTCTTGTGCGTCCCCGTTCACCGTTTCAGGTCTGATTTCAGCCTGAATTTTGAGGGGGAGAGGATTTGTGCTAGGGGGGGGGGGGATTTGGGATTTGGGGGGGTTGTGCTAGAAGAGGTGATATGTTGGAGGGGGGAGGAAATTGTGCTAGTAGGAATGATTGGGGGGTGTTTATGTTAGGAAGGGAAATCAGGGAGGGGGGATTTGTGCTAGGAGGGGGATTGGGGAGAAAATGTGTGCTTGGAGGGGAAATTTGAGGGGCAGAGGATTTGTACTAGGAGGGGTGATTTTTTTTTGGGGGGGAGGGCGGACAGAATTTCTTCACACCTGCCTAAAACTTTTGCACAGAAGCGTCTCTATACAATATATATTGACGCAGATATTAATAATCATTTTATATTATTATTATTAGAAGAAGTTTATTGTATAATTTGTATCATTTTATTATAAAATGTATTTCTTTCTCTAGATGTCGGAATGGCCGCACACACATGTAGCATTTTACAATAAGGGGAGACATACTGTATATGAAATGGTTTAAATGTCCCATTTTTTGGCTTCCCTCCAATAATACGGATCCGGACATCTCCCGCTCGGGTTGACTTTGATCTGCGGCTGATCGTTAAGAAGGCGTCCAGTAAATGGCGGCACATTACGGGGAAGCCGGCCCGGCCATTGACCTCCTAGGAGGAGGAGGAGGACGGCAATGACTAATATCTCACACGTTTCTATCAATTAGCCGCGATGTACGGAGAGCACTTTGGCCATCACTCAACAAGATAAAATATACATGAATGGAGCCGGTGACTTGTTCACCTCTCAGGATAGAAGGACGCTGCGGGGAACCGATTCATTATCGCCCTATTAAGCGTCTCCGCCATGAAAGGCCCGGCAACATTTATTAGTCAGTCCTGTCTATAACAGTTTCAAGGGGCCCCAATAAATATCTATTGAGTTAAAGTTCCGGTCCCAAGGGGAAGATATTATTATACGCACAGCCAATTTCCTGCCATTGCTTCTATTCAAGAACGCCCCTACCGGCTATTCCACGCCACTCATTCCACGGAGCAAATGTAAATATGCAGAGTCTCTTAAAAATGCAGAAATACCTAATAAAGAGAATTAAAAAAAATATATTATATATTTTTATTATACTTATTTATATACTTGTATTTAAGATTTTTTTGCTTGCGGGGGAATTTCCTTAATCTCTCTCATAGAGGTGATCAGAGCGTCTCTGACCACCTCTATCATCTTGGGAGACCAGAGCGACGTTATGACGTCACTTCCGGTCTAGGGTGGAAGTGAACATTTTTTTTTTTTAAAGAAAAAAATCTATTTTCTTGTGGGGAATGTCCTTAGTCTCTCTCATAGAGGTGATCAGAGCGTCTCTGACCACCTCTATCATCTTGGGAGACCAGAGCGACGTTATGACGTCACTTCCGGTCTAGGGTGGAAGTGAACATTTTTTTTTTTTAAAGAAAAAAATCTATTTTCTTGTGGGGAATGTCCTTAGTCTCTCTCATAGAGGTGATCAGAGCGTCTCTGACCACCTCTATCATCTTGGGAGACCAGAGCGACGTTATGATGTCACTTCCGGTCTACGGTGGAAGTTAACTTTTTTTTTTTTAAAGAGCGTCTCTGACCACCTCTATCTTCTTGGGAGACCAGAGCGACGTTATGATGTCACTTCCGGTCTAGGGTGGAAGTGAACATTCTATTTTTATTTATTTTTTTATAGAAAAAAAAACGATTTTCTTGCGGGGAATGTCCTTAGTCTCTCTCATAGAGGTGATCAGAGCATCTCTGACCACCTCTATCATCTTGGGAGACCAGAGCGACGTTATGACATCACGTGGAAGTGAACATTTTTTTTTTTTTTTTAAAGAAAAAAATCTATTTTCTTGCGGGGAATGTCCTTAGTCTCTCTCATAGAGGTTATCAGAGCGTCTCTGACCACTTCTATCATCTTGGGAGACCAGAGCGACGTTATGGCGTCACTTCCGGTCTACGGTGGAAGTTAACTTTTTTTTTTTTAAAGAGTGTCTCTGACCACCTCTATCTTCTTGGGAGACCAGAGCGACGTTATGACGTCACTTCCGGTCTAGGGTGGAAGTAAACACTTTTTTTTTTTTTTAAGAAAAAATCTATTTTCTTGCGGGGAATGTCCTTAGTCTCTCTCATAGAGGTGATCAGAGCGTCTCTAACCACCTCTATCATCTTGAAGGACCGGAGCGACATCATGAGGTCACTTCCGGTCAATTTTTTTTTTTGCTTTCAAAGGTAGAGGAGAAAATTGGGGTCTTTTAGACCCCAGATCTCTCCATAAAGAAGACCTGTCATCCCTTATTTCTATTACAAGGGATGTTTACATTCCTTGTATTAGGAATACAAGTGATCAAAAAAAAAAAAAAAAAAGATTAAAGGTACAGTGCAAAAATAAAAATAAATAAGAAAGATTTTTTTTTTAAAGCGCCCCATCCCTCTGTGTCATGACATCAATATCATCTTTTATATTTTGCAAAAAAAATGGGTTATATATTGTTTTTTTTTTTTTTTTTTTTTTACATTAAAATTTATTAAAGTGTATTTAAAAAAAAAAAAAAGGTTGAAAAACCGCTGTGCAAATATCGCGTGACATGAAAAACTGCAACGATCGTCATTTTTTTTCTCTAGGGTCTCTGCTAAAAAATAAATAAAAAAAATTATATATAAATATAAAAAATATATATATAGATAGATACTATATATATATATATATATATATATATATATATATATATATATATATATATTATCTGTATATACCGGTATATCTATATATCATTTTTGGGGGTTCTAATTGATTTTTTTCCAAGCAAAAAATACAGATTCTTTAAGTATCATAGTTTGTCGCCATTCCACAATCGTGCGCAATTTTGAAGTGTGACATGCTAGGTATCTATTTACCCAGCATAACACCATCTCTTATATGTTACCAAAAAAATTGGGTTATATATTGTTTTTTTTTACATTACAATTCATTAAAGTGTATTTAAAAAATTAAAAAATAAGAATGCGTTTGAAAAAACACTGTGCAAATACCGTGTTACGTGAAAAACTGCAATGATCGCCATTTTTTTTCTCTAGGGCCTCTGCTAAAAAAAGAAATACAATTATATATAAATATATATATACATATATATATATATATATATAATATTTGGGGGATTCTAAGTAATTTTTCAGCAAAAAATACAGACTTTTTCATGTAAACAAAAAGTGCCAGAAAAGGGGCGGGTCTTCAAGTGGATATGGAGCTGAAATGACCCCCCGCTATTTATTCTCTGGTGATCCGGCTAGTGATCAATGGGCCGGCAATGAACCGGTTAATGGCTGAAGGCCACAAAGTCGGATCGGCGTCAGTAATCCGCCCACATGTTCTGCGTTAGTGGAAATCCTTTTTTTGGAACGCCATTGATTTGCCTCGTCGGCGGGGGATTGTTATATCTCACTCAGCGAGTTAATTAGATAAACATTGATGGAGGATGAGATCTCGGCGAGGTACAGCAAGGCCTCCTCCTCTATCGACTGCCAACATCCCTCCATTAATTATATCACCACCCAGGGCCTTCCGAGCGTCTTCAGCCCCACCGCACCCCGCATCTCATATACTAGGGATCAGAAACATGGCCTACTCTGTGTGGAAGGGGGCCACAGCTCAGCATAGGGGCCCCTGAGGTGCCGGGGTCCTGAGATCAGTTCCTAGCTATGAAAACATAAAAAGTGTGTGACTGGGGGGGACATTAGAGTGTAAGCTCTTCTGGTACAGAGACTGATGTGATTGGCTCAGTGTTTTCTGTACAGCACTGCGGTATATGTCAGAGCTATATATATGTATATTAATAATATTGTGTATATCTGATCGCTGAAGAGCAATCCATGTTCAGATAGCTCTTCAAAGCCTGTTCACACCACATGCAGTGTTTTTTTTTTCTGCATCAAAAATGCATGGAAAGTAGATTATATGGGTTCCAATGGCATAGTTCACACCAGTGCAGTCAGTTCCAGGAAAAATACTACATGCTGTATTTTTCCTGCACAGAACTGTACTGGAATGTGGCAAAAAGCATCAAAAATGCATAAAAAATTATCTGGAGGACACAGACCACAAAAGTGTCCTCCTGACCTCCATCTGACCTGCTTCTGTCCTCCTCCTTACCTCCATCTGACCTGCTTCTGTCCTCCTCCTTACCTCCCTCTGACCTGCTTCTGTCCTCCTCCTTACCTCCCTCTGACCTGCTTCTGTCCTCCTCCTTACCTCCCTCTGACCTGCTTCTGTCCTCCTCCTTACCTCCCTCTGACCTGCTTCTGTCCTCCTCCTTACCTCCCTCTGACCTGCTTCTGTCCTCCTCTTGACCTCCCTCTGACCTGCTTCTGTCCTCCTCTTTTCCTCCCTCTGACCTGCTTCTGTCCTCCTCCTTACCTCCCTCTGACCTGCTTCTGTCCTCCTCCTTACCTCCCTCTGACCTACTTCTGTCCTCCTCCTTACCTCCCTCTGACCTGCTTCTGTCCTCCTCCTTACCTCCCTCTGACCTGCTTCTGTCCTCCTCTTTACCTCCCTCTGACCTGCTTCTGTCCTCCTCTTTACCTCCCTCTGACCTAATTCTGTCCTCCTTCTGACCTCCCTCTGACCTGCTTCTGTCCTCCTCTTGACCTCCATCTGACCTGCTTCTGTCCTCCTCCTTACCTCCATCTGACCTGCTTCTGTCCTCCTCCTTACCTCCCTCTGACCTGCTTCTGTCCTCCTCCTTACCTCCCTCTGACCTGCTTCTGTCCTCCTCCTTACCTCCCTCTGACCTGCTTCTGTCCTCCTCCTTACCTCCCTCTGACCTGCTTCTGTCCTCCTCCTTACCTCCCTCTGACCTGCTTCTGTCCTCCTCCTTACCTCCCTCTGACCTGCTTCTGTCCTCCTCCTTACCTCCCTCTGACCTGCTTCTGTCCTCCTCCTTACCTCCCTCTGACCTGCTTCTGTCCTCCTCCTTACCTCCCTCTGACCTGCTTCTGTCCTCCTCTTTACCTCCCTCTGACCTGCTTCTGTCCTCCTCTTTTCCTCCCTCTGACCTAATTCTGTCCTCCTTCTGACCTCCCTCTGACCTGCTTCTGTCCTCCTCTTGACCTCCATCTGACCTGCTTCTGTCCTCCTCCTTACCTCCATCTGACCTGCTTCTGTCCTCCTCCTTACCTCCCTCTGACCTGCTTCTGTCCTCCTCCTTACCTCCCTCTGACCTGCTTCTGTCCTCCTCCTTACCTCCCTCTGACCTGCTTCTGTCCTCCTCTTGACCTCCCTCTGACCTGCTTCTGTCCTCCTCTTTTCCTCCCTCTGACCTGCGTCTGTCCTCCTCCTTACCTCCCTCTGACCTGCTTCTGTCCTCCTCCTTACCTCCCTCTGACCTGATTCTGTCCTCCTCCTTACCTCCCTCTGACCTGCTTCTGTCCTCCTCCTTACCTCCCTCTGACCTGCTTCTGTCCTCCTCCTTACCTCCCTCTGACCTGCTTCTGTCCTCCTCCTTACCTCCCTCTGACCTGCTTCTGTCCTCCTCCTTACCTGCTTCTGTCCTCCTCCTTACCTCCCTCTGACCTGCTTCTGTCCTCCTCTTTACCTCCCTCTGACCTGCTTCTGTCCTCCTCTTTTCCTCCCTCTGACCTAATTCTGTCCTCCTTCTGACCTCCCTCTGACCTGCTTCTGTCCTCCTCTTGACCTCCATCTGACCTGCTTCTGTCCTCCTCCTTACCTCCATCTGACCTGCTTCTGTCCTCCTCCTTACCTCCCTTTGACCTGCTTCTGTCCTCCTCTTGACCTCCCTCTGACCTGCTTCTGTCCTCCTCCTTACCTCCCTCTGACCTGCTTCTGTCCTCCTCCTTACCTCCCTCTGACCTGCTTCTGTCCTCCTCCTTACCTCCCTCTGACCTGCTTCTGTCCTCCTCCTTATCTCCATCTGACCTGCTTCTGTCCTCCTCCTTACCTCCCTCTGACCTGCTTCTGTCCTCCTCCTTACCTCCCTCTGACCTGCTTCTGTCCTCCTCCTTACCTCCCTCTGACCTGCTTCTGACCTCCTCCTTATCTCCATCTGACCTGCTTCTGTCCTCCTCCTTACCTCCCTCTGACCAGCTTCTGTCCTCCCTCTGACCTGCTTCTGTCCTCCTTCTGACCTCCCTCTGACCTTCTTCTGTCCTCCTCCTTACCTTCCTCTGACCTGCTTCTGTCCTCCTTCTGACCTCCCTCTGACCTGCTTCTGTCCTCCTCCTTACCTCCCTCTGACCTGCTTCTGTCCTCCTCCTTACCTCCCTCTGACCTGCTTCTGTCCTCCTCCTTACCTCCCTCTGACCTGCTTCTGACCTCCTCCTCATCTCCATCTGACCTGCTTCTGTCCTCCTCCTTACCTCCCTCTGACCAGCTTCTGTCCTCCCTCTGACCTGCTTCTGTCCTCCTTCTGACCTCCCTCTGACCTTCTTCTGTCCTCCTCCTTACCTTCCTCTGACCTGCTTCTGTCCTCCTTCTGACCTCCCTCTGACCTGCTTCTGTCCTCCTTCTGACCTCCCTCTGACCTGCTTCTGTCCTCCTCCTTACCTCCCTCTGACCTGCTTCTGTCCTCCTCCTTACCTCCCTCTGACCTGCTTCTGTCCTCCTCCTTACCTCCCTCTGACCTGCTTCTGACCTCCTCCTTATCTCCCTCTGACCTGCTTCTGTCCTCCTCCTTACCTCCCTCTGACCTGCTTCTGTCCTCCTCCTTACCTCCCTCTGACCTGCTTCTGTCCTCCTCCTTACCTCCCTCTGACCTGCTTCTGACCTCCTCCTTATCTCCATCTGACCTGCTTCTGTCCTCCTCCTTACCTCCCTTTGACCAGCTTCTGTCCTCCCTCTGACCTGCTTCTGTCCTCCTTACCTTCCTCTGACCTGCTTCTGTCCTCCTTCTGACCTCCCTCTGACCTGCTTCTGTGCTCCTCCTGGAACTCCCTCTGACCTGCTTCTGTGCTCCTCCTGGAACTCCCTCTGACCTGCTTCTGTCCTCCTCCTGACCTCCCTTTTCTCGCGCCCTCGATGTCGCTTCAGCCAATCAGGTTAACAGTAAACAGACCCGGTGAACCTGATTGGCTGAGACACCTGTCAGTGTTAACCAAGGAACGCACCCCCCGTGCATCCACTGGTTAACTATTTGGAAGCCGATTACAGCCCTCAGGCTGTAATCGGGAAGCCGCTGGCTCTGATAGGCACTTCCAAAGACCAACCAGCCGCTGTTTGTTATTCAGATGGCCGGCGCTCAACAGGGGGCCGGGCCATCTGAATAGTGGGCGGCAGCGGCGGCGACAATACATAGGTTCATGCAACGCATGAACCTATGTATTGTTGTGAGTGACGGGAGCAGGAAAGAGAGGGGGTGGCGCTTCTGCGCCTACTATGGACGTACCGCCACCGGTAAAAGTGCTAACCACTACACCACTGTGCTGACTGAGTAATTGTCATTCAAAGCGTGACAGCACTGAAAGCTGAAAATTGGCCTGGGCCATGTTGATGAGGAGGGGGGGGGGGGTGCAAGCAAGGAACTGGGCAGGGCAAAATATAAACTGGCTTAACTTTAATAATATGGTGGCTCAGCAAGAAGAGATATCGGCACTCGCCAGACACAGCGGAGGTCGCAGGTTTAGACCCGGGTCCTGACATAGGGTTACCACGTGTCCTGGATTGCCCCACAATACAGTGTCCCGGAATGAAACTGACACAGCCACCCCCCCCCCCCCCCCCGGGCCAATTTGATGCCCCCAAAAAAGGGCGCCACATCACCGCTTTACTCACTGACAGTACTTGTCCTGGCCGGGAATGTCTGGAGGAGCACAATCCCCGCCCCCTGCTTGTGATTGGAGAAATTATAAATCCCGCCACTTGTGCCCAATCACTGTGCTGTGATTCGTTACAGCACAAGCTGATTTTTGGGAAGGGAGGTGTCCCTGAATGGTAGTTTGGAAATGTGGTCACCCTAGTCCTGACATTAGGATAAGAGTTTCTACAGATCAATACATCAGACTTGCATAAATAAATAGTAAATGGGGGGGGGGGGGTTCAGGTAGATCTGCGCCCAATGAACTCTCCCCCCCCCCCCCCGCCGCCCAGAAACAGGATGATCGCCACCACGCACAACAACATTTTATCACAATACGATTTTCCAGAGAGCGCCATAAGCTCCCTTTTCCCGGCACATTTCCTCCAGATAAATAATCCATTTCAAACACAATCTCCTTCGGCTGAAGGTTTCAGATGATTCAGAATATTCTGCGTTATGTAAATGTTATGTTTATCCCCTGGAAAAAAAATAAAAAAATTAAATTAAAAGACAAATTTATTGTTGTTACAGAAACTGATTTTCCCGGCTCGCTCAGATAACGTTTGGACGCGGTTGGCTTGGAAGACTATTAATGGAAGTGTTTTGGCTGCAAAACTTGTGTGACAAAACGCAGAACTATTCGCGGATCAGAACCGGCGCCCAGCCGAGTGTCAGGGAGAGAGGCGCGACGGAGAGGATTAGCGCCATCATTATCAGGGGACAGACGGGATGGAGAGAATCGATTACTGGAGCTGAATTGCTACGGATCCGAAAATATTTATATAAACATCCGGCTATTTACTGAATGCAAATAAAAAATAAATAAAAAGGTCTGGCCCAGAGCATCCAATCATATTTCACCGTTCAGTGAGAAAATAGGGTTTATTAGGGTAAATATAGGATTAATAAAGGATTAAAAAAAGCGCTACATTTTATTTAACTTAAAAAAGCTTTAGCTTCCAGGAAAATACGTCACACACATGCCAGGCGGTAAAAGCAGATACAAAAGAACATTGGCGCTATAATCACAAGCACATACAATCGTACTCTTCTATGGCCGGTAGACATGCGCAATGCCGAAAAATTTGTTAGTTTGCGTGTCATTTGTTTTTTGTTTTTCGGGTCATTTGTTATGATCGCAATTCGTAAATGTGAAAACAATTTAATTCGTAATTTCGAAAATTCATAAATTCGTAAATTCGAAAATGAGAAGATGCGAAAATAAGAAAGAAAATCCGAAAATAAGAAAGAAAATCCGAAAATAAGAAAGAAAATCCGAAAATAAGAAAGAAAATCCGAAACAATAACTAACTAATATTAACCACTTAAGCCCCGGACCATTTCACCGGTTAAAGACCAGGCCACTTTAGCGATTCGGCACCTCGTCGCTTTAACTGACAATTGCACGGTCGTGCGACGTGGCTCCCAAACAAAATTGACGTCCTTTTTTTCCCAGAAATAGAACTTTCTTTTGGCGGAATTTTATCGCCTCTGCGGTTTTAATTTTTTGTACTATAAACAAAAATAGAGCGACAATTTTGAAAAAAATTCAATATTTTTTACTTTTTGCTATAATAAATATGCCCAAAAAATATGTAAAAAAAAAACATTTTTTCTCTCCTCAGTTTAGTCCGATACGTATTCTTCTACATATTTTTGGTAAAAAAAAATCGCAATAAGCGTTTATTGATTGGTTGGCGCAAAAGTTATAGCATCTACAAAATAGGGAATAGTTTTATGGCATTTTTATGAATATTTTTTTTTTACTAGTAATGGCGGCGATCATTGATTTTTATCGTGACTGCGACATTATGGCGGACACATCGGACACTTTTGACACCATTTTGGGACCATTGTAATTTTTACAGCGATCAGTGCTATAAAAATGCACTGATTACTGTGAAAACGACACTGGCAGTGAAGGGGTTAACCACTAGGTGGCGCTGAAGGGGTTAAGTGTGTCCTAGGGAGTGATTCTAACTGTAGGGGGGATGGGCTGTGTGTGACACGACACTGATCGCTGTTCCCGATGACAGGGAACACGATCAGTGACACTCTCACTAGGAAGAACGGGGAGATGTTTGTTTACACTTACCTCTCCCCGTTCTTCAGCTCCGTGACCCGATCGCGGGACACCGGCGGCGATCGGGTCCGCGGGTCACGGAGCTCCAGACCGGGTCGCGAGCGTGCCGCCGGGTGGCGCGCGGGCAACCCACGGCTGGGATCTTAAAGGGGACGTACCTGTATGCCCAGCCGTGCCATTCTGTCTACGTTTATCGTCGTGCGGCGGTCCTTAAGTGGTTAAGCACTTAAATTGGTTGTAAACCCCTTTGTCTTACTTTTATCTACAGGCGGGCCTAGAATAAGGCTTACCTATAGGTAGTGGAAATATCTCCTAAACGTGTACCATTTAGGGGATATTTCCCTTGTAGTGCTCCGATGTCACCTTCGTGCCGTTTCTTCCCCAGCGTGTGCCGTGACGTGCGGCTCCCACGCGCATGCGTGGGAGTGACGTCACGCGGCTCCGGCCAGTCGCAGAGCCAGAGTCCGCGGCCCCGGAAGAAGACGTGCAAAGATGGATGCGGCCTGCACAGGGGACAGCGCGGGCTTCGTTTGCAGGTAAGTTAACATAATGGGCTAGTATGCGATGCATACTAGCCCATTATGCTTTTAATTTGCAGGGTTTGCACGGAGCAAAAAAAATAAAAATGAATTTACAAATATTAGGAAAAATGTGTTAAAACGGGTTTTCGTTAAGTCGGATATTTCCGAATGAGCCAATTTGTCGAAATTTGTTTAAAAAATGCATTTGGAATGAAACAAAATACCCCAGTGCCCAGAGCAGCCTCCCCTCCTGCCCACCCCTTGTCCCGGCCCGGCAATAAAGTTTTAGTTTGCCTCACCTGCCAGCTGCCCATAGCCAGTGAGGGGAAGCAGGAAATGCATAACCCCGCCCCTTTATTACACACTACCGTTTAGTGGCAGCTCGGTGCAGCTCAAATTTTCATTGCTTTGTGATGTCCTTCACGTTGCGCCCCATCACATTATGCGTGCAACATTAAGGAGACACTGCTGGTATGGGGGTGGGGGGTTGCATTATGGAAAAGAGGGGGGTGGTGGGAGTATAATGGGGGGGGGGAGGCAGCAAAATGCACCTTCGGCTGTGTAGACAAAATCTCTGCACAGGCCATGGGTATACTGTACCTTTCTAGCATCCACCAAATGCTGGTCCCAGTTGTGGGTGTACTGACTACTGTAGAGTTGGGCGAATGGTTCGGGCCGAGCAAAAGTTCGTTAGGGACCACAGATACCAGGGTGCCCTTTGCGAGACTCTGTGGCTTACGCATGCATAGGGTGACCACGTGTCCCGGATTGCCTGGGACAGTCCCGCATTTTGCAGGTCTGTCCCGGGCACCTTCATTCCAGGACAATACAGTGTCCCGGAATGAAACTGACACAGCTACCCCCGGGCCAATCTGATGCCCCCAAAAAAGGCCGCTACATCACCGCTTTACTCACTGACAGTACTTGTCCTGGCCGGGAATGCCTGGAGGAGCACAATCCCCGCTCCCTGCTAGTGATTGGAGAAATCATAAATCCCGCCTCTTGTGTCCAATCACTGTACTGTGATTCGTTACAGCACAAGCTGATTTTTGGGAAGGGGGGGATGTCCCTGAATGGTAGTTTGGAAATGTGGTCACCCTATGCATGCATTTGCAGATGTGTGCGGACTCAACCCCTGTTTTTAACGCATACTGTTAGACAGGTTCATTTGGTTGTCTGCGAGCTGGTCGGTAAGTAAGCTTGGTTTTTTCCCTTGGATTTATCCGTGGCCCTGTTTCGGCCCAAGCATCACCTGTTCGCCCGTTCGGGGAACACCCAAATTTGCCGAGCAAACATTCCGCTGAGCGCCCCACAATGCACTGCGAGCTGCACAGTGCATTCTAGGGCCCTAATTGGATGAAGCCTTGCACCTGACTGCTGGTCAGGTGCAAGGCTTTGCCAGTTAGGGCACAGAGCACTGTCAAGAGCCATGATTGGACAAAGTGATGATGACTTTGTCCAATCATGGCTCAGTGCTCATAGTCCCACCCCACCCTATAAAAGGTTCCTTCTCACAGGAATCTTTTGCAGTGTGTTGTTGGAGTGGAGATAGCTAGAGCAGGGCTCAGTTTGCGATTAGCGAGCAAGTGTGTTCACTTATTGTGACTCTGAGTGTAGAGTGTTAGTATAGTGTGAGTATAGTAAATGACATAATACTAAAGTAGTAAAATCTATTTAAATGTCATTTTCTTTTTCGTTTATAAATGCCAGTTTTGCTGCAGCAGGTTCTATACAGGGCACAGATGGGCCATTTTACAGGCAGACTAAGGGGACCCCCCAGGCACTATATTTAAAGCGGAGGTCCGCCTAAAAAAAAAAATATTAAAAGTCAGCAGCTACAAATACTGCTGTTGCTGACTTTTAATAATCGGACACTTACCTCTCCCAGGGTCCAGCGATGCAGGGGAACAAAGCCCCGCTCATCTTCCCCTCCTCTCCGCGGCGCCGCCATTGTCACTGTGGGCGGTCGGCTGTGGCTTCACAGCCGGGCACGCACTGCGCATGCGCGAGCCGCGCTGCACACCGTGACTAGCGGAGCAATCACCTGGGACCTGGTGGAGCAATCACCGTGTCCCAGATGATTGCGGAGAGGGAGGGGGCTGAGGTGAGCTTACTTACGCCGCCAAGGCGGTCTTGGGAGAAAGTGGGAGCTGGAACCCTCTAAAAAGAGGGTTTCTGCTCCCCCCCCAAAAAAAATTACATGCCAAATGTGGCATGTCAGGGGGTCACCTTCCCTTAAAGTCGAAGTTCCATTTTTGGGTGGAACTCCACTTTAAAGGAAATGTTAATTTTTATTGTTTCCTTTTAAGCATCATTAAAAGCAGTTCCTGGGCCCCCAAACCCTTTTTTATGGCCAATAACTTGCATATAAGCCTTCAAAATGGGAACTTTTCAAGTTCGGGTCCCATAGACTTCAATGGGGTTTGTGGTTTGGGTCCGAACCTTTGGGATGTTCGAGAGTTCTGGTGCGAACCGAACTGGGGGGTGTCCTTTAGTACTGACCCTCTAAATCAAGGGTCTCCAAACTTTCTAAATAAAGGGCCAGTTTACAGTCCTTCAGACTTTAGGGGGGCCGGACTGTGACCATTGGGAGTAGAAAAAGTCCTGACATCAGTGGGGGGGGGGGAGATTCCCTATCGTTTGTTTTAGTGTCAGTGGGGGGAATTGTTTGTGTCATTGGGAGAAATTGTGCCCCATTGGGTCTCATTGGGCCCCATTGTTGGTCTTATTGGGAGGAATTGTTCCCCATTATTGGGTGTCATTGTGCCCCATTGTTTGTGTCATTGGGAGGAATTGTGCCCCATTATTGGGTGTCATTAGGCCCCATTGTTGGTCTCATTGGGAGGAATTGGGCCCCATTATTGGGTGTCATTGGGCCCCATTGTTGGTCTCATTGGGAGGAATTGTGCCCCATTATTGGGTGTCATTGAGCCCCATTGTTTGTCTCATTGGGAGAAATTTGTGCCCCATTATTGGGTGTCATTGGGCCCCATTGTTGGTCTCATTGGGAGGAAATGTGCCCCATTGTTGGTCTCTTATTGGGAGGAATTGGTGCCCCATAATTGGATGTCATTGGGCCCCATTGTTGGTTTCATTGGGAGAAATTGTGCCCCATTATTGGGTGTCATTGGGCCCCATTGTTGGTCTCATTGGGAGGAATTGGTACCCATTGTTGGGTGTCATTGGGCCCCATTGTTGGTCTCATTGGGAGGAATTGTGCCCCATTATTGGGTGTCATTGGGTCCCATTGTTGGTCTCATTGGGAGAAATTTGTGTCCCATTATTGGGTGTCATTTGGCCCCATTGTTGGTCTCATTGGGAGGAATTGTGCCCCATTATTGGGTGTCATTGGGCCCCATTGTTGGTCTCATCGGGAGGAATTGGTGCCCCATTATTGGATGTAATTGGGCCCCATTGTTGGTCTCATTGGTGGGAATTGTGCCCCATTATTGGGTGTCATTGGGCCCCACTGTAGGTCTCATTCGGAGGAATTGGTCCCCATTGTTGGGTGTCATTGGGCCCCATTGTTGGTCTCATTGGGAGGAATTGGGCCCCATTATTGGGTGTCATTGGGCCCCATTGTTGGTCTCATTGGGAGGAATTGGGCCCCATTATTGGGTGTCATTGGGCCCCATTGTTGGTCTCATTGGGAGGAATTGTGCCCCTTCATTGGTGTCATTGGGGGGAAATTATGGCCCCAAGGGCCGGGTAAAAGCAAGCAAAGGGCCACATCTGGCCCCCGGGCCGTAGTTTGGGGACCACTGCTCTAAATGGTGTCCCTTTACATTTTCATGTAGCAGTTTACTAGAGTTATTATGAAATGATTTACTACAAATCCGTACTCCAGCATTGTTGATAAGCAGACATTTATACTACATATAGCATCCTTATAAATGTTTGCACTGAAATGTGTGAGCCGGATTCTCCCATCTACAATGTATCAAATAAAATGTGCAACATATAAGACACATCAGGGAATTATCACCATTTCCTTCTAACGCCTTCAACTCAGAAAAAAAGGAACACAGTTGTAAGAATATAGTTTGTTTCATTTCTGGTCTGTAGTAGAGGAGGGGTTAATGCTGCGCTCTTTCTAGGGTCCCCCTGGGATTTTCCTGCAGGGCCCGGCACTTTAGGGGTTACTGAACCGAGCGTGTATAATAATTTAGCAGAAACGCGCTCTTTCCTCCACTCCGGCCCGCAGCTCCTGAGAGAATTACATTGAATGCAAACCAAAAAATTTCAAGTGAGATAAATGGGATTGTTTATAAAGGAGAAATACAATCACAGCTCCGCTGCGCTGCCGGGTACGCCGCCACCGCCATCGTCACAGCAGGATAAATGAATGAAATGTGTAAGCGGGAGGGGGCAGGTACAAATGTTATCAAATGTCAATGTTTATTCCTAAAAAATCTCCCTGATTTTTGGTCTGAGCCAAACCCCTAATAAAGTACATGGCTGATGCCGATTCTAATGCCACGCACACACGACCGTTTTTCACGACGAGAAAAATGGGCATTAAAAATTTGGAACATGCTCTAATTTTTCTCGTTGTTTTTCACGTTATCGTTTTTCTCGTCATAAAAAACGGCCGTGTGTACGCTTTAACGACGTGAAAAAAACGTGCATGCTCAGAAGCAAGTGATGAGACAGGAGCGCTCGTTCTGGTAAAACTAGCGTTCGTAATGGAGATATCACATTCGTCGCGCTGTAACGGACTGAAGAGCACGAGGCTGAAAAGCGCGAATCGTCTCTCACCAAACTTTACTAACATGAGGATCAGCAAAAGCAGCCCAAAGGGTGGCGCCATCCGAATGGAACTTCCCCTTTATAGTGCCGTCGTACATGTTGTATGTCACCGCGCTTTACTCGAGCGTTTTTTTTTCACGACAGTGTGTAGGCAAGGCAGGCTTAAGAAGAATCACGTCGAGAAAAACGTTGTTTTTTTTCAATGACATTAAAAACGGTTGTGTGTACGCGGCATTATTCTTACATAACCACTTGTCCCTCGCCCACCGTCAATTGACGGCGGGCGGAGGACACTCTCGTTCTGACAGGACGTCATATGACGTCCTGCCTTTAAAACGAGCTAGGGGGCGCGCGCTGCGCGCGTCCACCGCGTTCCCAAGGACCCGATGCGCGTGCCCGGCACCCACAATTGCCTGGGAACCGAGCAGGAAAGTGGATCTGTGTGTGTAAACACAGAGATCCACGTCCTGTGAGGGAGAGGGGACCGATGGTGTGTCTCTTGTACATAGAGACAACCATCGGTCACCTCCCCCAGTCAGTCCCCTCCCCCCACAGTTAGAACACATTGAGGGAACATATTTAACCCCTTCCCGCCCCCTAGTGGTTAACCCCTTCCCTGCCAATCACATTTATACAGTAATCAATGCATTTTTATAGCAGGGATCGCTGTATAAATGTGAATGGTCCCAAAAATGTGTCAAAAGTGTCCGATGTGTCTGCCGCAATATCGCAGTCACAATAAAAATCGCAGATCACCGCCATTACCAATAAAAAATAAAAATTAAAAAAAATGCTATAAATCTATCCCCTATTTTGTAAACGCTATAACTTTTGCGCAAACCAATCAATACGCGCTTATTGCGATTTTTTTTTTCTTTACCAAAAATATGTAGAAGAATACGCATCGGCCTAAACTGAGGAAAATTTTCATTGAAAAAAAATGGGTATTTATTATAGCAAAAAGTAAAAAATAGTGTTTTTTTTCCAAACTGGACGCTCTTCTTTTGCTTATAGTGCAAAAAATAAAAACCGCAGAGGTGATCAAATACCACCAAAAGAAAGCTCTATTTGTGGGAAAAAAAGGACGCAAATTTCGTTTGGGAGCCACGTCGCACGACCGCGCAATTGTCATTCAAAGTGTGACAGCGCTGAAAGCTGAAAAATGGCTTGGGCAGGAAGGGGGTTTTCGTGCCCGGTAGGGAAGTGGATAATGAATGCCACCCACCTTATTATTTTATTTATTATACATTTATTATATCTTCAACCTACTGATGACTGTATTATTATTTTCTGAGATATAAAAATGATTTCAAGAGTTCCTCTGGGGTAAAAAAAAAAAAAGAGAGAATGGCTGATCTAACCTTTGTAGTCCTTCCCTGCCTGAAGTGCTGTGAGTTTGACAGCCAAGGTCCCGAACCTGGGGAACAGAGCTGCTTTCAGCAGCTACTTCAGCACTGATTGGCAGAAACAGGTGTTTTTGCTCAGTTCTTGTTAAATTAAATATAGATACGTTGTAGTTAGGTATAGTGTATCTATTTTTTGTTTAACGAGAACCGAGCAAAAACATGTTGCTTCTTTTTTAACCGCTTCAGCCCCGGACCATTTCACTGGTCAAAGACCAGGCCACTTTTTGCGATTCGGCACTGCGTCGCTTTAACTGACAATTGCGCGGTCGTGCCACGTGGCTCCCAAACAAAATTGATGTCCTTTTTTTCCTACAACTAGAGCTTTCTTTTGGTGGTATTTGATCACCTCTGCGGTTTTTATTTTTTTGCGCTATAAACAAAGATACAGCGAATATTTTGGAAAAAATTCAATATTTTTTACTTTTTGGTATAATAAATATCCCCAAAAGATATATAAAAAAAACGAATTTCTTCCTCAGTTTAGGCCGAAACGTATTCTTCTACATATTTGTTAAAAAAAAAAAAAAATCGCAATAAGCGTATATTGATTGGTTTGCGCAAAAGTTATAGCGTCTACAAAATAGGGGGTAGTTTTATGGCATTTTTATTAATATTTTTATTTTTTTACTTGTAATGGTGGCGATCCGCGATTTTTATCATGACTGCGACATTTTGGCGGACACATCGGACACTTTTGGGACCATTGTCATATTTACAGCGAACAGTGCTATAAAAATGCACTGATTACTGTAAAAAATGACACTGGCAGTGAAGGGGTTAACCTGTAGGGGGCTCTGAAGGGGTTAAGTGGGAGTGATTCTTACTGTTAGGGGGCGTGGCTTGGTGTGACACGTCACTGATCTCTGTTACCGATAACAGGGAACAGATGATCACTGACAGTGCCACTGTGAAGAACGGGGAGATGTTTTGTTTACACTTACCTCTCCCCGTTCTTCAGCTCTGTGACCCGATCGCGGGACACCGGCGGCGATCGGGTCCGCGGGCGCGGTCATGGAGCTCCAGACCGGGTCGCGAGCGTGCCGCCGGGTGGCGCGCGCGCGACCCACGGCTGGGATCTTAAAGGGGACGTACCTGTATGCCCAGCCGTGCCATTCTGTCAACGTTTATCGTCGTGCGGCGGTCCTTAAGTGGTTAAGCACTTAAATTGGTTGTAAACCCCTTTGTCTTACTTTTATCTACAGCCTAGAATAAGGCTTACCTATAGGTAGTGGAAATATCTCCTAAACGTGTGCCATTTAGGGGATATTTCCCTTGTAGTGCTCCGATGTCACCTTCGTGCCGTTTCTTCCCCAGCGTGTGCCGTGACGTGCAGCTCCCACGCGCATGCGCGGGAGTGACGTCACGCGGCTCCGGCCAGTCGCAGAGCCAGAGTCCGCGGCCCCGGAAGAAGACGTGCAAAGATGGATGCGGCTTGCACAGGGGACAGCGCGGGCTTCGTTTGCAGGTAAGTTAACATAATGGGCTAGTATGCGATGCATACTAGCCCATTATGCTTTTAATTTGCAGGGTTTGCACGGAGCAAAAAAAAAAATTACATGGTTTACATCAGAAAGGTATTGCCAAACTAAAAGGTTCTTAGCTAACCCCTTCACGCCGACCGTAAGCAAATATGCGGCCCAGCTGGTCTGGGCTTTTTATTTGCGCATCTCCCTTGGTGCTGGGCGTGTTCCCACCACAGAGGCCGCAATCTCACGGAGAGCCCCGGACCCCATACTAACGATCAGGACCCAGATCTACCAATTCCGGGTCTCCTGATTGCTGTGATAGCCTCTGATTTGCTATCACAGTCATCAGTCACTGTAAAGCCCGCCCTCGCTTATTTAATTTTTTTCTCTGTAAATGGAGGAGAGAGATGCATCGTATCTCTCTCTCTCCTTGCAGAAAAAAAAGTGTGTCTAAATTTTTTTAATAAATAATAATAATAAAAAAAAATGTTAGTGTTTGGGTCAAGGTCAATGTCAAAGGTCAGTATTAAAATAAATAATAATAATAATAAAAAAATAGTTAGTGTTTGGGTCAAGGTCAGGGTCAATATTTTATTTTAGTAAAAAAATATATATAATAATAGAAAAAGGTTTGTGCTAGGGTCAAAGGTCAGTATTAAAATAAATAATAATAATAAAAAAATAGTTAGTGTTTGGGTCAAGGTCAGGGTCAGTATTTTATTTTAGTAAAAAAAATAAAAATATATATAATAATAGAAAAAGGTTAGTGTGTGGGTCAAAGTCAGGGTCAAAAGGTCAAGGTCAGGGTCAATGATCAGGCTCAGAATTCTATTTTATTTTTTTACAGGATTTTTTTATTTTTTATTTTTGTATCAGTTAGTGTCGTTGTATTTTAGGCAGGATAAAAATAAAAAAAAGCAAAATGCGCAGCATTGTTTTTGGTCTGTACTACGGGTATAAACAACAACTGACATACACATATGTGGTATCGCTGCGATCGCCAGAAGAAGGAGAAGATAATTTGGGTTGTTCTTTGGTGAAAGGATATGGTAGTAGCAAGAAATATACAGCTAATTAAAAAAATTAAAAATCTACTATTTCGGGCCATTTTTCCTTTGATAATAAAAACAAATCAGGAGATATCCTTTACCATTTACCACCAAATGAAAGACCGATTTGTCCTAAAATAAAAACGCGGTATAATTCATCTACAAAGTAGCTGTGATGATATGTACATGTAGCACACTCACCCCCTCCTCATCCCCTCCTACCTGCCTCTGGCTCCTCGCAGGAAGAGAGGGCACACCACGCCACATGCCCGTACCCTCCTGTGTGAAGAGGTTGAGCGGTGTTATGAAACAGGTCTCCACAGCCAGGTTCTCCCGAGAATGGTTCTTATCTCTATAGCCAATAAAGATAAGTCTCTATTTCCCCCAATGACTTCAAGGTCCACACCAGCCGTAACTCCAACGTAGAGTTTATTTCTCTTAAACGACAGTCTCTGATAGGAAAGGTTGGAGAGAGAACAGGACAGCATAAGGTGTGGGAGAGGTCCAGGCACAAACGTAATACACTTCACTGCTTGGCTTCTCAACCAGACTCAGCCCATTTGGATAGTCTCCCTAGATAGGAACTAGCAGCCAAATTGGTACTCCAACTGACCACTCAATCACTATACAAACTGGTACCCTGGTCTCTGCCACAGACCTGGTGAACTTGGTCTCTGCCACAGACCTGGTGAACTTGGTCTCTGCCACAGACCTGGTGAACTTGGTCTCTGCCACAGACCTGGTGAACTTGGTCTTCAAAGCTTGGCCTCTTTGTAAGCAGAAGACATCCCTGCAGAGAGTTACCGGGCCCCTTCCTTCACTGTGACTTCTCACCAGTCCCTCGGAACGGTCTTTCCCCGGCCTCCTCGTCTAAGATGCGGGTCCCCTCGCAAGGCGGCACCCTGAGATTCCCCGATCCTTGGTGGGCCCCAGCCGAAGGTGCTGAGCCCATGGCCTTTAGTTGCAGCCCCAGGGCTAAAAGGTGCCTGGGACTGATTCACCGACCCCCGCCCCTGGGCCAAAGGTGCCCAGGGCGGACAGAGGACACACACTCCTCGGGAGTAGGACCCCCGACCACGAACCAGAACCCCAAACAGGCAGCGTCTGCCCCTTTTATATCCTCTCCCGGCATGCGCACCAGGTAGACCACGCCCACTGTATGGCTGCCGAGAGGGGACACACAAGGCACAGCACTGTATCAGCGGTTCAACCCTGGCTGACTATGGCAGCGCCACCTATAGGCCACAGGGAACTGTACACTGATACTCCACCTGCGGACAAAATGGTTGAAAACCGTCCTGACAATTGAGGTGTTTGAGCATAAATACCACTCAAACACTTCCCCTAAATCTAGGACCCCGCTACATACAGTTTTACTAACACATGTTAAAATTTCAAAATTGTGCTTAGGCATTTCGATTTGTTTGACCCTTAGGCACAAAGGGGTTAAAATACAAAAATGGCTCTGAAATTGGTTAAAAAAAAAAAAAGAAGATCTGTACGACTCCAAAAGTCCTAATGAACAACCTGGTCCAACGGCCGAGGAACTACAAATCCCAGCCAGCCTCGACCCAGTGGGACTTGTAGTCCCTTGCCAGCTGAGGGGACACTCGTCCACGCCTGCCATATATTTAAGACAATTGTTCTTGCCTTGAGGCACATCAATCCATGCGGCAGGAACCGGAGGCGGCCGTGATAGAGTGCGCAGCAATTAATCTCGGATGAACTGGATTTTATGGAGGCTGAAAAACTGTCTCATCCTGTGTAATAAAATCACAATGAGGGGACTGTAAATTCCAGAACAGCACAAGGCTTCTGTCTCTGAGGAGAGCGGAGGTAACGACACATCAACCTGCTTCCCATACTTTCAAGGGTGGGTGGGGGGGGGGGGAGATCTTCAGCTACGCGCTTACAAAATATGCACAATTTTAATACGACTCTATTAATAGATCCGGGCAAATCAAGCAAATCTGCAAACTTAACCTTTTACCTTTTTCCTGCTGTCCCCTGAGAGCTCTACCACCATCCTCAATGGTCTGCCAGTTCAGATTTCCTGTCTGATGGGTAATAAAGATGTCTTCCTGTTCAGACACTGGAGGAGTTCTATCAAAGGAAGCTTCCCCAAAAAGCCTGTATCTACTGTATGTACATACACTATATTGCTATATTGCCAAAAGTATTGGGACACCTGCCTTTACACACACATGAACTTTAATGGCATCCCAGTCTTAGTCCGTAGGGTTCAATATTGAGTTGGCCCACCCTTTTCAGCTATAACAGCTTCAACTCTTCTGGGAAGGCCGTCCACAAGGTTTAGGAGGGTGTCTATGGGAATGTTTGTCCATTCTTCCAGAAGCGCATTTGTGAGGTCAGGCATTGATGTTGGACAAGAAGGCCTGGCTCACATTCTCCACTCTAATTCACCCCAAAGGTGGTCTATCGGGTTAAGGTCAGGACTTTGTGCAGGCCAGTCAAGTTCCTCCATCCCAAACACACTCATCCATGTCTTTATGGACCTTGCTTTCTGCACTGGTCCAAACCATTTGGTGGAGGGGGGGGGATTATGGTGTGGGGTTGTTTTTCAGGAGTTGGGCTTGGCCCCTTAGTTCCAGTAAAGGAAACTCTTAAAGGGGTCGTATAGGAGCCTTTGAAAGTCCTGCGCTTGGCCCCGACATCCTCCTCGCCATTCAGCCTGGCCGTTGATTTGCTACAGTGGATGGATTGAAAGCAGTGCAGCCATTGGCTGGCGCTTCTGTCAATCACATCCAATGAGGCGGCGCGCCAGGTGGCGGGGCCGAGTGATACAGTGAGTGGCAATAGACCCTGGCTGTATCACTGGAGCATGCCCGCAATCACTCACCACCATGCAAGCTCACATATAGGTGGTGAGTTATTGCGGGGAGTAGCCGAGACAGTCGCCAAGGGACCCCAGAAGACCAGGTTCAGGGCCACAATTTCATGCTCTCAACGTTGTGGGAACAGTTTGGAGATGGCCCCTTCCTGTTCCAACATGACTGCGCACCAGTGCACACAGCAAGGTCCATAAAGACATGGAGGAGCGAGTGTGTCTATGGGAATGTTTGCCCATTCTTCCAGTAGCACATTTGTGAGGTCAGGCACTCATGTGGACGAGAAGGCCTGGCTCGCAGTTTCCAGTTCAGGTGCAGGCCAATGAAATCATGTCTTTATGGACCTTGCTTTGTGCACAGGTTTGCAGTCATGTTGGAACAGGAAGGGGCCGTCCCCCAAACTGTTTCCACAAAGTTGGGAGCATGAAATTGTCCAAAATGTCTTGGTATCCTGACGTCTTAAGAGTTCCCTTCACTGGAACTAAGTGGCCAAGCCCAACCCCTGAAAAACAACCCCACACCATAATCCCCCCTCCACCAAATGATTTGGAGGGGTGGCCCAATATTTTTGGCAATATAGCATGGGTTTGGGGTGGAGGAACTTGACTGGCCTGTGCAGAGTCCTGACCTCAACCGGATAGAACACCTTTGGGATGAATTAGAGCGGAGACTGTGAGCCAGACCTTCTTATCCAACATCAGTGCCTGACCCTACAAATGCGCTTCTGGAAGAATGGTCAAACATTCCCATAGACACCCTCCTAAACCTTGTGGACAGCCTTCCCAGAAGAGTTAAAGCTGTTATAGCTGCAAAGGGCGGGGCCAAATCAATATTGAACCCTACGGACTAAGACTGGGATGCCATTAAAGTTCATGTGTGTGTAAAGGCAGGCGTCCCAATACTTTTGACAATAAAGTGTATGTACGTGTCCAGCTAACAACCTCCCCATAATACACAATCACAGATTATCTATATTATAATATATTGACCTAATGATTCCACTGGAGGGCTTTTTAAATCCTTTAGTCCAGGCATCGCTAAATAGCAGACCGCGGTCCGAAACCTGACCGAACCACTGCCCCATCTGGATCCGCGGTCGCACCATTTACGATCCTTCCTTCCCATCTGGCCTCTGCGGCTGTCATTCTCAAAGCAGCGAGGAGAGCGGAAGGCAGGATAGCAATGAACAGAGATCGGGAGGCACAGCCTGCACTGGATGGAGGACGGGAGCGGGAGCTGCATGAGTTAACTTTCCACATTAACTAGCAGGTGATTGGTTACTAGGATGCCTGGTAGGGTGACCACATTTTTAAACTACCATTCAGGGACACCCCGCCTTCCCAAAAATCAGCTTGTGCTGTAACGAATCACAGCACAGTGATTGGACACAAGAGGCGGGATTTATGATTTCTCCAATCACAAGCAGGGGGCGGGGATTGTGCTCCTCCAGGCATTCCCGGCCAGAACAAGTACTGTCAGTGAGTAAAGCGGTGATGCGGAGGCCTTTTTTGGGGGGCATCAGATTGGCCCGGGGGAGTTGTTGTGTCAGTTTCATTCCGGGACACTGTATTGTCCTGGAATGAATGTGCCCGGGACAGATCTGAAAAATGCGGGACTGTCCCGGGCAATCCGGGACACGTGGTCACCCTATAGCCTGGCGGTCCTAGAAACCAATCACCAGCTTGTTAAATTTGAAAAGTTAACCTCGGCACCTCCTGCCTTCCATCAAGCGCTGCTCTGCCTCCCGCTCTGAGTAAGGTAGGAGAGCATGGACAAGAGGACATGTAAAGGTGGTTTGGGGGGGGGGGGGCAGGGGGTGATGTAAAGGGGGCAGTGCTGTGTGTGTGAGGGGGGATTTGAAGGGTGGAGGCAGATGTGGAGGAGGCAGAGCACGTTATTGTGGGGGGGAAGGTGATGTGAAAGAGAAGCAGTGCTGTGGGGGAGGGGAGATGTAAAGGGGAGCAGTGCTGTGGGGGAGGGGAGATGTAAAGGGGAGCAGTGCTGTGGGGGAGGGGAGATTTCAAGGGGAGCAGTGCTGTGTGTGGGGGATAATGTAAAGGGGGGGGGGCAAGTGCTGGTGGGGAGGAAAGATGTAATCTGAAGGGGGCAGTGCTGTAGGGGGGGGGGGAGATGTAAAGGGGGGGGCAAGTGATATGGGGGGAATGTAAACGCGGCAAGTGCTGTGGGAGAAGATGTAAAGGGGGGGGGGCAGGGATCTGGGCGGAGGGGGGGGGGGGGAGTGATGTGATGTAAAGCAGATTTAAACTTAGCCTGTGTGTACGGTCTATAGTGACAATGGCTGAAGATGCTTCAAGCAAATTTGCGCACGTTCTCGACACGCATTGATGTGAACGGAGCCTTCGTCCTTTCTTCACATGCCCCCCCACATTCCGCATGGAATTCCCAGGAATTACAATATGTTATTAGCCTCATTAGTTTGTACAATGTTTGTGATTCTGCCGGCTCTCCGCGCTGGCGATTTATGTTTTGGCGGAGCCCTCTGAGGACGCTCGCTGAAAGGTATCGCAGAAGGTTCGATGTCCATTTGACTAGCAGTAAGTCAACGCGTGGGGAGGCTCTGGGGAGAGCGCTGATGCATTGTTCTCATGTCCTGCAGATTACATTATCCAGCGGACATGCAAGACACAAACAGCGTCATTTTATTACCTGCCATCAAAGAGGAGAGCGGCGTGACAGGTGCGCGTCGGGGGAATTCTCCCTGTACTAACATTGCGCTTTTCTACGAGAAGGGGGGGAGAGGGGTCAGCCGCTGCTTTACATACCTCAGGCTTTGGAATAAGATACTGCTAAGTAAAACTGACAAAATAATAGATTCAAAATAACTATGGCGCTGCACGGGCCGAGACGCAGCTGCCACAAAAAATAAATAAATATATATATATACACATATATATATATTTAATGTAAATGTACAATATATATGTAAAGTGCTGCATAAATTGATGGCACTATATACATACATGTAATTATACATACATACACTGTGTGTATATATATATATATATATAGATCCAATGGTTGCCACTGAACACATATCAGAGATAAAAAAAACAGGCCCCGGGTGCGCAGCAAAGACTATAGTAAATATAATCCAAAAGAGAGAGTGGCGCTCACAGGTCTTGAAAGGTGAACACACAGTGAAAGTTTTATTACAACGTTTCGATGAGGCACAAGCTCGTCTTCCTCAGGACATGTCCTGAGGAAGACGAGCTTGTGCCTCATTCAAACGTAAATATATATATATATATATATATATATATATATATATATATATATGTAACACATAGACCCCCCCTTTACCTGCCTTGTTCGGCTCCTCGCAGGAAAAGAGGGCACACCGTGCCACAAGCCCGTACCCTCCTGTAATAAGAGGTTGAGCGGTGTTGTTGGTGGGTCTTCCACAGCCAGACTATCCAGAGAATGGTTCTCACCTCTATGGTTAATAAAGATAAGTCTCTATGTCCCCCAGTAACTTCAAGGTCCACACCAGCTGTAACTCCAATGTAGAGTTTATTTTCTTCTCAAAACACAGTCTCAGATAGGAAAGGTTGGAGTGAGAACAGGACAGCTTAAAGGTGTGGAGGAGGTCAGGGCACAAACGTAGTACAATTCACTGCTCAGATTCTCAAGCAGACTTAGCCCATCTGGATAGTCTCCCTAGGTTGGGACTAGCAGCCAGAATGGTGCTCTAACCTAACCGCAAAAGTCTCTGCCACAGACCTGGTGAACTTGGTCTCTGCCACAGACCTGGTGAGCTTGGTCTCTGCCACAGACCTGGTGAGCTTGGTCTCTGCCACAGACCTGGTGAGCTTGGTCTCTGCCACAGACCTGGTGAACTTGGTCTCTGCCACAGACCTGGTGAACTTGGTCTCTGCCACAGACCTGGTGAACTTGGTCTCTGCCACAGACCTGGTGAACTTGGTCTCTGCCACAGACCTGGTGAACTTGGTCTCTGCCACAGACCTGGTGAACTTGGTCTCTGCCACAGACCTGGTGAACTTGGTCTCTGCCACAGACCTGGTGAACTTGGTCTCTGCCACAGACCTGGTGAGCTTGGTCTCTGCCACAGACCTGGTGAGCTTGGTCTCTGCCACAGACCTGGTGAGCTTGGTCTCTGCCACAGACCTGGTGAGCTTGGTCTCTGCCACAGACCTGGTGAGCTTGGTCTCTGCCACAGACCTGGTGAGCTTGGTCTCTGCCACAGACCTGGTGAACTTGGTCTCTGCCACAGACCTGGTGAACTTGGTCTCTGTCACAGACCTGGTGAACTTGGCCTCTGTTAAGGAGAAGACATCCCTCCAGAGAGTTACCGGGACCCTTCCTTCACTGTGACTTCCTCACCAGTCCCTCGGAACGGTTCCTCCCCCGGCCTCCTCATCTAAGATGCGGGTCCCCTCGCAGGGCGTCACCCTGAGATTCCTTGATCCTTGGTGGGCCCCAGCCGAAGATGCTAGGTCCAGGCCTTTGCTGCAGCCCCAGGGCTAAAGGTGCCCGGGACTGATTCACCGACCTCCGCCCCTGGGCCAAAGGTGCCCAGGGTGGACAGGAACACGCTCCCTGGGGGAGGACCCCCGACAACGAACCAGAAACACTCCCGCCCCTGGGCCAAAGGTGCCCGGGGCGGACAGGAACAAGGACCACCAACAGGCAGCGTCTGCCCCTTTTATATCCTCTCCCAGCATGCACAGCAGGCAGACCACGCCCACTGTACGGCTGCTGAGAGGGGACACACAAGGGACAGCACTGTATCAGCAGTTCAACCCTAGCCTAATATGGCAGCACCACCTGTAGGCCACAGGGAACTACACACTGACACTCTCCCTGCGGACAAAATGGTTGAAAAGAACCATGACAACTGACAATTAGGGTGTTTGAGCATAACTACCACTCAAACACTTCCCCTAAATTTAGGACCCTGCTACATATATATATATATATATATATATTGTGAGGGGGTTAACTCGGTAGCGGGTGTGTGTGACCCCCTGGTTGGGCTCCCCACACAAAAACAGGGCCAGCAGACGGAGGTTGTGGTTTTCAAAATCAAAAGGTGCGGTTTATTTCTCTATGTACAGTGACAAAAACACAGCAAAGCCAAAAAGAAACATAAACAAAATAAATCCTGGTCAGTTTGACCTCTGACTAAACATGCAGGTTTCCTAAACTAACAACTGGGATCAGCCTGGTGCTGTCCTAGTCCCTAAGTCCCTGGTTTAGTAAAAGTCCAAACAAATAGCCACACAGGCTTTGCCTCACCGCACAGGGGTTCACTCTCCCTAGACAGTCCACACAGGTCTGGGTCCAGGCATGAGCCAACACCTAATGAATCTGGGAGTTTTTATAGAGGCCTTAAACGAACTGACAGGCTTCAGCTGGTCTCATCAACTCCCTGCCTGCACGACGCCCAGCCCTCTCCCTAGAGGTATGAGTCATCCATGAGCCCACTAGCCTCAGCTGGGCTTCATCAACTCCCTCCCTAGTTGTATAAGTCGGCATAAAGCCTGAATCTGGGAGAAATATATCTACCCCCCTGGATGCAACCAGGTGACTTTACCTTCCTGCTGTCACAATATATATATACTGCATTATTATTTTATAATAAAGATTTTTTTATTGATTTACACTTAGAAAGGGAGGTGTGAAAAAAGCATGGAAAGCCAAGACACCAGCTGAAATCTACCAGTAATTAGAAAGCAATCCTGCCCCTTGTCAGTGCAAATTAATATCATCTGGTTCAGTCTCTACTGACGGCCTATAAAAAGGGGTCTCATTACCAAGGTGTCACACAAGAAACATCCCATGATGGGTAAAAGCAAAGAGATCTCTCAAGACCTTTGCAACCCTATTGTTGCAAAACATACTGATGGCATTGGTTACAGAAGGATTTCTAAACTTCAGAATGTTCCAGTGAGCACTGCTGGGGCCATAATCCGGAAGTAGAAAGAACATAATTTCACCATAAACCGGCCACGACCAGGTGCTCTCCGCAAGATTTCTGACAGAGGAGTGAAAATAATAATCAGAAGAGTGGTCCAAGAGCCAAGGACCACCTGTGGAGAGATTCAGACCTGGAATTAGCAGGTACAACAAGTCATGCACTCACCCGCCGTGGCCTGTATTCACGCTCACCACGCTACACTATATTGCTGAAGAAAAAGCATGGCGAATCTCAGTGGTGGCTGGTGCTCCAAATTTTTGGGGGGGTGCAAACAAACTGAAAAAAAAAAAACAAACATCAATTGCAGCCTCACTGTGCCCATCAAACACAGCTACTGTGTCCATCAATTGTCGCCACTGTGCCATCAAACGCAGCCACTGTGCCCATCAATTGCCGCCACTGTGCCATCAAACGCAGCCACTGTGCCCATCAATTGCCGCCACTGTGCCATCAAACGCAGCCACTGTGCCCATCAATTGCCGCCACTGTGCCATCAAACACAGCCACTGTACCCATCAATTGCCGCCAGTTTGCCCCATCAAATGCAGCTAGTTTGCCCCCTCAAATACAGCCACTTTCCCCCCTCAAATACAGCCAGTTTGCCCCCCCCCGCCCAACACTTACCTTTCTCGGGTCAGCCACCCTCCTCCATGCTCCCTCGATGTCATCTCTGCTTGCCTGTCGCTTCAGTCAATCAGGTGACCGGTAACCAGACCCGGTGCACCTGATTGGCTGAGAGGCGGGTCAGTGTTAGGGAAGCGATTCACTAACACAGCACTGTTTAAACAGGGAACACACAGCCCTGCGCCCGCAGTTTAACCATTTGGAAGCCAATTAGAGCCCACAGGCACTTCCAAAATACCCCCACTGCTGTAATTCAGATGGCCGGCGCTCAACAGGGGGCCGGACACCTGAATAGTGGGCAATGCATGAATCTATCTATTGTTGAGTGACGGGTGCAGGAGAGAGGGGGCGGGGCTCCTGCGCCCTCTATGGATGCACCGCCACTGGTGAAGCTCGTTTTAAAGTTTGCTGCACAACATTTAGACAAGCCTGTGAAATACGGGGAGAATATAGTCTGGTCAGATGAGACCAAAATGGAACTCTTTGGATGCCATAATACACACAACGTTTGGAGGTCACATGGCACATCACCCCAAAAACACCCCCCATATTAACAGTGAGGTTTAGAGGCGGGAACATCATGGTGTGGGCGGGGCTGTTTTTCAGCATACGGGACTGGCCAACTTCATGTCATTGAAGGAAGGATGAATGGTGATAAAAATCTGCCGCCATCTACCAGGATGATGAAAATGAAAGGAGGGAGGACATCCCAGGAGGACAATCATCCCAAACACAAAGCCAAGGAATCTCTCCATTGGTTTCAAAGAAAGAGAAAAAAATGCTGCTAGAATGGCCCCAGCCAATCACCGGACTTCAATCCAATAGAAAATCTGTGGAAAGAACTAAAGATCAGAGATCATAGAAGAGGAACACGGAACCTTCAAGATCTGAAGAGTGTTTGTGTGGAAGAAATGGGCCAAAATCACACCCGAGCAACGCATGCGACTCGTTTCTCCTTACAGGAGGCGTCTTGGAGCCGTCATCACCAACAAAGGATTTTGTACTAAATACATTTCAGTTAGCGGGTTCAATACGTTTTCCCTGTGTCCTTCCATTTTATTACACAGAACTTCATTTCTGAACGTATTTGTTTTGGTGTCTTTCTATGTATGGATTGGTTGGGTTGTTACCGACATGTGGGGGAAATTTCATGTCAATATCACCTTTACCAATAAATTTACCTAGAAAAACTGTGACGTGTTTAATACTTATTTTACCCGCTATATATATATATATTATATATATACATACTGTGACAGCAGGAAGGTAAAGTCACCTGGTTGCATCCAGGGGGGTAGATATATTTCTCCCAGATTCAGGCTTTATGCTGACTTATACAACTAGGGTGGAGAGTTGTATAAGCCCAGCTGAGGCTAGTGGGCTCATGGATGACTCATACCTCTAGGGAGAGTGTGGGGCGTCGTGCAGACAGGGAGTTGATGAGACCAGCTGAAGCTTGTCAGCTCATTTAGGCCTCTATAAGAACTCCCAGATTCATTAGGTGTTAGCTCATGCCTGGAAGCAGACCTGTGTGGACTTCCTGGAGAGAGTGAACCCTTGTCCGGTGAGACAAAGCCTGTGTGGCTATTTGCTTGGACATTTAAAACCAGGGACTTAGGGACTAGGACAGCACTAGGCTGATCCCAGTTGTTAGTTAGGAAACCTGTATGTTTAGTCAGAGGTCAAGTTGACCAGGATTTAATTTGTTTATGTTTCTTTTGGCTTTGCTGTGTTTTGTCACTGTAAATAGAAAATAAACCGCACCTTTTTTTTTTTTGATTTTGAAAACCACAACCTCCGTTTGCTGGACCTGTTTTTGTGTGGGGAGCCCATCCCGGGGGTCACACACACCCGCTGCCAAGCTAACCCCCTCACAGTTGGTGGAGAACCAGTGGCAGTTTTTTTTTAAGCCAGCATGGAGGAGATACTGAAGCAGCTGGCTCTAGCAAATGCCAATCAACAGCAGACAAATGCAGGTTTGCAAAAGAGCCTTGCAGCTCAACAACAGAACTTCGCAGCCCAGCAGCAAGCTCATCAACAGAGCCTTGCAGCTCAGCAACAAGCCCAGCAGCAATCTGAGGCCCGCTTCATAGACCTGTTACAGAAGCAAGAGCAGAGACTACAACAAATGGAAGCAGTAATGCAGCAACGTCCGCAGACCAGTGAGGAAAGCCGTCCCACTAATACCGCGTCCTTTGGGGTGAGTCGTTTATTGACAAAAATGACTGGAGAGGATGATCCAGAGGTATTTTTGACCACATTTGAAAGGACTGCTGAAAGAGAAAAGTGGCCTGAGGAGCAGTGGGCTGGACTGGTGGCTCCTCTGTTAACTGGTGAATCGCAGAAGGCTTACTATGACCTAGAGCCTGACCAAGCAAAAGACTATGTGATGCTAAAAGCTGAAATATTGGCAAGGCTGGGTGTCACCCAGGCTGTCCGGGCTCAGCGTGTGCATAACTGGACTTTCCAGCTTGGAAAACCCCCCAGGTCTCAAATGTATGATCTCATTCACCTAAGCAGAAAGTGGCTACAGCCAGAGACTTTGTCCGCACCAAAGATTGTGGAACGTGTTGTAATGGATCGGTTTTTGAGAGCTCTTCCTACTGCCATCCAAAAGTGGGTAAGCCATGGAGACCCAGAGACGGCCGATGGTCTTGTGGATCGTGTGGAGAAATACTTGGCTACAGAGAACCTGACGGCCTCTTCCAGAGACACTCGGACTTTCCACCCTAAGACCAGACCATCCCCAGGGGCGGATAAGAGGATTCCAAGGGGTGAGGGTGGAGAGAGTGAGAGGGTGGGAGCTCTACCCCAAGTTTGGCGAGAACAGCCTGGGAAATCAGCGGCTCAAGAGGCGGCAAGAAGGATCGTTTGCTACCGCTGCCGGCAAGCGGGACATATTGCAGCCAATTGCCCGGTTGTGGAGGAACCCATGCAGTGTGACTTTCTGATGGGCAGACGTCAGTCGCTGTGTGCGACAGTCGCATGCACTGCCATTCGAGGAACTGAGAAACATTTATGCAAAATGTGTGTTAATGGTAGAAATGTTGTGGTATTGCTGGATTCAGGTAGCCTTGTGACCCTGATAAAGGCTGAGTTAGTTAAAACAGAGGTCTCTGGGAATAGCAAGGTAGCTGTTATTTGTGTGCATGGGGACACCCGAGAGTATCCAGTGACTACAGTGTGTTTCGAGACCCCCAAAGGTACCCTCTCTCATCCAGTGGGCTTAGTATCTCAGTTACCGCATGACGCCATTGTGGGAAGGGATTTTCCGAAGTTCTGGGAACTGTGGGATGATCCTGAGCCCCCCACTGGTGCCCCTATGTACCAGGAATGGGATAGCCAGAACTCCCCTGAGAGTGGTGAGGACTCTCCGGAATTTCCCTTATCAGTATTGGCAGGGGAGACTCAAGAAACTGGAGAGGAGCCCACCTCCTCAGACGAAAACCTACCGTCTGTGGAGTTTTCTGATCTTGAGGTTCACAGGGAAAACTTTGCCACAGAACAGTTGAAAGACCCCGCCCTAATAAAGGCACGGGAAAACGTAGTGAAAATAGATGGCGAGTTAGTGAACCCAGATAATACCTGCACTTACCCATACTTCAGCGTAGAGAAGGACCTACTGTATCGGGTGGCAAAAAGGGCAGAAGAAACCGTTGAGCAGCTTGTGGTGCCCAAACCTTACAGGAAGTTGGTGTTGGAGTTGGCCCATGGGCACATTCTTGGAGGTCATCTGGGGACAGAGAAAACCCGAGAGAGGGTATTACAGAGATTCTATTGGCCGGGGGTGATAAAGGACATAGAAAATTATTGTTCCTCCTGCCCTGTGTGTCAGAGGTCGGCCCCGATGCCACATTTCTGTAGCCCGCTGGTCCCTCTACCCATCATTGAGGTCCCGTTTGAGAGGATCGCCATGGATTTGGTAGGTCCTATAATCAAGTCCGCTAGGGGGCACCAGTACATATTAGTTATAATGGACTATGCCACCCGTTATCCAGAAGCGATCCCTCTCCGAAATACCTCGGCCAAAACCATAGCCAAAGAGCTATCTCTTGTGTTTAGCCGGGTGGGTATTTGTAGAGGACTGCTTACGGACCAAGGTACACCCTTTATGTCCCGGGTTATGAAGGAGCTGTGTAAATTGTTCAAAGTGACGCAATTACGTACATCTGTGTATCACCCCCAAACCGATGGGCTGGTTGAAAGATTCAACAAAACCCTAAAGCAAATGTTGAAGAAAGTGGTGGATAGAGATGGAAAGGATTGGGACTGTCTACTTCCTTATCTGATGTTTGCTATTAGGGAGGTACCCCAATCCTCTACGGGATTCTCCCCCTTTGAGTTACTGTATGGGAGACACCCAAGAGGGCTGTTGGATATTGCCAAGGAAACTTGGGAAAGTGAGAGTTCTCCCCACAGGAGTGTGATTGAGCATGTCGCCCTGATGCAAGACCGAATTGCACAGGTAATGCCCATCGTGAAGGAACATTTGGCCCAAGCGCAGTTAGCACAGCAGAGAGTGTACAACCGTGGAGCCAAGACCCGTACCTTTTCCCCGGGGGATAGGATACTGGTACTTGTCCCTACGGTTGAAAGTAAATTCCTTGCCAAATGGCAAGGCCCCTACGAGATAATGGAAAAAGTGAGCGAAGTGAATTACAAGGTCAGACAACCAGGAAGGCGAAAGCCCGAACAGATCTATCACGTTAATCTGTTGAAAGCCTGGAGGGATAGAGAGTCCCTAGTCGCAGACACTTGGTCACCAGCTCAAACTGGTTGCGTGATTCCTGAGGTTGGAATAGCAGCCACCTTGTCACAACCCCAACAACAGGAGGTTAAGGAGTTTGTGCTTCGCAACAAGGAGGTATTCTCTGAGCTGCCGGGACAAACATCTGGGGTAGAGCATGACATCATTACCCCGCCCGGTGAAAGGGTGAAGTTAAAACCCTATCGGATCCCAGAGGCAATACGGGAGGAAGTACAGAAAATGCTGAACTTAGGGGTGATAGAGGAGTCCCAAAGTGATTGGTCTAGTCCCATTGTGTTGGTGCCTAAACCGGATGGGAGCTGGCGATTTTGTAACGATTTTCGTCAGTTGAACAAAGTTACAAAATTTGACACCTACCCCATGCCACGTATAGATGAGTTGATCGACCGGCTGGGAACAGCCCGATACATGACGACTCTTGACCTCACAAAAGGGTATTGGCAAATCCCCCTGGCCAAATTGGCCAAAGAGAAAAACGCATTTGTAACCCCAGACGGGGCGTTCCAATATAAAAGAATGCCGTTCGGGTTACAGAATGCGCCGGCCACGTTCCAGCGGAAAATGGACCAGATGCTGAGGCCCCATCGGAAGTATGCTGCGGCTTACCTGGATGACGTAATTGTCCATAGCACAGATTGGGCCTCACATCTGCCAAAAGTGCAAGCAGTCCTGGACTCTGTTCGGGAAGCGGGGTTTACGGCTAACCCCAAGAAGTGTACCATTGGGCAGGAGGAGGCCAAATATCTTGGGTACACCATTGGGAGGGGAGTAATAAAACCCCAACTCAACAAAGTCGAGGCCATCCAGAGTTGGCCACGTCCCAACAGCAAGAAGCAGGTACGAGCCTTTCTGGGAATCGCTGGGTATTATCGGCGATTCATTCCCCACTTTGCCTCTAAGGCTGTGCCCCTAACCAACCTAACGAAGGGGAAAGGGTCGGTCATGATTAAATGGACCCCCGAGGCTGAGGCAGCATTCCAATTCTTGAAACAAGCCTTATGTAGCCAGCCAGTGTTGTACTCACCCGACTTCTCTAAAGACTTTGTCGTACAAAGTGATGCGTCAGATGTGGGGTTAGGAGCAGTATTGTCCCAGGTCTGGAACGGGGAAGAGCACCCAGTCATTTACCTCAGCAGGAAGTTGAAGTCCCATGAGGTAAATTACGCCACCGTTGAAAAGGAGTGTTTAGCGGTGAAGTGGGCTCTAGATTCCCTTCGGTACTACCTGCTAGGTAGGCACTTTGACATGGTTACGGATCACGCTCCGTTAAAGTGGATGGCTCAAAACAAGGAAACAAATAGAAGAGTGAATAGGTGGTTCCTGGCCCTCCAGGAATTCAACTTCACAGTAAAGCATCGCCCTGGCGTTCAAATGGGGAATGTGGATGCTTTGTCTCGAGTACATGAATGCCTGATTGCTGGTGTTCCAACCCCGAGGTTAAAACAAGAGGGGGGGGTATGTGACAGCAGGAAGGTAAAGTCACCTGGTTGCATCCAGGGGGGTAGATATATTTCTCCCAGATTCAGGCTTTATGCTGACTTATACAACTAGGGTGGAGAGTTGTATAAGCCCAGCTGAGGCTAGTAGGCTCATGGATGACTCATACCTCTAGGGAGAGTGTGGGGCGTCGTACAGACAGGGAGTTGATGAGGCCAGCTGAAGCTTGTCAGCTCATTTAGGCCTCTATAAGAACTCCCAGATTCATTAGGTGTTAGCTCATGCCTGGAAGCAGACCTGTGTGGACTTCCTGGAGAGAGTGAACCCTTGTCCGGTGAGACAAAGCCTGTGTGGCTATTTGCTTGGACATTTAAAACCAGGGACTTAGGGACTAGGACAGCACTAGGCTGATCCCAGTTGTTAGTTAGGAAACCTGTATGTTTAGTCAGAGGTCAAGTTGACCAGGATTTAATTTGTTTATGTTTCTTTTGGCTTTGCTGTGTTTTGTCACTGTAAATAGAAAATAAACCGCACCTTTTTTTTTTTTGATTTTGAAAACCACAACCTCCGTTTGCTGGGCCTGTTTTTGTGTGGGGAGCCCATCCCGGGGGTCACACACACCCGCTGCCAAGCTAACCCCCTCACAATACCTACAGTACGAGATGGAGGATTAGGTTCTATAGGAGGGACATTTGGTTGAGGTAAGTGTTACAATATAACAATTAAGCAACCGTTGTGCGGATCCTCTAAGCACATTGTTTTATGACAGGTCCTCTTGAAGCAGCAGCTGGAAGCGGCATTATTCTTCACATAACAATCTCCTGGTTGTCGTCTCCTGCAGGGACGCTGCTTTGGCTGCCTTTTACCTTATTAAATCAGGATCTTCGCTCCAGCTAAGAGTCTTATCGCTCCAGCTGGAATCAGCTTAGCGGGAAAAAACCGTGCAGATCTCCGGAAACCGTAAAGACGTGGCAGACTTCCAGAACGCGGCTTCAGGGAAAAGTCGTCTTCTTGGAGGTTCCTTCCCGGAGTTTACCTCTAGGGACGAGCCAACCAGTTTATAAAAATTAGAAACTAGCAGCCGATCCAGCCGGTTTGCTTTTAGTATTTCCTCTATGCCATAAACGCCAAAACACTAAACCTCCCAGACCCCACCTCAAAATACATGGGGACCACCCATCACACCGACTTTATGGGTTGCTACTGCCTAGACCCCAACTCTAAATACATGGGGACCACTCATCACACTCACTTTGTGGGTCGTTCCTGCCTTGACCCCACCTCTAAATATGTGGGGACCACCCTTCACACCCACTTTAAGGTTTTTTCCCCCTAGACCTCACCTCTAAATATGTGGGGACCACCCATCACACCGACTTTATGGGTTGCTACTGCCTAGACCCCACCTCTAAATATGTGGGAACCACTCATCACACCCACTTTACGGGTTGTTCCCAACTAGACCCCACCTTCTAAATATGTGGGGACCACTCATCACACCCACTTTATGGGTTGTTCCCAACTAGACCCCACCTCTAAATATGTGGGGACCACCCATCACACCTACTTTACGGGTTGTTCCCAACTAGACCCCACCTTCTAAATATGTGGGGAC
Organism: Rana muscosa; assembly: GCA_029206835.1. NCBI lineage: Eukaryota > Metazoa > Chordata > Amphibia > Anura > Ranidae > Rana > Rana muscosa. The sequence continues at coordinate 289,050,018 of CM055121.1, forward strand.
CACTCATCACACCCACTTTATGGGTTGTTCCCAACTAGACCCTACCTCTAAATATGTGGGGACCACTCATCACACCCACTTTATGGGTTGTTCCCAACTAGACCCCACCTCTAAATATGTGGGGACCACCCATCACACCCACTTTTTGGGTTGTTCCCAACTAGACCCCACCTTCTATATATGTGGGGACCACCCTTCACACCCACTCTATAGGTTGTTTGCACCTATACCTCATCTCTAAATATGTGGGGACCACCCACCACACCGACTTTATGGGTTGCTACTGCCTAGACCCCACCTCTAAATATGTGAGGACCACCCATCACACCCACTTTACGGGTTGTTCCCAACTAGACCCCACCTCTAAATATGTGGGGACCACTCATCACACCCACTTTACGGGTTGTTCCCAACTAGACCCCACCTCTAAATATGTGGGGACCACCCATCACACCCACTTTACAGGTTGTTACCAACTAGACCCCACCTTCTAAATATGTGGGGACCACTCATCACACCCACTTTACGTGTTGTTCCCAACTAGACCCCACCTCTAAATATATGGGGACCACCCATCACACCCACTTTACGGGTTGTTTCCAACTAGACACCACCTCTAAATATGTGGGGACCACCCATCACACCCACTTTACGGGTTGTTCCCAACTAGACCCCACCTTCTAAATATGTGGGGACCACCCTTCACACCCACTCTATAGGTTGTTTGCACCAAGACCTCATCTCTAAATATGTGGGGACCACCCAGCACACTGACTTTATGGGTTGCTACTGCCTAGCCCCCACCTCTAAATATGTGGGGACCACCCATAACAGCCACCTTATGGGTTGTTCCTGCCTTGTCCCCAGCTCAAAATATGTGGGACCACCCTTCACACTCAACTTATGGCTTCGGACAGATATTGGTGAAATATAAAGCAATAAAATAAAGCTAAAGCTAGAACTATGTTTGAGAACCTCTGGAAGACTGGAGTGTAGCTATGTACTATGGAAGTGAAGGGGGCCTGCCATTATTAGGCCCCATGCACACTAGATTACATAAAAAACATCAGAACTAAAAAACATCAGAGAGAGAAAATAGAGATTATAGAAATATATATGTAGAAAAAAGGAAAATAAAAAAAATGCCAATATGTTTTTAAAACAATTAATTAAATGTAAAAAATATACAAAAGTTTTAAAATATAATTAATATTATTTTAATAATAACAATCTCTCTCTCTTTAGACATTGTTATTATTAAAATTATATTATTTATGTTATTTTATATAATGTTATTAAATTGTTAAGTTTAATTCTTTAAACTATTTTGGAGGTTTTTTAAATGTATTTTCTCCCTCCCTGCCTCTCTCTCTGTATGTGTATGTGTGTATATATATATATATATATATATTGTGACAGCAGGAAGGTAAAGTCACCTGGTTGCATCCAGGGGGGTAGATATATTTCTCCCAGATTCAGGCTTTATGCTGACTTATACAACTAGGGTGGAGAGTTGTATAAGCCCAGCTGAGGCTAGTAGGCTCATGGATGACTCATACCTCTAGGGAGAGTGTGGGGCGTCGTACAGACAGGGAGTTGATGAGGCCAGCTGAAGCTTGTCAGCTCATTTAGGCCTCTATAAGAACTCCCAGCTTCATTAGATGTTAGCTCATGCCTGGAACCAGACCTGTGTGGACTGTCTAGGGAGAGTGAACCCCTGTGCGGTGAGAAAAAGCCTGTGTGGCTATTTGCTTGGACATTTAAAACCAGGGACTTAGGGACTAGGACAGCACTAGGCTGATCCCAGTTGTTAGTTAGGAAACCTGTATGTTTAGTCAGAGGTCAAGTTGACCAGGATTTATTTTGTTTATATGTTTCTTTTGGCTTTGCTGTGTTTTGTCACTGTAAATAGAAAATAAACCGCACCTTTTTTTTGATTTTGAAAACCACAACCTCCGTTTGCTGGGCCTGTTTTTGTGTGGGGAGCCCATCCCGGGGGTCACACACACCCGCTGCCGAGCTAACCCCCTCACAGTTGGTGGAGAACCAGTGGCAGTTTTTTTTAAGCCAGCATGGAGGAGATACTGAAGCAGCTGGCTCTAGCAAATGCCAATCAACAGCAGACAAATGCAGGTTTGCAAAAGAGCCTTGCAGCTCAACAACAGAGCCTTGCAGCCCAGCAGCAAGCTCACCAACAGAGTCTGGAAGCTCAGCAACAAGCCCAGCAGCAATCTGAGGCCCGCTTCATAGACCTGTTACAGAAGCAAGAGCAGAGACTACAACAAATGGAAGCAGTAATGCAGCAACGTCCGCAGACCAGTGAGGAAAGCCGTCCCACTAATACCGCGTCCTTTGGGGTGAGTCGTTTATTGACAAAAATGACTGGAGAGGATGATCCAGAGGTATTTTTGACCACATTTGAAAGGACTGCTGAAAGAGAAAAGTGGCCTGAGGAGCAGTGGGCTGGACTGGTGGCTCCTCTGTTAACTGGTGAATCGCAGAAGGCTTACTATGACCTAGAGCCTGACCAAGCAAAAGACTATGTGATGCTAAAAGCTGAGATATTGGCAAGGCTGGGTGTCACCCAGGCTGTCCGGGCTCAGCGTGTGCATAACTGGACTTTCCAGCTTGGAAAACCCCCCAGGTCTCAAATGTATGATCTCATTCACCTGAGCAGAAAGTGGCTACAGCCAGAGACTTTGTCCGCACCAAAGATTGTGGAACGTGTTGTAATGGATCGGTTTTTGAGAGCTCTTCCTACTGCCATCCAAAACTGGGTAAGCCGTGGAGACCCAGAGACGGCCGATGGTCTTGTGGATCGTGTGGAGAAATACTTGGCTACAGAGAACCTGACGGCCTCTTCCAGAGACACTCGGACTTTCCACCCTAAGACCAGACCATCCCCAGGGGCGGATAAGAGGATTCCAAGGGGTAAGGGTGGAGAGAGTGAGAGGGTGGGAGCTCTACCCCAAGTTTGGCGAGAACAGCCTGGGAAATCAGCGGCTCAAGAGGCGGCAAGAAGGATCGTTTGCTACCGCTGCCGGCAAGCGGGACATATTGCAGCCAATTGCCCGGTTGTGGAGGAACCCATGCAGTGTGACTTTCTGACGGGCAGACGTCAGTCGCTGTGTGCGACAGTCGCATGCACTGCCATTCGAGGAATTGAGAAACATTTATGCAAAATGTGTGTTAATGGTAGAAATGTTGTGGTATTGCTGGATTCAGGTAGCCTTGTGACCCTGATAAAGGCTGAGTTAGTTAAAACAGAGGTCTCTGGGAATAGCAAGGTAGCTGTTATTTGTGTGCATGGGGACACCCAAGAGTATCCAGTGACTACAGTGTGTTTCGAGACCCCCAAAGGTACCCTCTCTCATCCAGTGGGCTTAGTATCTCAGTTACCGTATGACGCCATTGTGGGAAGGGATTTTCCGAAGTTCTGGGAACTGTGGGATGATCCTGAGCCCCCCACTGGTGCCCCTATGTACCAGGAATGTGATAGCCAGAACTCCCCTGAGAGTGGTGAGGACTCTCCGGAATTTCCCTTATCAGTATTGGCAGGGGAGACTCAAGAAACTGGAGAGGAGCCCACCTCCTCAGACGAAAACCTACCGTCTGTGGAGTTTTCTGATCTTGAGGTTCACAGGGAAAACTTTGCCACAGAACAGTTGAAAGACCCCGCCCTAATAAAGGCACGCGAAAACGTAGTGAAAATAGATGGCGAGTTAGTGAACCCAGATAATACCTGCACTTACCCATACTTCAGCGTAGAGAAGGACCTACTGTATCGGGTGGCAAAAAGGGCAGAAGAAACCGTTGAGCAGCTTGTGGTGCCCAAACCTTACAGGAAGTTGGTGTTGGAGTTGGCCCATGGGCACATTCTTGGAGGTCATCTGGGGACAGAGAAAACCCGAGAGAGGGTATTACAGAGATTCTATTGGCCGGGGGTGATGAAGGACATAGAAAATTATTGTTCCTCCTGCCCTGTGTGTCAGAGGTCGGCCCCGATGCCACATTTCCGTAGCCCGCTGGTCCCTCTACCCATCATTGAGGTCCCGTTTGAGAGGATCGCCATGGATTTGGTAGGTCCTATAATCAAGTCCGCTAGGGGGCACCAGTACATATTAGTTATAATGGACTATGCCACCCGTTATCCAGAAGCGATCCCTCTCCGAAATACCTCGGCCAAAACCATAGCCAAAGAGCTATCTCTTGTGTTTAGCCGGGTGGGTATTTGTAAAGAACTGCTTACGGACCAAGGTACACCCTTTATGTCCCGGGTTATGAAGGAGCTGTGTAAATTGTTCAAAGTGACGCAATTACGTACATCTGTGTATCACCCCCAAACCGATGGGCTGGTTGAAAGATTCAACAAAACCCTAAAACAAATGTTGAAGAAAGTGGTGGATAGAGATGGAAAGGATTGGGACTGTCTACTTCCTTATCTGATGTTTGCTATTAGGGAGGTGCCCCAATCCTCTACGGGATTCTCCCCCTTTGAGTTACTGTATGGGAGACACCCAAGAGGGCTGTTGGATATTGCCAAGGAAACTTGGGAAAGTGAGAGTTCTCCCCACAGGAGTGTGATTGAGCATGTCGCCCTGATGCAAGACCGAATTGCACAGGTAATGCCCATCGTGAAGGAACATTTGGCCCAAGCGCAGTTAGCACAGCAGAGAGTGTACAACCGTGGAGCCAAGACCCGTACCTTTTCCCCGGGGGATAGGATACTGGTACTTGTCCCTACGGTTGAAAGTAAATTCCTTGCCAAATGGCAAGGCCCCTACGAGATAATGGAAAAAGTGAGTGAAGTGAATTACAAGGTCAGACAACCAGGAAGGGGAAAGCCCGAACAGATCTATCACGTTAATCTGTTGAAAGCCTGGAGGGATAGAGAGTCCCTAGTCGCAGACACTTGGTCACCAGCTCAAACTGGTTGCGTGATTCCTGAGGTTGGAATAGCAGCCACCTTGTCACAACCCCAACAACAGGAGGTTAAGGAGTTTGTGCTTCGCAACAAGGAGGTATTCTCTGAGCTGCCGGGACAAACATTTGGGGTAGAGCATGACATCATTACCCCGCCCGGTGAAAGGGTGAAGTTAAAACCCTATCGGATCCCAGAGGCCCGACGGGAGGCAATACGGGAGGAAGTACAGAAAATGCTGAACTTAGGGGTGATAGAGGAGTCCCAAAGTGATTGGTCTAGTCCCATTGTGTTGGTGCCTAAACCGGATGGGAGCTGGCGATTTTGTAACGATTTTCGTCAGTTGAACAAAGTTACAAAATTTGACACCTACCCCATGCCACGTATAGATGAGTTGATCGACCGGCTGGGAACAGCCCGATACATGACGAGTCTTGACCTCACAAAAGGGTATTGGCAAATTCCCCTGGCCAAGTCGGCCAAAGAGAAAACCGCATTTGTAACCCCAGACGGGGCGTTCCAATATAAGAGAATGCCGTTCGGGTTACAGAATGCGCCGGCCACATTCCAGCGGAAAATGGACCAGATACTGAGGCCCCATCGGAAGTATGCTGCGGCTTACCTGGATGACGTAATTGTCCATAGCACAGATTGGGCCTCACTTCTGCCAAAAGTGCAAGCAGTCCTAGACTCTATCCGGGAAGCGGGGTTTACGGCTAACCCCAAGAAGTGTACCATTGGGCAGGAGGAGGCCAAATATCTTGGGTACACCATTGGGAGGGGAGTAATAAAACCCCAACTCAACAAAGTCGAGGCCATCCAGAGTTGGCCACGTCCCAACAGCAAGAAGCAGGTACGAGCCTTTCTGGGAATCGCTGGGTATTATCGGCGATTCATTCCCCACTTTGCTTCTAAGGCTGTGCCCCTAACCAACCTAACGAAGGGGAAAGGGTCGGTCATGATTAAATGGACCCCCGAGGCTGAGGCAGCATTCCAATTCTTGAAACAAGCCTTATGTAGCCAGCCAGTGTTGTACTCACCCGACTTCTCTAAAGACTTTGTCGTACAAAGTGATGCGTCAGATGTGGGGTTAGGAGCAGTATTGTCCCAGGTCTGGAACGGGGAAGAGCACCCAGTCATTTACCTCAGCAGGAAGTTGAAGTCCCATGAGGTAAATTACGCCACCGTTGAAAAGGAGTGTTTAGCGGTGAAGTGGGCTCTAGATTCCCTTCGGTACTACCTGCTAGGTAGGCACTTTGACATGGTTACGGATCACGCTCCGTTAAAGTGGATGGCTCAAAACAAGGAAACAAATAGAAGAGTGAATAGGTGGTTCCTGGCCCTCCAGGAATTCAACTTCACAGTAAAGCATCGCCCTGGCGTTCAAATGGGGAATGTGGATGCTTTGTCTCGAGTACATGAATGCCTGATTGCTGGTGTTCCAACCCCAAGGTTAAAACAAGAGGGGGGGGTATGTGACAGCAGGAAGGTAAAGTCACCTGGTTGCATCCAGGGGGGTAGATATATTTCTCCCAGATTCAGGCTTTATGCTGACTTATACAACTAGGGTGGAGAGTTGTATAAGCCCAGTTGAGGCTAGTAGGCTCATGGATGACTCATACCTCTAGGGAGAGTGTGGGCGTCGTACAGACAGGGAGTTGATGAGGCCAGCTGAAGCTTGTCAGCTCATTTAGGCCTCTATAAGAACTCCCAGCTTCATTAGATGTTAGCTCATGCCTGGAACCAGACCTGTGTGGACTGTCTAGGGAGAGTGAACCCCTGTGCGGTGAGAAAAAGCCTGTGTGGCTATTTGCTTGGACATTTAAAACCAGGGACTTAGGGACTAGGACAGCACTAGGCTGATCCCAGTTGTTAGTTAGGAAACCTGTATGTTTAGTCAGAGGTCAAGTTGACCAGGATTTATTTTGTTTATATGTTTCTTTTGGCTTTGCTGTGTTTTGTCACTGTAAATAGAAAATAAACCGCACCTTTTTTTTGATTTTGAAAACCACAACCTCCGTTTGCTGGGCCTGTTTTTGTGTGGGGAGCCCATCCCGGGGGTCACACACACCCGCTGCCGAGCTAACCCCCTCACAATATATATATATACACATACTGAAACATGGAGTTAAAGTTGCAACAGAGGGAAGTAAGGTGGATTTCACAACTAGATACTATTTATCCCAGGGGTTTGAATAAAGGTTATGATTTACCTCTCTCTCTATATATATATATATATATATATATATATGCTGTAATGTTAAGACCCATACACACAATACGAAAATCTGAAGTAAAAAAAAATATTATTAAAATGTAAAAAAATTTACAAAAGTTTTTAAAATATTATTAATATTAATTTAATAATAAAAGTCTCTCTCTCTTTAGACATTGTTATTATTAAAATATTATGTGTTATTTTATATAATGTTATTATATTGTTAAATTTAATTAATTCTTTTGAACTATTTTGGAGATTTTTTTATTTATTTTCTCCCTCTCCCTCCCTGCCTCTCTCTCTGTCTATATATATCTATATATATATATATATATATATATAGATATATATATATATCTATATATATATACATATATACTGAAACATGGTGTTAAAGTTGCAACAGATTGAAGTAAGGTGGATTTCACAACTAGATACTATTTATCCCAGGGGTTTGAATAAAGGTTATGATTTACCTCTCTTTTAATAAATATTTTGTTTCATTTCTTCACTTTTTTTCACGTTTATATGGATAATCAGAAACATTGTTAAATTGTGTATCTCCTGAATATTTGCTGTAATGTTAAGACCCGTACACATGATACGAAAATCTGAAGTAAAAAATAATAATTATTAACCACCTACCACCTCGCTCCGGCCGTGCGACTATATACGGCCGCGAGGTGGTTCTACAAATCTGGGAGGCCGTCTTTTTACGGCCTCCGCTCCTCCGGCCACTGGGGGGCGCAAGCGCGTGCCCGGCGCGTCACTGTAATGCCGATGCGCGTGCCTGGCGGCCGCGATGTCCGCCAGGTACCCGCGATCGGCGTGTACACAGACAAGGACGTGGATCTCTGTGTGTAAACACAGAGATCCACGTCCTGTCAGGGAAAGGAGACCGATGCTGTGTCCCTTGTACATAGTCGGTCCCCTCCCCCCACAGTAAGAATCACTAATAGGGAACACATTTAACCCCTTCCTCGCCCCCTAGTGTTAACCCCTTCCCTGCCAGTCACATTTATACAGTAATCAATGCATTTTTATAGCACTGTTCGCTGTATAAATGTGAATGGTCCCAAAATAGTGTCAAAAGTGTCCGCTGTGTCCACCATAATGTCGCAGTCACGAAAAAAACTGATCGCCACAATTACTAATAAAAAAAAATAATTATAAAAATGCCATAAAACTATCCCCTATTTTGTAAACGCTATAACTTTTGCGCAAACCAATCAATAAACGCCAATTGCGATTTTTTTTCTGAAAAATATGTAGAAGAATACGTATCGGCCTAAACTGAGGAAAAAAATATAAAAAAAAAAAAAAAAAATTGGGATATTTATTATAGCATAAATCAAAAAATATTGTGTTTTTTTCAAAATTGTCGCTATTTCTTTGTTTATAGCGCAAAAAATAAAAACCGCAGAGGTGATCAAATACCACCAAAAGAAAGCTCTATTTGTGGGGAAAAAAAGGACGTCAATTTTGTTTGGGAGCCACGTCGCACGACCGCGCAATTGTCATTCAAAGCGTGACAGTGCCGAAAGCTGAAATTTCGCCTGGGCAGGAAGGGGTTATATGTGCCCAGTAAGCAAGTAGTTAAAATATTAAAAAATTTGCACAAGTTTTGTAATTATAATTAATATTATTTTAATAATAAAAATCTCTCTCTCTTTAGACATTGTTATTATTAAAATATTATGTGTTATTTTATATAATGATATTATATTGTTAAATTTTATTAATTCTTTTGAACTATTTTGGAGGTTTTATTAAATTAATTTTCTCCCTCTCCCTCCCTGCCTCTCTCTCTCTGTCACATATATATATATATATATATATATATATATATATATATATATATATATACACATATATATGTAGTGGTTTGAATAAAGGTTATGATTTACCTCTCTGTTTATAAATATTTTGTTTAATTTCTTCTCTTTTTTTCAGATGTTTATATAGATAATCAGAAACATTGTTAAATTGTGTATCTCCTGAATATTAGCTGTAATGTTAAAGCGGAGCTCCGCCGGAAAAAAATATATTAAAAGCCAGCAGCTACAGCTACAGCAGCTGCTGGCTTTTAATATTTGGACACTTACCTGTCCTGGAGTCCAGCGACGTCCGCAGCAGAGGACGAGCGATCGCTCGTCGCTCTGCTGCTCCCTCCACCATCCTCGCTGAGGGAACCAGGAAGTGAAGCCCTGCGGCTTCATGCCCGGTTCCCTACGGCGCATGCGCGAGTCGCGCTGCGCCGTTCTGATTGGTGCTCCTGTGTTCTGGGAGCCGAGTGTCTCCCAGAACACCAAGGGAAGTCTGCGGGAAGTGACGTAACTCCCGCAGATTCCCGGAGAGAGGACTCCCGGATGTGGGTGAAAATACCTGTCTTAGACAGGTATCTTCACCCCCCTCCCCCCTGAAAGGTGTCAATTGTGACACCGGAGGGGGGGGAGGAATCCAAATAGCAAAAGTTGCTATTTAGGGTGGAGCTCCACTTTAAGACCCGTACACACGATACGAAAATCTGAAGTAAAATTTTTGTCCGATGAACGATCTGCCGATTTTCCGATCGTTAGTATGAGGCTTTCGACAGCTGATTCCGGTGTTTTGTCCGACAAAAGCTGGATGTGCAGACTATAAAAAATTTTGGCATACAGTTTGTGAACACAACATCCGATTTTCGTTTAATTAATACGGTTTTCGTCAGAAAAAAATTGTAAGAGCAAGACTACGCATGCTCAGAAACGAAAGAATACATAGAAAACGATTCAACACGTGACGTCGCTCCTGTAGTTGTATTCTGTCGTACGAGAATTTTCGCATTGGTGAGTAACCTCTTCACTTTCGACATGAGACTAGAATGCAACAAAAAACGGACGAACAGTCATCTGAAAATCTGATCGTGTGTATGATTAATATTACTATACAGGATTTATATAGTGCCAACAGTTTACGCAGCGCTTTACAATATAAGAGGGAGACAATACAGTTATAATACAAGAAAATACAAGAGGATTAAGAGGGCCCTGCTCAGAAGAGTGTACGAGGCTTTAGGCTATATCTTGCTTTAAGTAAAAACTATCCAGGTGTCGCCAATTTCCAGTCGATGAGACTGGTATATAAGGAATACGATGAATTTGCTATATAATGAATATGATTAGAGCCTGATTTTCATGCATGCTACACCTGATGAAGGACGTTAATAGATCTGAAATGTTGTTATTTGCTATTATGATGTCTTTTTGGGGAGTTTTTTACTCTCTTAACCACTTACCGACCGCCTAACGTACATGTACTGCGGCAGGTCGGCTCTCTTGCGCGAAATGACGTACCTGTACGTCATTTCATGCAATAGACACTGGGGGGCGTGTGCACGCCGGCGGGGGTGCGACCACGTGCTGATTGGACAGAGGGGGAGCCAATCAGTGGTTCCGGCGGACCCGATGTCCCCCGACCACCCGCGATCGTTCCCCGAGAGAGGCAGAATGGCGGTCTGCCTATGTATACAAGGCAGATTGCCGTTCTGACAGGGGAGATGATAGAGATCTTGTGTCCCTGCTAAGCAGCAATACAGATCTCTGTCCTCACCCAGTCAGAGCAACTCCACACAATTAGCAAGCACCCCCTAGGGACACAGGTAACCCTTTGATTGCCCCTGAGGTTAACCCCTTCCTTGCCAGTGTCATTAGTACAGTGACAGTGCATATTTTTAGCACTGATCACTGTATTGGTGTGACTGGCTCCCCCAAAAAAAGTGTCAAAAGTGTCAGTTAGGTGTCCGATTTGTCTACCGCAATGTCGCAGTCCCGCTAAAAGTTCCTGATTTCCGCCACTACTACAAAAAAAAATGCCATAAAAATATCCCATAGTTTGTAGACGCTATAACTTTTGCGCAAACCAATCAATATACGCTTGTTGGGATTTTCTTTATCAAAAACATGTAGCAGAATACATATTGGCCTAAATTGATGAAGAAATTCGATTGTTTACATTTTTTATTAGATATGTTTTATAGCAGAAAGTAAAAAAAAAATTATTTTTTCTTCAAAATTGTTGCTGTTTTTTTTGTTTACAGTGCAAAAAATAAAAACCGCAGAGGTGATCAAATACCTCCAAAAGAAAGCTGTATTTGTGGGAAAAAAAAGGACATCGATTTTTTTTTTGTGTACAGTGTGGCACGACCGCGCAATTGTCAGTTAAAGTAGCGGAGTGCCGTATCGCAAAAAATGCTCTGGTCATTAAGGGGGTAACTTCTGGGGCAAAAGTGGTTAATAAAGATACAAGGTGCTACAGATTGGACTTTTTTGTTCTTTTTATATATACTATATATATATATATATATATATATATATATATATATATATATATATATAGAATGTATCCAATGAAAATACAGTGGTTTCTGACCATTGTACATGGAAAACGTTGAACGCTCATAAATGTGCATTTACCAGTGGCGGCTGGTGCTCAAAAATTTTTGGGTGGTGCAAACAAACTGAACAAAAAAACATCAATTGCCGCCACTGTGCCCATTAAATGCAGCTACTGTGCCCAAACGCCACCAGTTTCCCCCCAAATACAGTCAGTTTCCCCCAAATACAGTCAGTTTCCCCCCAAATGCAGCCAGTTTGTCCCCAAAATACAGCCAGTTTGTCCCCAAAATACAGTCAGTTTCCCCCCAAATACAGCCAGTTTGTCCCCAAATGCAGCCAGTTTGTCCCCAAATACAGCCAGTTTGTCCCCAAATAAAGCCAGTTTGTCCCCAAATGCAGACAATTTGTCCCCAAATAAAGCCAGTTTCCCCCCAAATGCAGCCAGTTTGTCCCCAAAATACAGCCAGTTTGTCCCCAAAATACAGTCAGTTTCCCCCCAAATACAGCCAGTTTGTCCCCAAATGCAGCCAGTTTGTCCCCAAATACAGCCAGTTTGTCCCCAAATAAAGCCAGTTTGTCCCCAAATGCAGACAATTTGTCCCCAAATAAAGCCAGTTTGTCCCCAAATGCAGACAATTTGTCCCCAAAATACAGTCAGTTTTCCCCCAAATACAGTTTCCCCCCAAATGCAGCCAGTTTGTCCCCAAAATACAGTCAGTTTCCCCCCAAATACAGCCAGTTTGTCCCCAAATGCAGCCAGTTTGTCCCCAAATGCAGCCAGTTTGTCCCCAAATGCAGCCAGTTTGTCCCCAAAAAAAAGCCAGTTTCCCCCCAAATGCAGCCAGTTTGTCCCCAAAATACAGTCAGTTTTCCCCCAAATACAGTCAGTTTCCCCCCAAATGCAGCCAGTTTATCCCCAAATGCAGCCAGTTTGTCCCCAAATGCAGCCAGTTTGTCCCCAAATGCAGCCAGTTTCCCCCCAGCCCTGCACTTACCTTCCTCGGGTCAGCGCTGTCCTTCTTCCGTCCTCGATGTCCTCTCCCGCCCTCGATGTCGCTTCAGCCAATCAGGTTACCGGTAACCATCCCCGGTGAACCTGATTGGCTGAAACGCCTGTCAGTGTTAACCAGGGAACGCACTCCCGTGCGTCCCCTGGTTAACTATTTGGAAGCCGATTACAGCCCAAAGGCCGCTGGCTCTGATAGGCACTTCCAAAAACCAACCAGCCGCTGTTATTCAGATGGCCGGCGCTCAACAGGGGGCCGGCCACCTGAATAGTGGGCGGCAGCAGCGGCGACAATACATAGTGTGACAGCAGGAAGGTAAAGTCACCTGGTTGCATCCAGGGGGGTAGATATATTTCGCCCAGATTCAGGCTTTACGCCGACTTATACAACTAGGTGGAGAGTTGTATAAGGCTAGTGGGCTCATGGATGACTCATACCTCTAGGGAGAGTGTGGGGCGTCGTACAGACAGGGAGTTGATGAGGCCAGCTGAAGCTTGTCAGCTCATTTAGGCCTCTATAAGAACTCCCAGCTTCATTAGATGTTAGCTCATGCCTGGAACCAGACCTGTGTGGACTGTCTAGGGAGAGTGAACCCCTGTGCGGTGAGACAAAGCCTGTGTGGCTATTTGCTTGGACATTTAAAACCAGGGACTTAGGGACTAGGACAGCACTAGGCTGATCCCAGTTGTTAGTTAGGAAACCTGTATGTTTAGTCAGAGGTCAAGCTGACCAGGATTTATTTTGTTTATGTTTCTTTTTGGCTTTGCTGTGTTTTTGTCACTGTACATAGAGAAATAAACCGCACCTTTTGATTTTGAAAACCACAACCTCCGTCTGCTGGCCCTGTTTTTGTGTGGGGAGCCCAACCAGGGGGTCACACACACCCGCTACCGAGTTAACCCCCTCACAGTTGGTGGAGAACCAGTGGCAGTTTTTTTAAGCCAGCATGGAGGAGATACTGAAACAGCTGGCTCTAGCAAATGCCAATCAACAGCAGACAAATGCAGGTTTGCAAAGGAGCCTTGCAGCCCAGCAGCAAGCTCACCAAAAGAGTCTGGAAGCTCAGCAACAAGCCCAGCAGCAATCTGAGGCCCGCTTCATAGACCTGTTACAGAAGCAAGAGCAGAGACTACAACAAATGGAAGCAGTAATGCAGCAACATCCGCAGACCAGTGAGGAAAGCCGTCCCACTAATACCGCGTCCTTTGGGGTGAGTCGTTTATTGACAAAAATGACTGGAGAGGATGATCCAGAGGTATTTTTGACCACATTTGAAAGGACTGCTGAAAGAGAAAAGTGGCCTGAGGAGCAGTGGGCTGGACTGGTGGCTCCTCTGTTAACTGGTGAATCGCAGAAGGCTTACTATGACCTAGAGCCTGAACAAGCAAAAGACTATGTGATGCTAAAAGATGAAATATTGGCAAGGCTGGGTGTCACCCTGGCTGTCCGGGCTCAGCGTGTGCATAACTGGACTTTCCAGCTTGGAAAACCCCCCAGGTCTCAAATGTATGATCTCATTCACCTGAGCAGGAAGTGGCTACAGCCAGAGACTTTGTCCGCACCAGAGATTGTGGAACGTGTTGTAATGGATCGGTTTTTGAGAGCTCTTCCTACTGCCATCCAAAAGTGGGTAAGCCATGGAGACCCAGAGACGGCCGGTGGTCTTGTGGATCGTGTAGAGAAATACTTGGCTACAGAGAACCTGACGGCCTCTTCCAGAGACTCTCGGACTTTCCACCCTAAGACCAGATCATCCCCAGGGGCGGATAAGAGGATTCCAAGGGGTGAGGGTGGAGAGAGTGAGAGGGTGGGAGCTCTACCCAAAGTTTGGCGAGAACAGCCTGGGAAGTCAGGGGCTCAAGAGGCAGCCAAATGGATTGTTTGCTACCGCTGCCGGCAAGCGGGACATATTGCAGCAAATTGCCCGGTTGTGGAGGAACCCATGCAATGTGACTTTCTGACGGACCGACGTCAGTCGCTGTGTGCGACAGTCGCATGCACTGCCATTCGGGGAACTGAGAAACATTTATGCAAAATGTGTATTAATGGTAGAAATGTTGTGGTATTACTGGATTCAGGTAGCCTTGTGACCCTGATAAAGGCTGAATTAGTTAAAACAGAGGTCTCTGGGAATAGCAAGGTAGCTGTTATTTGTGTGCATGGGGATACCCGAGAGTATCCAGTGACTACAGTGTGTTTCGAGACCCCCAAAGGTACCCTCTCTCATCCAGTGGGGTTAGTATCTCAATTACCGCATGATGCCATTGTGGGAAGGGATTTTCCGAAGTTCTGGGAACTGTGGGATGATCCTGAGCCCCCCACTGGTGCCCCTATGTACCAGGAATGTGATAGCCAGTACTCCTCTGAGAGTGGTGAGGACTCTCCAGAATTTCCCTTGTCAGTATTGGCAGGGGAGACTCAAGAAACTGGAGAGGAGCCCACCTCCTCAGACGAAAACCTACCGTCTGTGGAGTTTTCTGATCTGGAGGTTCACAGGGAAAATTTTGCCACAGAACAGTTAAAAGACCCCGCCCTAATAAAGGCACGGTAAAACGTAGTGGAAATAGATGGCGAGTTAGTGAACCCAGATAATACCTGCACTTACCCATACTTCAGCGTAGAGAAGGACCTACTGTATCGGGTGGCAAAAAGGGCAGAAGAAACCGTTGAGCAGCTTGTGGTGCCCAAACCTTACAGGAAGTTGGTGTTGGAGTTGGCCCATGGGCACATTCTTGGAGGTCATCTGGGGACAGAGAAAACCCGAGAGAGGGTATTACAGAGATTCTATTGGCCTGGGGTGATGAAGGACATAGAAAATTATTGTTCCTCCTGCCCTGTGTGTCAGAGGTCGGCCCCGATGCCACATTTCCGTAGCCCGCTGGTCCCTCTACCCATCATTGAGGTCCCGTTTGAGAGAATCGCAATGGATTTGGTAGGTCCTATAATCAAGTCCGCTAGGGGGCACCAGTACATATTGGTTATAATGGACTATGCCACCCGTTATCCAGAAGCGATCCCTCTCAGAAATACCTCGGCCAAAACCATAGCCAAAGAGCTATCTCTTGTTTTTAGCCGGGTGGGTATTTGTAAAGAACTGCTTACGGACCAAGGTACACCCTTTATGTCCCGGGTTATGAAAGAGCTGTGTAAATTGTTCAAAGTGACGCAATTGCGTACATCTGTGTATCACCCCCAAACCGATGGGCTGGTTGAAAGATTCAACAAAACCCTAAAACAAATGTTGAAGAAAGTGGTGGATAGAGATGGAAGGGATTGGGACTGTCTACTTCCTTATTTGATGTTTGCTATTAGGGAGGTGCCCCAATCCTCTACGGGATTCTCCCCCTTTGAGTTACTGTATGGGAGACACCCAAGAGGGCTGTTGGATATTGCCAAGGAAACTTGGGAAAGTGAGAGTTCTCCCCACAGGAGTGTGATTGAGCATGTCGCCCTGATGCAAGATCGAATTGCACAGGTAATGCCCATCGTGAAGGAACATTTGGCCCAAGCGCAGTTGGCACAGCAGAGAGTGTACAACCGTGGAGCCAAGACCCGTACCTTTTCCCCGGGGGATAGGATATTGGTACTTGTCCCTACGGTTGAAAGTAAATTCCTTGCCAAATGGCAAGGCCCCTACGAGATAATGGAAAAAGTGAGCGAAGTGAATTACAAGGTCAGACAACCAGGAAGGCGAAAGCCCGAACAGATCTATCACGTTAATCTGTTGAAAGCCTGGAGGGATAGAGAGTCCCTAGTCGCAGAAACTTGGTCACCAGCTCAAACTGGTTGCGTGATTCCGGAGGTTGGAATAGCAGCCACCTTGTCACAACCCCAACAACAGGAGGTTAAGGAGTTTGTGCTTCGCAACAAGGAGGTGTTCTCTGAGCTGCCGGGACAAACATCTGGGGTAGAGCATGATATTATTACCCCGCCCGGTGAAAGGGTGAAGTTAAAACCCTATCGGATCCCAGAGGCCCGACGGGAGGCAATACGGGAGGAAGTACAGAAAATGCTGAACTTAGGGGTGATAGAGGAGTCCCAAAGTGATTGGTCTAGTCCCATTGTGTTGGTGCCTAAACCGGATGGGAGCTGGCGATTTTGTAACGATTTTCGTCAGTTGAACAAAGTTACAAAATTTGACACCTACCCCATGCCACGTATAGATGAGTTGATCGACCGGCTGGGAACAGCCCGATACATGACGACTCTTGACCTCACAAAAGGGTATTGGAAAATTCCCCTGGCCAAGTCGGCCAAAGAGAAAACCGCATTTGTAACCCCAGACGGGGCGTTCCAATATAAGAGAATGCCGTTCGGGTTACAGAATGCGCCGGCCACATTCCAGCGGAAAATGGACCAGATACTGAGGCCCCATCGGAAGTATGCTGCGGCTTACCTGGATGACGTAATTGTCCATAGCACAGATTGGGCCTCACATCTGCCAAAAGTGCAAGCAGTCCTAGACTCTATCCGGGAAGCGGGGTTTACGGCTAACCCCAAGAAGTGTACCATTGGGCAGGAGGAGGCCAAATATCTTGGGTACACCATTGGCAGGGGAGTGATAAAACCCCAACTCAACAAAGTCGAGGCCATCCAGAGTTGGCCACGTCCCAACAGCAAGAAGCAGGTACGGGCCTTTCTGGGAATCGCGGGTTATTATCAGCGCTTCATTCCCCACTTTGCTTCTAAGGCTGTGCCCCTAACCAACCTGACGAAAGGGAAAGGGTCGGTCATGATTAAATGGACCCCCGAGGCTGAGGCAGCATTCCAATTCTTGAAACAAGCCTTATGTAGCCAGCCAGTGTTGTACTCACCCGACTTCTCTAAAGACTTTGTCGTACAAAGTGATGCGTCAGATGTGGGGTTAGGAGCAGTATTGTCCCAGGTCTGGAACGGGGAAGAGCACCCAGTCATTTACCTCAGCAGGAAGTTGAAGTCCCATGAGGTAAATTACGCCACGGTTGAAAAGGAGTGTTTAGCGGTGAAGTGGGCTCTAGATTCCCTTCGGTACTATCTGCTAGGTAGGCACTTTGACATGGTTACGGATCACGCTCCGTTAAAGTGGATGGCTCAAAACAAGGAGACAAATAGAAGAGTGAATAGGTGGTTCCTGGCCCTCCAGGAATTCAACTTCACAGTAAAGCATCGCCCTGGCGTTCAAATGGGGAATGTGGATGCTTTGTCTCGAGTACATGAATGCCTGATTGCTGGTGTTCCAACCCCGAGGTTAAAACAAGAGGGGGGGGTATGTGACAGCAGGAAGGTAAAGTCACCTGGTTGCATCCAGGAGGGTAGATATATTTCGCCCAGATTCAGGCTTTACGCCGACTTATACAACTAGGTGGAGAGTTGTATAAGGCTAGTGGGCTCATGGATGACTCATACCTCTAGGGAGAGTGTGGGGCGTCGTACAGACAGGGAGTTGATGAGGCCAGCTGAAGCTTGTCAGCTCATTTAGGCCTCTATAAGAACTCCCAGCTTCATTAGATGTTAGCTCATGCCTGGAACCAGACCTGTGTGGACTGTCTAGGGAGAGTGAACCCCTGTGCGGTGAGACAAAGCCTGTGTGGCTATTTGCTTGGACATTTAAAACCAGGGACTTAGGGACTAGGACAGCACTAGGCTGATCCCAGTTGTTAGTTAGGAAACCTGTATGTTTAGTCAGAGGTCAAGCTGACCAGGATTTATTTTGTTTATGTTTCTTTTTGGCTTTGCTGTGTTTTTGTCACTGTACATAGAGAAATAAACCGCACCTTTTGATTTTGAAAACCACAACCTCCGTCTGCTGGCCCTGTTTTTGTGTGGGGAGCCCAACCAGGGGGTCACACACACCCGCTACCGAGTTAACCCCCTCACAATAGGTTCATGCAATGCATGAACCTATGTATTGTTGTTGTGAGTGATGGGCGCAGGAAAGAGAGGGGGCCGCGCTCCTGCGCCCACTATGGACGCACCGCCACAGGCATTTACATGCATTTAGGTGTGTTTCTGACCGTTCAGGTGTTTATTTGAGTTCAAAAAATACTCTTCAAAATGCAACTTTGGAGGTTTTTTTTTTTTCCCTACCTCTGTTCCGGGCGCTATGCTTGTCACTTACTATCCGCAACCAGTTAATTTTACACTGCAGTGGCTCCAGCTTGCTGCGATAAAAAAGAAAAGACGTGAAAAACACGGCCCATCAGCCGCCTCCGATAATGACTTTGATGAATAATGCCCGGATTTCGCCCTCTTCCTTTGTAATCGCTGTTTGACTTATAATGAGGAGCAGAGGCACTGTGAAGACACTGCGGCTTCTCTCTGTCAATCTGTTAATAATCTGAGGGTTACGACCTTTATCTGAAAATGAAAATCTATTTATACGGCTCCCTCTCTTGGGCACAAATCAATGGCTGAAAAGTGACTTTAATTTCAGAGGTGCCGTCCGCTCGGCGTGTAATTAGGGAAGATTTTTTGAGTGGTGACTCCCCACCGGCAAACCGCTGCGGCCGGCACTGGGCTGTGATTATTTGTTTCTAGAATCTCCTGTGCCACATCCCCAGAAACTTTCCAGGCGGAGGAATATAAAATGGGGGTTTAACCAGCTCAGCTCACACACTGAACAATTTCTTTCTAAATTGATCAGTTAATTAAAGTGGTTCTAAAGGCAGAAGGTGCATTCTATGCATTAAGATAAAAAACTTTCAGTGTACAGCACCCCCCCCCACCCCCCCTAAAACTTACCTGAGCCCCATCTCGATCCACGATGTTGCACTAAAGCCTCAGCTGTCTGGGACTCTCCCCCAGCAAAGGGCGCCATTGGCTGTCGCTGCCGTCAATCAAAGTCAGTGAGCCAAGGAGGAAAGAGAGGGGGCGGGGCAAAGCCACGGCTCCATGTCTGAATGGACACGCAGAGCAGCGGCTTGGCTCCAGTGCCCCATAGCAAGCTGCTTGCTGTGGGGGCACACGGCAGAAGGGAGGGGCCAGGAGCACCGGCGAGGGACTCAAGAAGAGGAGGATACGGGCTACTCTGTGCAAAACCATTACACAGAGCAGGTACCGTATATACTCGAGTATAAGCCGACCCGAATATAAGCCGAGGCACTTAATTTTACCACAAAAAACTGGGAAAACTTATTGACTCGAGTATAAGCCTAGGGTGTCCATCTGCATGCCTCACTGTGCCCATGCCTCACTGTGCCCATGCCTCGCTGTGTCCATGACTAGACTGACGTTTAACATGGGAGTCTATTGAAGGGGTGCCCAGGTTTAAAAAATCGGTGCTCTCCGGCCATAGGTCCCCCAGACATAAAATTTTGCACACTTGTAGTGAGGAAATGGGGCTACATGTGTGGCAAGTTCCGGGTCCAGGGGACCTATGACCGGCCAGTACCGGGTTCCCAAAATTACCAAAGAAATTACTGTTTAACATGGGAGTCTATGGAAGGGGTGCCCGGATTTGAAAAATCGGTGCTCCCCGGCCATAGGTCCTCTGGACAACAAACTTTGCAAACTTGTAGAGGAAGAGTGGGGCTACATGTGTGACCGGCCGGTACCGGGTCCCCAAAGTCCGAGAGATCAGGCGCAAAAAGGTGACTCGAGTATAAGCCAAGGGGGGGGGGGGGCATATTCAGCACAAAAAAAATTGCTGAAAATCTCGGCTTATACTCGAGTATATACAGTAAAGCCTCGTACACACGATCGGATTTCCTATGGTTTTTAAACCGATGGATTTTTCCATCGGAAAACCGATGAAGCTGACTTCCATCAGTCTTGCCTACACACCATCAGTCAAAAAACCGACCGTACCAAACGCGGTGACGTAAAACACTCCGATGAGCCGAGAAAAATGAAGTTCAATGCTTCTGAGCATGCGTCGACTTGATTCTGAGCATGCGTGGGTTTTTTATCCGATGGAGTTCCCCACAGACGATAGTAATTTGCTATCGGTGTTTTAGCATCGGATACATTTAAAACATGTTCTATTTTTAAACACCGATGGAAAAAAGACCGATGGGGCCCACGCACGATCGGTTTGTCTGATGAAAAAAGTCCATCGGAGTGTTTTCATTGGTAAAACCTACCGTGTGTACGCGGCTCAAGTATACATTTTTTTTTTTTATTAAACAATAAAAAATAAAAAAAAGATTTTAATAATATGTAAAAAAAAGTATACAATTACGCTGCGTACACACGATCGATTTTTTCGACGGTGAGAACACCGTCGAGAAAATCGACGTTAAAAACGAGGAACAGCTTGTTCCCCCCACACACGGCCGTTTTAAATGTCATTTTTTTTTTGGTCGAAAAAAAACGATCGTGTGTGGGCTCCGCGGCAGTGTTTCCCTATGGGAAACACTGCCGCGGAAAACATGTCGAAAAAAACGACGAGAAAAATTAGAACATGTTCTAATTTTTCTCGTCGTTTTTAATGCCGTTTTTCTCGTCGAAAAAAACGACAGAAAGCCCACAGACGATCGTTTTTCTCGTCGAATGGGAAAAATGTCGTTTTTCTCAACGAGAAAAACGGCCGTGTGTACGCGGCATTAGTTCTATAATTTGTCCTGTTGAAAATGACACTACAATCATAATTCAGGTGCAAATCATTGTGAGGTTGTTTACAAGTGAAATTATGTTGTTTTTTTTTCATTATTTATTTAATTATTAAAAATGCTTAACCTACGCAGTCTTACCCGAAGGCCTCGATGCGTAAAATAAAAGACAGACATTTACATTAAAAGACCTAAGGAAAACCAACATACCAGAATGACAACATACAGAGTAAAACAAAAACCTGGGGGTCTGTCCATCCCACCCCATTAAAATTAGGTGACTCCAAAAGATTGTACAAAAAGTACGGTTTTTTATTCCTTTCGGAAATTTCAGAAGGTCATTCTCAAGTCTCATGCCGCGTACACACGACCGTTTTTCATGACGAGAAAAATGCCATTTTTTTATTTGGTCATTAAAAATGATGGTGTGTGGGCTCCAGAGCATTTTTCACGACGTGAAAAATAGGCATTAAAAATTTGGAACCTGCTCTAATTTTTCTCGTCGTTTTTCACGTCGTCGTTTTTCTCGTCGTGAAAAACGGCCGTGTGTAGGCTTTAACGACGTGAAAAAAACCCTGCATGCTCAGAAACGAGTGATGAGACGTGAGCGCTCGTTCTGGTAAAACTAGCGTTCATAATGGAGATATCACATTCGTCACGCTGTAACGGACTGAGGAGCACGAGGCTGAAAAGCGCAAATCGTCTCTCACCAAACTTTACTAACACGAGGATCAGCAAAAGCAAGCCCAAAGGGTGGCGCCATCCGAATGGAACTTCCCCTTTATAGTGCCGTCGTAGGTTTCGTACGTCACCGCGCTTTGCTCGAGCGTTTTTTTTTCCAGATCGTGTGTAGGCAAGGCAGGCTTGAGAAGAATCACGTTGAAAAAAACTTTGTTTTGTCAATGACATTAAAAACGGTCGTGTGTACGCGGCATCAGTTTCAGAGGCAAGGAGTTCCAAAATTCAGCTCCTTGTACTTCACTCGTTCTCCCTCCGTATTTTTTCTTTTTGAATTTTGGAATCTTCAATTCGGCCAGATTCGCCGATCTCAAGGATCGGGCAGACGCATACTTGATGAATTTTTCCCTTCAGGTACTCTGGGCCACATCCATGCAATGCCTTATGGACAAGACATCCTGTTTTGAACAGAACCCGTTGTTTCACGGGCAGCCAATGTAGGGCTCTAAGAGATGGAGTGATGTGTAGGGTGACCACGTGTCCCGGATTGCCCGGGACAGTCCCGCATTTTGCAGGTCTGTCCCGGGCACATTCATTCCAGGACAGTACAGTGTCCCGGAATGAAACTGACACAGCCACCCCCTCGGGGCCAATCTGATGCCCCCCAAAAAGGCCGCCACATCACCGCTTTACTCACTGACAGTACTTGTCCTGGCCAGGAATGCCTGGAGGAGCACAATCCCCGCCCCCTGCTTGTGATTGGAGAAATCATAAATCCCGCCTCTTGTGTCCAATCACTGTGCTGTGATTCGTTACAGCACAAGCTGATTTTTGGGAAGGGAGGGTGTCCCTGAATAGTAGTTTGGAAATGTGGCACCCTAGTGATGTGGTCACGACGACCAGCACCCGTCAGTAATCTCGCTGTGGCATTTTGAATCAACTGGAGCTTGTAGATGGTACAAGCAGGCAAACCCAGGTAAAGAGAATTGCAGTAGCCCAATCAACTGCCGATAATTGTATTGACCATGGCGATCTTATCAGAGTCTGCGATATAGCGAAAAGTCGACCTCAGGCGTCTCAGGTGGAAGTGGCATGAACTCCCCACCTGATTTACCTGAGGCCGCAAGTTCAACCTAGAGTCAAAGATGACACCCAAGTCCCTGACCTGAGTGGCCTAAAGCGGTTGTATAGTCAGTTTTTTAACTTTTACCTACAGGTAAGGCTATAAGAAGGCTTACCTGTAGGTAAAAAACAATATCTCCTAAACATGTATGGCAGGGCTCGACGAAATCCGGGCGCCAGGTCGCAATTGCGACTAGAAATAGCAACCTGGCGCTTGAGGAAGAAAGCATAGGCCTGCAGAAGGCCGCAAAGCCGCGGCCTCAGTTACCGGCCGGCACGGCCCGACGCGATTGTGCGGCGGGGGAGGTGGGGGCGCACAGAGACACAGGATACCCCATCCTGTGTCTCTGTGCGCCCCACCTCCCCCGCCGCGCGATCGCGTCGGACCGCGCCGGCCGGTAATTGAGGCCGCGGCTTTGCCGCCTTCTGCAGGCCTATGCTTCCTTCTGTGATCTGGCGCCATCTTGTGGTGGCCGTTGGCATGACAAGACTAATGGAGCTTCCCCTGTGTTTTCACTGCCATCCCCTTCCCTCTAATTAGAACCCCCAAACATTATATATATTTTTTATTCTAACACCCTAGAGAATAAAATGGCGGTCATTGCAATACTTTCTGTCACACCGTATTCGTGCAGAGGTCTTACAAGCGCACTTTTTTGGGAATTTTTTTTTTTTATAAAAAAATAAGAAAACAGTAAAGTTAGCCCAATTTATTTTTTTATATTGTGAAAGATAATGTTACGCCGAGTAAATTGATACCCAACATGTCATGCTTCAAAATTGCGTCTGCTCGTGGAATGGCGACAAACTTTTACCCTTTAAAATCTCCATAGGCGACATTTAAAAAATTCTACAGGTTGCATGTTTTGAGTTACAGAGGAGGTCTAGAGCTAGAATTATTGCTCTCGCTCTACCAATCGCGGCAATACCTCACTTGTGTGGTTTGAACACCGCTTTCATATGCTGGCGCTACTCACGTATGCGTTCGCTTCTGCGCGCGAGCTCGGCGGGACGGGGCGCGTATCTGGCTCCTAACTTTTTTAGCTGGCTCCTAAATTCCAAGCAAATTTGTCGAACCCTGATGTATGGTTTAGGAGATATTCCTCTCGCAATGAGCCGCTGACTGCGGCGGCGCATACGCACAGGCGATTCTCGGCTGAAGGCCCGACAGACGCTGGACCTTGCCGGAAAGAATTCTCCCGCGCGCTACAGCCCACTCAGAGCGCTGGAGCCGCAATACCCGGAAGACACGCCGAGGCAACATGTCAGCTATCTCGGCGTGGACCAGGTGAGATACTGATGCCTCGTTCTATGGTAAGCATTTCATAATGAGCTAGTATGTGGTGCATACTAGCTCATTATGCCTTTTGCCTTTACAGGGGTAAAAAAAAAAAATTAAAAATTTCCGAGGGTATACAACCGCTTTAAACGTTTTTTTGATTTGTCATGCGACTTAATGTGTTGCAAGTCACATGATAAATCATAGAAGTGTGAAACAGGGCTTATAAAGGGCCCTGCGACAGGAGTAAAGGGCTTCGGGATCAATGGTAAGGGCCCCAGGACCGATGGAAAGGGTCCCAGCGGTCAGGAGGTCCCTTCATGGTGTCTTGACCAGGGCCCTGAAGGTTCTAGGTACGCCTTGTTGTGTCTTTTATATCTGCCGGGAGTTCAGCCTAAGCTTTGTTTTTATTATTTTTATGTGAACCGAGGTTTTCATCATGTAAAACATCGGGAGGGTGGGGGGGGGGGGGGGAATGAGGCCAACAACAGCTCAGCCTCCGATCAATATAAAGAGAGCAGATTAAAAATGCTTAAGTGTTAAAATCTATGGTAAGATTTCTGGGGATGGAGAGATGGGCCAGGCTGATGGAGTCTCTGTACATCGAGGAGAACAGCGTGCGGCAGCGATTTCATTAGCGAGGGATCGATAGGAAAGAATCCTCGCTGGTCTCTGCGCATCTTCTGAGCACCACTCTTTGCTCTTACAAAAGAGACCGCACAATGTGAATAAGCTTTGAAGAATGCGTTGATGTACTTTCTCGAGGGGCCCTTGACTTCGCCGCTGAGACACTCCAGCTGTTATTCCAAGACGCACCATTATGGATTCACCCATCGGTGAACCGCCACGCTTCCTTTTACAGAAAAATAGAAAAATGGATGGAAAACAAAGAGCACCTATCCCGCCTGGGCTTCATTGTGTGCCTCTCGGAAATGTAACAACACAACAGGAGCACCAGGCCAAGTGGTGGTAGAATCCAAGAAGATTCATTAGATCAGGGGTGTCCAAACTTTTTTCAAAGAGGGCCAGATTTGATGAAGTGAACATGCTTGAGGGCCGACCATTTTGCCTGACTTCCGTTAAACCATTAAAATTCGGTCTAAGAGTGTTCCTCCGAGCACTAAGACACTGCCCAACAAGAATTCTCCTGCCTTTGTGGCTGTGTGTGGTGAAGAGATGAGCTTGGGCGTATTATTTGGATATACTGTATTTATCGGCTTATAACACGCACCTTCACTTTAAAAAAGGAAGTTTCAAGGATTTTTTTTTTTTAATTTTAAATAAAGAATTGTGAAGCAAAATAAGGGTCAGTGCCCATCAATGCAGCCTAATCAGTGCCCATCTGCAGCCTCACCGTATTGCCATGAATGCAGCACCCACTCCGTTGCCATGAATGCAGCACCCACTCCTTTGCCATGAATGCAGCACCCACCGTATTGCCATGAATGCAGCACCCACCGTATTGCCATGAATGCAGCACCCACCGTATTGCCATGAATGCAGCACCCACCGTATTGCCATGAATGCAGCACCCACCGTATTGCCATGAATGCAGCACCCACTAAATTGCCATTAATGTAGACTCACCATTATCATCAGTGCAGCCTGCAGAGGAGACAGGGAGGGGGCGGGACGAGCGCCAACAGACAAACAGGAGAAACTCCTCTTTAATTGAAAGTCCCGCCTCCTGTGATGGACAGAACAGTTGTCCAATGGCAGCGCAGGAGACGGGACTTCCTTTTACACAGGTGCCGTGTAAACAGGAAATACTCTCCTGTATGCACGGCACTCATCCCTCTCCTCCAAGGCAGCCAGCTTTCTATGTTTTGTGGTCCCCAGCGCTCGGGGATTTGTTGGGGGCCACAAAAGATATATATATCAAGATCACCAGGTGGGCCGTCCGAAACCGGTCCGTGGGCCGCGATTGGCCCGCGGGCCGGACTTTGGACATGCCTGCATGAGATGATCGCATAAAACGTGGCCATGGTGGCTCCTGAACACCGGAGATATTCCATACATCCCTATCCTGGCAATTCTTCCTACTTGAGTCCTTCAACCACATGCAGGTGAAAGAGGAATGTTTCGAGACCCCTAAACACACCCTAATCACCTTATGTGCATTAGCATTATCCAGTTACGGCACCAGGTGGGGTGGTTGGGGATGCCAGTGGCCAGTGTTAATGCCCCCCCCCCACATAGGCTTGTGCACAGGGTGTGCCAGGTGTGCCCAGGCACACCCTAATCACACCCTGCAGTGCAGATTCCCCCTGCTGCCCGGTGTCCCCTCCCACAGCATGGCTGGCTTCCATCCTCTCCCATTGGCTACTGCAGTGGGCACACATAGATGATATTTCAGGATGAGTGGGGGAAGGGGTAATGTCATTTACCAGCCCCTTCCCTTTCTTATTGAACACAGTGAGAGATCGGTAGAGTGTTTTTGAGCTTTCAGGTACACACCCTAATGCAACAGGCTGCGCACACCACCTATGCCCCCCCCCCATTATATTAAAGGCTAGGTTCAACTTTAGGTCCTGCAACAAGTTGTACCCCAGGATTTCCAATGAGTACCATTCGTATCTGTGCGACTTTAAGTCGCCCCGACTTCAAAGCAGTCCCTGTACTACTTTGGTCCGACTTTGATGCGAGTTGAGGTCCATAGACCTTAAGTTTACACAGGCATTCCCTAAAATTGCGGTAAAATCGTGGCAAAATCGTGTGACTTTGAAGTCGCGGTAGTGTGAAAGGGGCCCAAGTAACACGTTACACTCGTATTCATTGTGTTACATTATTTGCTCCCAATCAACTGTCTCCCACCACCAGAGCCTCCTCCCTGTGAGGCTGCATTCACACCTAAGCGCAGCGTCTTTGAGTGCTTTTCCGGCAATTGTTTATGAGCGTTTTTGAGCATTTCTGTTTTTTTATATAGCCAATAGAGAAAAATATTGTCTGTTGCATTATTTGTTGCTAGGTAGTTCAGTTTTTTTTTTTTGGGGGCTTTTCTATTAGCTTTTATTTCTTTTTTTATTATTATTATTATTCATTTATTATAAAAAAAAATATTAGGATAAGGGGTTAGAGTGAGGGTTAGGATTAGGAGTTAGGGTTAGGGTTATCTATTATTATTTTATTTATTATTATACGAATAATAATAAATTATCAAAAACATGTAAAATAAATACACAAATAAATAAAAATCATAAATAAAAAAATCAATAAATTAATACTAAGTAACAATAAATATTTTATTAATTATATATATATTGGCTATGCGTAAGCATCCTGTGATGTGAAACGCGTTAGCCTTGTCCCTGTCTACATTTCAAGTTTTGTATGCTGTGCTGTGATTTGGATTTTATTTTCATTAAAGAACGTCTTTAACAGAGTGCGGCAGTCCAGGATACTTTCCTTGTTTGCAAATTTGTGCAGAGCCGACACCTGTGTGTTCACAGTAGGGCGGGAGCATTCTATAGACTCAGAGGCTTGGAGAGCGGTGATCCTTTTTTCCCAATAAATATTTAACCCTTAACTTTAACCCTTACCCCTTAAAAAATAATAATAAATAACTAAACACCCTAACCCTAAAACAAAAATAAATAAATACAGTTTGGGTGTTTATTGTTATTTTATTAATATTAATAATAATTAATTTAATATTTTTTTTAAAGTTAATTAATTTAATATTTTTGTATAATTACATATTATACATTTTTTTTTTACTTATTTATGAAGATTTTTTAGTTATTTGTGTATTTATTTACATTTATTTATTCATATATTATTACAATTTTTTTTTAAAATCATTTAAGGCAGAAAATCACACAAAAATGCATGACAAAAAACGTGCGAATGGCGCGTTTCCATTAATTTCTATGAGAATAAAAACACGCCAAAAACGTTCAAATCTGCCCGATTCGAGCTACAAAAAAAGCTCCAGAACTTTGAGCTTCAGGCGACATGGAGTGGAGATGTGAACCGTCTCCATAGAGAATAATAGATTGTTCCCCCCTCCAACGTTTTGGAGCTTCAAGCTACAAAAACGCTCAGGTGTGAATGCAGCCTGAGAGTAGGTGGTGTTCACGTGTGTTTGAGCTTTGGGGTGCACACCTTAATGCAATAGGCTGCGCACACCTATGATTACTACTAAGACGCCCACTGAAGGGGAGCCTTGTTTTATGTGAACAGCCTCACCAGAGCCAGAGGGCTCCTTGAATAATTATGTTTTCTTTGTTTTACTAAACAAAAAAGCTTTTGCTAGGAGAATGTTACAAGCTCCTGTGCTGCCCATCCCCCTGCTCTTCTACTCTTCTATTGGTCTCCACTTTCCTGCAGGTCTCTGATCCTCACCTTACACAGCTTCAGGCATGGGCCCCCTGGAGCAGAGGAGAACCGGGGGGAGGGGGGGTGCTGCCACCGCAAATTGAGAAGCGGGGGGGGGGGGCAGCCATGAATTGAGAAGCGGGGGGATTGCCATCCGGGGCCCTGGGGACCTCTGGGCCCCTTACAGAAAATAAATGAAAAATACATTAAGCAGTGGGTTACCATCCGGGGACCTCTGGGCCCCTTACAAAAAATGTTTTTTTTTATAAAAAAAAATATTTTTATAAAATAAAAAAAGGGGGAGGGCATTGCTATCCGGGCCCTGGGGACCTCTGGGCCCCTTACAAAAAATAAAATAAAAATAAAAATAAAAAATTTCAATATTTTTTTTTATTATAAAAAAATACATAAAAAAGGGTGGTTACCATCCGGGGCCCTGGGGACCTCTGGGCCCCTTACAAAAAAAAAAAGGGGGGTTGCCATCCGGGCCCCTGGGGACCTTCGGGCCCCTTACAGGTGTACTACCTGTACCCCCTGATGGCGGCCCTGCTCCCCACAGCGTGTCTCTGTCTGCCTAATTTCCCCCTTCCCCCTTGGACGGTGGCTCTGTTGCACCTTATTTGAATGTCACAAGCTCTGGGTTTGTGATAGTTCTGTCTATACTTCCCCTGACCATAGTTAACCTGTCTTGACTCTATCATCTGCTGCCTGTCCTAACCTCTGCCTGCCCTGACCTTGGACTGTTTCTGGATTATATTTCATCTGCTACTTGCCCTGAATTTGGGCTATCTCTGAATTATGTTAAATCTCCTGCCAGCCCTGACCTCAGGATGTCTCTTGCTTGCAGTTTGTCTACTGCCTGTCCTGACCACAGACTGCCTTTCAATCTGGATTATGCTTCATCTGCTGCGTGCCCTGATCTTGGACTGTTTCTGGATTATATTACATTTTGGGCTATCTCTGGATTGTATTTCATCTGCTGCCATCCCTGACTTCAGATTATCTCTTGCTTGCACTTTGTCTGCTGTTCCCTGCCCTGACCACAGACTGCCTCTGGATTACTCTATCATATGCTGCCTGCCCTGACCCTCATTGTGACCCTCATGAGGTCACAGGTGTTCAGTAGGATTAAGGTCCGAAGGTGTTCAGTTGAATTAAGGTCCAAAGGTGTTCAGAAAGGTTTAAGTCCAAAGGTGTTCAGCAGGACTGAGGTCCAAAGGTGTTCAGAAGGGTTGAGGTCCACAGGTGTTCAGTAGGATTAAGGTCCAAAGGTGTTCAGCAGGACTGAGGTCCAAAGGTTTTCAGAAGGGTTGAGGTCCACAGGTGTTCAGTAGGACTGAGGTTCAAAGTGTTCAGTTGGATTGAGGTTGGAAGATGTTCAGTAGGGTTAGGTTCCAAAAGTATTCAGTAGGCTTGATGTCCAGATGTGTTTAGTAGGGATGAGCTCGGTGTTCGAGTCGAACATACGTTCGACTCGAACATCGGCTGTTCGATCGTTCGACGAAGATCGAACGATTTGGGCCGTTCGCGCCTAATTCGAGTGACGCGAACGGCCCACAATGCACTACACCATCGCAGTGTCATCCAGGCGCTGTGATTGGCCAAGCATGCACTGTGACCCCGCATGCTTGGCCAATCACAGCGCCGGCAGCGAGGAGAGCAATGATTGGCCACAGGCAGGATGCCTGTGGCCAATTATTGCTGAGGGTGTTTAGTACACGCCCCACACTATAAAAGGCCGCCAGCACGGCGGCCTAGTGTAGTGTGTTCCGGAGCAGGGAAAGAGAAGCATAGGCAGGGACAGTGACATTTATTTTTTCTTGCTTAACCTGGATTCCTTTAGTTTAGGGAAAGAGAAGGATAGGTAGGGAGAGTGTCAGTGTGTTTTACTGTGCGAATCCTTGTTTCTAGGGACAGGGAAGGACAGTGAGGGAAATTCTCCTTGTGCTATAGTGTGCTTTAAAAAAACATTTTTTCTAGGGACAGAAAACTATAGGTAGGGAGAGTGTCAGTGTGTTTTACTGTGCGAATCCTTGTTTCTAGGGACAGGGAAGGACAGTGAGGGAAATTCTCCTTGTGCTATAGTGTGCTTTAAAAAAACATTTTTTCTAGGGACAGAAAACTATAGGTAGGGAGAGTGTCAGTGTGTTTTACTGTGCTAATCCTTGTTTCTAGGGACAGGGAAGGACAGTGAGGGAAATTCTCCTTGTGCTATAGTGTGCTTTAAAAAAACATTTTTTCTAGGGACAGAAAACTATAGGTAGGGAGAGTGTCAGTGTGTTTTACTGTGCGAAACCTTGTTTCTAGGGACAGGGAAGGACAGTGAGGGAAATTCTCCTTGTGCTATAGTGTGCTTTAAAAAAACATTTTTTCTAGGGACAGAAAACTATAGGTAGGGAGAGTGTCAGTGTGTTTTACTGTGCGAATCCTTGTTTCTAGGGACAGGGAAGGACAGTGAGGGAAATTCTCCTTGTGCTATAGTGTGCTTTAAAAAAACATTTTTTCTAGGGACAGAAAACTATAGGTAGGAAGAGTGTCAGTTTCTTTCACTGTGATAATCCTTGTTTCTAGGGACAGGGAAGGACAGTGAGGGAAATTCTCCTTGTGCTATAGTGTGCTTTAAAAAAACATTTTTTCTAGGGACAGAAAACTATAGGTAGGAAGAGTGTCAGTTTCTTTCACTGTGATAATCCTTGTTTCTAGGGACAGGGAAGGACAGTGAGGGAAATTCTCCTTGTGCTATAGTGTGCTAAAGCATTCCTCATCAACCATCTTTGAAATCCTTGTTTTTTGGACAGTCAGGGAAATTGTCGTTGTGCTATTCTGTGCAAAAGCAATCATCCTCAACCATATTTAGAAATCCTTAAGTAAAGGGACAGAGAAGGACACCTGAAGGTAGCCCTTATTGCTTTTTTCCCATCTCCCTGCAGGCCATCTATTAGAATGTCTGGAAGGCAAACAAGGAGAGGCAGACAGTCAGGAGGCAATAAAAGAGGGCAAGCAGGCTCTGTGTCTGGGGACAACAGTGCTGGTCGTGGACGCGGTGCATTGTCATCAGCACATGGCCATGGGACACGCTTGTCCTTCTTTTCGGCAGCTGGACATGTTGAGCCACATCATGCCGAAGACTTGGTAGAGTGGATGACCAAGCCCTCCTCCTCCTCCTCATCCTCTCTCACTCAGGCTCAGGGTACTGGCAAAGCAGCTGCCAAAGCGTCCTCTTCCCTGGTATCAATGTCAGACTCATCATCAGTCACTCCTTCCCTAGACCCACCATGTCCTCCTCCTGAGGAGTCCCCCGAACTGTTTGAGCACAGTGTTGGGTACATGCTCCAGGAGGATGCCCAGCGTTTCGAAGGGTCTGATGATGAAACCCAGCTACAGGAAGGCAGTAGCGTGAGAGCAGACAGAGGGGATGCTCAAGAAGGACACCAATCTGGCAGTCATGTTCCAGCAGCTGCAGCATACTGCCAGATTGGCTCCAGTGATGAGGAGGGAGGGGATGATGAGGTCACTGACTCCACGTGGGTGCCTAATAGGAGAGAGGAGGAGGAGGAGGATGAGGAGGAGGCACATCTCCAACGAGGCAGGATGCCCTTTGGTGGCCAGCGTAAGGGCAGTACACCGACGGAATCACACCACAGAGCTCCGCCTGTGCAGGGCGCTGCCTCTGCCCGTCATTCAAAAAGTTCTTTGGTGTGGGCCTTTTTTGAGGCTAGTGCATCAGATCGCACAGCTGCTGTTTGCAACATATGTCTCAAGCGTATATCGCGTGGCAAAAACATCAGCCGCTTGGGTACCACATGCCTGACCAGACATATGTTGACCTGCCATGCAGCTCGTTGGCAAGCCTACCTCAAAGACCCACACCAAAGAACAAAGCGGACCTCTCCTTGCACCGCATCAGCTGGGATCTCCAACCCCACTATAACTTCAGTCCTCTCTGAAACATGCACTGAGAGGAATGAAGGTGTAGAATTAGGTGTGTCACAGCCAAGTACTTGCGGCCACTCTGCTAGCAGTACACCGACGTCCGATTCTAGCAGGCAAATTTCCCTGCCCCAGCTGCTGGACCGTCGAAAGAAGTTCACTCCCAGCCATCCACATGCCCAGCGGTTGAATGCTAGCTTGGCTAAATTGCTAGCGCTTCAACTGCTGCCTTTTCAGTTGGTAGACTCGGCCCCCTTCCGTGAGTTTGTGCAATGTGCGGTTCCTCAGTGGCAGGTTCCCAAACGCCACTTTTTCTCACGGAAGGCTATTCCGGCTCTCTACCGGCATGTGGAAGGCAATGTCTTGGCCTCGCTGGACAGGGCGGTCAGCGGTAAGGTGCATATTACCGCTGACTCATGGTCCACGTTACCTTTCTTTCACGGCCCATTGGGTCACTCTTTTGGCAGCTGGGAAGGATGCAGGACAAGGTGCAGTAGTGTTGGAGGTTGTTCCACCGCCACGCCTCCAAAATGCTACTACTGGTTGTGACACACCTCTCTCCTCCACCCCCTCCTCTTCTTCTTCCTCCATGGCCTCTTCCTGTGGTTTGTCCTCTGAACCAGCGGTGCTCCGTAGCCATTCAAGGGGCTACGCAAGTACGCAGGCAAAAAGATGCCATGCCGTGCTTGCGCTGGTGTGTTTGGGGGACAGAAGCCACACTGGGGCAGAGGTCCTGTCTGCTCTGCAGGGCCAGGCCGAGAGGTGGTTGACACCACGCCAGCTTAAGCCAGGAATGGTGGTTTGCGACAATGGCACCAACCTCCTCTCCGCCCTCCGACAGGGACAACTGACCCATGTGCCCTGTGTGGCTCACGTCCTTAACCTGGTGGTGCAGCGGTTCTTGGGCAGGTACCCGGGCTTACAGGATGTCCTGAGGCAGGCCAGGAAAGTCTGTGTGCATTTCCGCAGATCTTATAATGCCAGTGCTCGGCACCAGGACAGGGTCAGGGGAGCTTGTTTTTTTTTCTCCACGCCAGTGGGGCATGATCAGGGATGCATGCACTGTCCTGGCACCATTTGAGGAGGCCACGAGGATGGTGAGCAGTGACAGTGCATGCATCAGTGACACTGTACCTCTTGTCCACCTGTTGGAGCACACGCTGCGTGGAATAATGGACAGGGCACTTGAGGCAGAACAGAGGCAGGAAGAGGAGGACTTCCTTGCCTCTCAAGGCCCCCTTTACCCAGACAGTGTTCCTTCTGTCCCACCCATCGCACAGGAAGAGGAGGAGGAGGAGGAGGAGGAGGAGGAGGAGGATTGTGTCAGCATGGAGGTGGAGGCTGGCACTCAGCATCATCAGCAGCAGTCTTTTAGGGATGATTTACAGTCCCAAGAAACCAGTGGACTTGTACGTGGCTGGGAGGAGGTGGCTGCGGATCATGTCGTCCTTAGTGACCCAGAGGACTCCGGAGCGAATGCCTCAGCAAACCTACGCTGCATGGCCTCCCTGATCCTGCAAAGTCTGCGGAAGGATCCTCGTATTCTTCGGATCAAGGAGAGGGACCATTACTGGCTGGCCACTCTCCTTGATCCACGGTACAAGGGTAAGGTTGCGGACCTTATGTTACCGTCGCAGAGGGAGCAGAGGATGAGACAACTCCGGGAGGCCTGTGCAACGCGTTCCCAGAGACTGGGAGGTTACAAACTCCTGGTCCTGGACAACGAGTTGCTGAGGCTTCGGCCAGTCAAAGAAGGAGCGGTGGGGAAGGTGGCCGTCTGACCGATGCGTTCAGACAATTCTTTAGTCCGCAGCCCCAAAGTATGATCGGTTCCTGCAACCATCGCCAGCGTCTGATAAACATGGAGCAGGAATATCTAGGGGCAAGGTCAGACTTGGACACCTTCCCCACCGAAAATCCTCTGGCTTACTGGGTCTTGAGGATGGATCACTGGGCAGAGCTTGCACAGTATGCAATTGAGCTACTGGCCTGTCCTGCATCCAGCGTTCTTTCGGAACGCACATTCAGTGCTGCTGGAGGATTTGTCACGGATCACAGGGTGCGCCTGTCCACCGACTCGGTTGATCGACTGACTTTCATCAAGATGAACCAGTCTTGGATCACCACCAGCTACCACACACCTGATGCTGATATAACAGACTAATTGATTTTAACATGTCACATCCCTTCAAGACTGATGCTGATGCTGAGTGCCTGTGCTGTTATGTTGACTGGCTATCCTCCTCCTCCGAGTCCTCAATGATACGATTGATGATGATAGCTTGGAAGATCATTTTTGTTTATGGGTGCCGCCACCAGTGGCTAAGGCCCAATTTTTCAGCCCCTGTTTTACAGGGGTGTGTAATTACAATTTTTTTAGCAATAATTTGCCATAGGGCTCATTGCTGTGCTCCAAGTACAGTATCTGTGAGGGGTTGGAGTGTTGTGGCACCAGTGCCTAAGGCCCAATTTTTCAGCCCCTGTTTAACAGGGGCGTGTCATTACAATTTTTGAAGCAATACTTTGCAACAGGGCTCATTGCTGTGCTCCAAGTACAGTATCTGTGAGGGGTTGTAGTGTTGTGCCACCAGTGCCTAAGGCCCAATTTTTCAGCCCCTGTTCAACAGGGGCATGTAATTACAATTCTTGATCTAATAATTCACAGCAGGGCCCATTCCTGCACCCACCAAGAGTAACTCTGAGGGCTTACAGTGTTGTGGCAACGCCACCACCACCACCACCACGAAAGGCCCAATTTTTCAGCCCCTGTTCAACAGGGGCATGCAATTACAATTCTTGATCTAATAATTCACAGCAGGGCCCATTGCTGCACCCACCAAGAGTAACTGTCAGGGCTTACAGTGTTGTGGCACCAGCACCACCATCAAAGGCCCAATTTTTACTACCACTGTTCAACAATTATATGTAATTACAAATCCTGATATAATAGTTGACAGCAGGGCGTTCCAGCACCAACCAAGAGTAACTGTGAGTGCTTACAGTGTTGTGCCAACACCAACAACTAAGGGGCCTATTTCTGCAGAGTATATACGGCAGGTCCCTACTTTCAAACATCCAACTTACAAACGACTCCTACTTGCAAACGCAAGAAGACAACAGGAAGTGAGAGGAAATCTACCCCTTGGAAGGAAAATTCTCTCCTGTAAGAATTAATATGGGAGAAAGGTGTCTCCTCTGTACTGATGCTTTATCACCAATCCTTGTTTCAAGAAAAACACCACATTTCAAAAACAGTTGTCATTGGGACGGAAAGTGAGGTGAAATGTTCTGAACAGGGGCACAGACAGCAAAACAAATGTTACAGGGGTGATAACCCTTACCTATGTTTTCCAAAAAGTTTAAAAATAGATTTTTGGGCTGGAGCTACACTTAAACAATGTACCTGTTCAAAATTACAAACAGATTCTACATAAGAACAAACCTACAGTCCCTGTCTTGTATGCACCGCCTGTATACGGCTGTTCAGAGTATATAGGGCCTTTTTTATTTTATGTGCGGGGTTCCCCTTAATATCCATACAAGACCCAAAGGGGCTGGTAATGGGCTGGGGTAGGGGGGGGGGGGGGTCATGGGGTAGCTATGCCATTTTTCTTAAAGATTTTCATTCATATTACCGGGACCAGACATTACATTAAAGCCGCAAGAAGTTTTAAATGGCTTTTTTTTCCTTTAGAAGTGTCATTTTGTGCAGGGACAGTTCTAAACACGGGAAACACGTGGCACTTCACAGGCATACTTTAGACACCCCCCAGGTACGATATTTAAAGGAATATTTGACTTTTTTTTTTTTCACTTTATGCATCATTAAAATGACTGCTCCCGAAAAACGACCGTTTTTAAAACTTCTTTTTGCATTGATACATGTCCCCTGGTGCACAACCCGGGTTCCCAAACCCTTTTTAGGACAATAACATGCATAATAGTTGTTATAATTAGCACTTTAGAATTCGAACGTTCGCATCCATTGTATTTAATAGGGTTCTAATGTTCGTACGAACTTTCGGTCCGTTTGCGGGTTCTGGTGTGAACCGAACCCGGGGGTGTTCGGCTCATCACTAGTGTTTAGTAGGGTTGAGGCCCAAAGGTGTTCAGTAGGGTTGAGGTCCACAGGTGTTAAGTAGGGTTGAGGTTCAAAGGTGTTCAGTAGGATTGAAATACAAGTGTTTAGTCAGATTAGGGTCCAAAGGTGGTCAGTAGGGTTGAGGTTCAAAGGTCTTCAGTAAGATTTAGGTCCAAAGGTGTTCAGTAGAGTTGAGTTCCAAAGGTATTCCTTAGGGTTGAGGTCCAAAGGTGTTCAGTCGGATTGAGGTCCAAAGTTGTTCACTGTGGCTCAGGTCCAAAGGTGTTCAGGAGGGTTGAGGTCCACAGGTGTTCAGTAGGATTAAGGTCCAAAGGTCTTCAGTAGGACTAAGGTTCAAAGTGTTCAGTTGGATTGAGATTGGAAGATGTTCAGTAGGGTTAGGTTCCAAAAGTATTCAGTAGGCTTGAGGTCTAAGGTGTTTAGTGGGGTTGAGGTCCAGATGTGTTTAGTAGGGTTAAGGCCCAAAGGTGTTCAGTAGGGTTGAGGTTCAAAGGTGTTCAGTAGGATTGAAATACAAGTGTTTAGTCAGATTAGGGTCCAAAGGTGGTCAGTAGGGTTGGGGTTCAAAGGTCTTCAGTAAGATTTAGGTCCAAAGGTGTTCAGTAGAGTTGAGTCCCAAAGGTGTTCCTTAGGGTTGAGGTCCAAAGGTGTTCAGTCGGATTGAGGTCCAAAGGTGTTCATTAGGGTTGAGGTCCAAAGGTGTTTAGTCGGATTGAGGTCCAAAGGTGTTCAGTCGGATTGAGGTCCAAAGGTGTTCAGTCGGATTGAGGTCCAAAGGTGTTCACTATGGCTCAGGTCCAAAGGTATTCAGTAGAGTTGAATTCCAAAGGTGTTCCCTAGGGTTGAGGTCCAAAGGTGTTCAGTCGGATTGAGGTCCAAAGGTGTTCATTAGGGTTGAGGTCCAAAGGTGTTCGGAAAAGTTGAAGTCCAAAGCTGTTCAGTAGGGTTGAGGTCCTAAGGTGTTCACTATGGCTCAGGTCCAAAGGTGTTCAGTAGGGTTGAGGTCAAGGCTCTGGCATAATACTTATGGCTAAATAGGTAGGTGTGAGGGTCAGGTGTCCATCTACTTTTAGCCAGAGAGTGTGTGGCAAGAGACTGCATACCCTCTTAAAAGCCAGCTGTAAATGTATAAGATCTAATAAAACATTAATATCATTAACTTTACCATTGCTTTATTGTTTTCTATAAAGCTTCAGCAGTTCACTATTTGGTATAACTGGTTGCTGGTGCAGCTCATCAACATCCAATGCTGGATTATTAGTAATGAGTCAATATCACGGCTTCATATCCCATTTTCTCTCAGTGTGAGAAACCCCTGATATCTCACTCTATATGACTGTCCCTGACAATGGTTAATAGGTTAAAAAAAGGGATTACATTTATTGCATGTTCAGAACAATCACCTATATATATCTCCTCGCAAAGCTGAAATCCAATAAGGCAAACAATTCTCCACAGGTTCAAAGCATATAGAATAATCCCTGCTTGAAAATCCCTTTAAAGCAAGCTGAATAATCATTCTTCAGGGAGCTCAGACTGAATTATGCAATAATCCCCTAAACTTGTATTTCCACCATAAAAACACGATTGGATGCCGCGCTCTCCTCCCGCGCTCTCCTCAGTTTTATTAAAACAACAGAAGCCGACAAGTTAAATACTTCGCCAAATCCCTCCGGCCTATTTGTATTGTCTTACTGGGGCAGATTCTGGTCCCATCTGCCGGGTGTTCTGAGTGGGGCCGCAGGAACGGCACGGAAAGTGACATTATCCAAGTGAAAGTCTGATTACACAGCAATCCAACCTCAGCACTATGAACATTAACAATCCAATTCTGAACTACAACTCCCACTAACCTCAGGCAACTCCGAAAATGCAGCTCTTCTACTGCCAAATCCTGAGTTATACAGTCAGTCAGTCTTACAATGTACCCTGTCCATCATTAGAAACCAGTGACATTACTGAGAATGTATCCTATCCATTCACTAGAGACTGGTGACATCACTGAGAATGCAGCCTATCCATTCACTAGAGACCGGTGACATCACTGAGAATGCAGCCTATCCATTCACTAGAGACTGGTGACATCACTGAGAATGCAGCCAATCCATTCACTAGAGACCAGTGACATCATTGAGAATGCAGCCTATCCATTCACTAGAGACCAGTGACATCATTGAGAATGCAGCCTATCCATTCACTAGAGACCGGTGACATCACTGAGAATGCAGCCTATCCATTCACTAGAGACCAGTGACATCATTGAGAATGCAGCCTATCCATTCACTAGAGAGTGGTGACATCACTGAGATTGCAGCCTATCCATTCACTGGAGACCGGTGACATCACTAAGAATGCAGCCTATCCATTCACTAGAGACCAGTGACATAACTGAGAATGTATCCTATCCATTCACTAGAGAGCAGTGACATCACTGAGAATGCAGCCTATCCATTCACTAGAGACCCGTGACATCACAAATACTGCAAACATTTTGGGGAATTAACTAAGATTGGGGCATCCAGAATCTGGAGGAGCTGTGCCCGGATGTCCAATCAGCTTCTAATGCCTTGTACACACGGTCGGATTTTCCGTCGGAATAAACTTCAACTGGTTTTTCCGACGGATTTCCGTTCAAGCTGTCTTGCATACACACTGTCACACCAAATTCCGACTGTCAAGAACGCGGTGACGTACAACACTACGATGAGCCGAGAAAAATTAAGTTCAATGCTTCCGAGCATGCGTCGACTTGATTCTGAGCATGCATGTTTTTTTCTCCGTCGGAGTTCCATACAGACGAACGGAATTTCCGATAAAAAAAAAATTCTCTCTTTTTAAGTCCGTCAGAA
Organism: Rana muscosa; assembly: GCA_029206835.1. Taxonomy (NCBI): domain Eukaryota; kingdom Metazoa; phylum Chordata; class Amphibia; order Anura; family Ranidae; genus Rana; species Rana muscosa. The sequence continues at coordinate 289,089,345 of CM055121.1, forward strand.
TTTCCGACAGAAAAAGTCAGATGGGGCAAACACACGGTCGGAATATCCGATGAAAAAATTCCGTCTGACTTTTTTCCTCGGAAATTCCGACCGTGTGTACGCGGCATAAGTTTTATTGTGAAAACGTAACTGAACAAGCAAAAATTAGAAGCCGATTGGTTACAATGCGCGGCCGCACCAGATTCTGTGTTTTAGTAAATGAACCCCATTGTCTCATATTTTTTCACTATGGCAATATACAAATCACACCGCCTTTGATTTGGGAATAGATTGTTTGGGAACGTCCAATTCAATAACACCGGAGGAAACCTGTAATCATTCGCAGCAATTTTAAAACCGCGGTGCGAACAGACGGCGTTCGGAAAGGAATAGAAGAAGGAGTCGCACATTTATTAATTATTAGGCACAATGCATTCATCTTCGGGACGCCATGTCAGGCTCCATAAATTCTACCAGAAATGAGGAGAAAATAATTCCCTTGACTTCTGCATAAATGAGTTCGGAGGACGCGTACGGGGTCAGCGCAGGAGGCGGAAACTTTCACAACCTTTTTAGACGTAGAGGAAGATGGAGAGGGTAGGATGGTGGTGTCATTTTATTTCCTATCACCATCTGCAATCACTTCTAATCGCAGCCGATGATGAAACCTTCCAAACCAAGGATATTCACCACATCTCACATTAAGTCATTCGATGGGGCGGAGGTCTCTATTTATCAAAGCCGGCCGAGGAGAAGCAATTGAAATGGGTGGGAACCATCCAAAGATAAATGGATCACAGCCATTGAAAAATTATTTTCAAAGTGTAAAAGCTCTCATTACGGCGATAAAAAAGTTGGTGGTCCAGCTAAGGGGTTCCATGCGCTAGCTAAACGCCTGAACAATATAAACAAACCAGAGCCCCCCAAGGACCCATTCCCATTCTTGGGTAATATTGCAGTTCCTGGCCTTCCTGGGTACTAGGTACCCCTTACTCATACAAATTGGGGGGCAGCATCTGGGGGCCTACTGAAATTTAAAGGGGCTTCCAGATTCCAATAAGCCCCCTCTTGCAGACCCCCACAACTAAGGGGTTCCAAGCGCTAGCTAAACTCATGAACAATATAACTGAACCAGAGCCCCCCATGGCCCATTCCCATTCTTGTGCAATGTGGCAGTTCCTGGCCTAACTGGGTACTAGGTACCCCTTACTCATCCATATGGGGGGGCGGCATCTGGGGGCATACTTAATTTGAAAGGGGCATCCAGATTCCAATAAGCCCCCTCTTGCAGACCCCCACAACTAAGGGGTTCAATGAGTTATCTAAACTCCTGAACAATATAAACAAACCAGAGCCCCCCAGGACCCATTCCCATTCTTGTGCAATGTGGCAGTTCCTGGCCTTCCTGGCTGGGTACTAGGTACCCCTTACTCATCCATATGAGGGGCAGCATCTGGGGGCCTACTGAATTTTAAAGGGGCTTCCAGATTCAAATAAGTCCCCTCTTGCAGACCCCCACAACTAAGGGGTTCCAAGCGCTAGCTAAACTCCTGAACAATATAATTGAACCAGAGCCCCCCATGGCCCATTCCCATTCTTGTGCAATGTGGCAGTTCCTGGCCTTTCTGGGTACTAGGTACCCCCTACTCATCCATATGGGGGGGGGCATCATCTGGGGGCCTACTGAAATTTAAAGGGGCTTCCAGACTCCAATAACCCCTATCTTTCAGACCCCCACAACTAAGGGGTTCAATGAGTTATCTAAACTCCTGAACAATATAAACGAACTAGAGCCCCCCAGGGCCCATTCACATTCTTGTGCAATGTGGCAGTTCCTGGCCTTCCTGGGTCCTATGTACCCCTTACTCATCCATATAGGGGGGGCAACATCTGGGGGCCTACTGAAATTTAAAGGGGCTTCCAGATTCCAATAAGCCCCCCCTCTTGCAGACCCCCACAACCACCGAACCAGGGTTATGGAGAATAGGCCCTTTTTGTGTTTTTTTTCTTTTATGGGGTTCCCCCTAAAATCCATAACAGACTTAAAAGGTTTATTAGTAGAGAATTTCAGGGGAGACCTCAAGGCATTTTTTTCTTGTTTTTATTTTTGTGGGGTCTTCCTTAACAACCATACCAAACCCTAATCAAGGATAAGGGTCTGATATGTAATTTGAGGGAGAACATTACTCGTTTTTGTGTGCAGTCCCCCATTAACATCTCTACCAGAACCTCCTCTAGGATATTGTATTGATTTAGTCCAGACAGGGGTGAAACACTAAGGCGCTAGGCACCACATTCCATAAAAGAGTAAATTAGACAGAAAGGGGGGAAGGGAAATGGGATTTTGACGGTGCAATATTCAACCATGTAGTGATGAGGAGAATATAACGATGATACAAAATTAATTTTTGTTTTTAAAGTTTATTTCGATTAACATCACATATAAAAGATGCTTGCTGGATGTATAATGAGAGTGGTGGTCACAGTTTATGGGCTACAATCCGACACATCAGAAGGAATCGCATAAACCTGACATGTTTCTCTGAACGCTTCTTCAGGGGTATGCGATAACAATCCAAAGTTAAATTATAACTGTACATAAAGACAAAGAAACACAGTCACTAATAGATTACATTGGATATAATCTCCGAAATCCTCATTAGGTCAGTAAGGAGTCACAGATATTGCGGAAAACATAATAGGCGACCATGCTTACCCAGCCAACTCCCAACCATCCACGCTCAAATCCCAGGATCAGAAACAAAGAGGGCCCCCCCAGTAGGGAGGGAGAGAGTGCCTCAAAGGAACCGTAGAGGACACTATACGGATGAACTGGAAAACAGTTGAAACAAATTTTCTGTATAGCCAGATGCAAAACCGAATATTTTAATCCCTCCTGCTGAGTGCCCCCAGAGCAAGCAGCTTGTTAAGGGGGCACCCGATCATGGTTCGCTCCTGAGCCACTGCTGTATGTGTCCATTCACACACAGAGCCGTGACTCAGCCCCGCCCCCTCTCTGTCCTCTGGACACAGACAAACAAACAGCTATTTCTATACAATAAGAAAACGTAGGAATCTGCAAAAAAGTTTGTTACGATCCCTGCAATGTACAGAGATCACCCAGAAGGGGGGGGGGGGGGTTCATTTTTTTCTCAACAAAAGTGGAGTTAGGCCTCGTACACACGGCCGAGATTCTCGTTGAAAAAAACATGTCGTTTTTTTCGACGAGATTCTTGGACAAGAAACTTGTCCCGGCCGAGTGTACACGCGCTCGTTTCAAAGAACCCGCGGTTCTTTGAATGGAGCGTACGCGGTGACGTCATCGACTACGTCGAGCATGCGCTCCTCACATTCGATGCCGTCGCCGCCATCTTGGTATACACTACGTATGCCTAGGAAGCTTCCGCGCATGCGTCGAATTCATTTCGAACATGCGCGGGCTTCGGGGAGGACAGGTAAGTGTACACACACTCACTTTTCTCGTCGAGAAACATGCCGAGGAGAATCTCGACGAGAAAATAGAGAGCAGGTTCTCTATTTTCTCGTCGAGGTTTCTTGTCGGTTTTCTCGACGAGAAACCCGATAGCCGCGTACACACGACCGATTTACTCGGCAAGACCTCTCTGCCAGCAAGTTTCTTGCTGGTTCTTGCCGAGAAAATCGGTCGTGTGTACGAGGCCTGTCTCTTTAATTCTGACAACATTTTTTGAACGCTCCCATTTTTTGCTGAAATTTTGGGAATATGCAAACCCTCGATTGCACTCACCCCTATCACAGAGGATAGGTCGACTCTCACGGACATTTTTAGGTGAGTGTTGTCCGTGTCACCTTCTATCCGGTGGACTCTGAGGACAGCAGATAGACCGAGGTGCCCCGCAGAGAGAGATATCCAATCGATGGATTGACAGCGCGTCTCGAATAACCCATCCTGAACCTTAACGGCGGTCTCTATAGTTACAGCATGTCACACGCAGGGCAGCCGTGATCCCGCGCTGATGAAGACGCTTACATGTTCCTGGCAGAGGAAGAAGGATGGAGAGAAATCTCTGGCCCGTCACAGGGGGACATTGTCAGAGCGCGCGACCAGTAAAGACCCCGTCAATGAATGGATCGTCTTCACAGTAATAAAGGAAACATTAGTGTCAAATCTATGCCAGGATATGCAGTATATATATATATATATATAGATATATCTATATCTACAGTATCTCACAAAAGTAAGTACACCCCTCACATTTTTCACTATTTTATTCTATCTTTTCATGTGACAACACTGAAGAAATGACACTTTGCTACAATGTAAAGTAGTGGGTGTACAGCTTGTATAACGGTGTAAATTTGCTGTCCCCTCAAAATAACTCAACACACAGCCATTAATGTCTATACCGCTGGCAACAAAAGTAAGTACACCCCTACGTGAAAATTTCCAAATTGGGCCCAATTAGCCATTTTCCCTCCCCCGGTGTCATGTGACTCGTTAGTGTTACAAGGTCTCAGGTGTGAATGGGGAGCAGGTGTGTTAAATTTGGTGTTGTGCTGTGAATGTGTGGTGAATGTGCAGTGAATGTGTAGTGAATGTGCGGGGAGAGGAGCAAGCAGGAGTCCACACAATGGGTTTCCGCAGGAAGAATCGCTCTCTTAGCTGCTGGCGCACTTCATTCTGTCCCGGTGACTCCCCGGTTGATATATAGCGGCCTGTCATGGCGTGCTGCGCACACGCTGCCGTACAGAGAGCGAGAGGTGCGTTTAATGGACCGCATTTAATGTCTCGTGGAATGGGACGCCTTCAGTCGGGTTTCTCAGCAGAGCTAGCAGAGCGTATGATACAAATTAGGAGGATAATTGTCCAACATAAGCCGGTCTTATATGAGCGCCGCTACTTCCAGCTCGGCTCTGTGCTCCTTCTAGAATATCGGTACCGGCGTTGCGTGACGTGAGCGACTCCCCTGTCCGGTGTCTGCAGGTGAAATCCATCTATGTGGCTGTTTTGTCTGCAAAAGCATTTGTATTTCTGTTCAACCAGTCTTAAGATTTGCACAGCTCTACCGGACAGCACAGCCAGGAAGGTGTCCTGACTGACAATACAGCCTGGTCACCTCCCCGCTCCAAGCCTGTGAGTGGACAGCAGCAGACTGATGAGATCATCGCTCTGCTCACTTGGCTCTCGCCACCTGTCAGCATGATGTTTGTAAGCACTGATAAGCCAGTACAACTGGCCCTGTTGTACCGGCCCCGGCCAGCAGGGGGGCCCGGGCAATCTGAACAGAGAATGAAATAATTTTTTTTTTTTTTAAAGTCTTTCTCCAACCAGCTGTCTCTGCAGGCAGCAAATGCGTTTTGGCATTGGCATTATTACATATAGAAAGGTCTGTTCTCATCTGAAAACAATATTTATTTTGGATAATCAAACTTATAATTGGCTGGAGAAAGATAAATATCACTTGAAGACACTTTGTTTCAAGGCGGGGTCTGGGGAGGGGCCGTGGGCGGGGCCAGGGGTGGGGCTGAAGGGGGGCCACATGATTTCTATCAGCGGCCCTGAGCAGAGGGCACCCGGGGTAGGCACAACTCATAGAAAAAGGGCAACCTCCAATGTCTGGGGTGGAACAGCTTCCACAGCAGAGGGCAGCACTCCAGGGTGGCACAGCTCCAATCATGTGGGATGGCCCAGCTCTCACAATGGAGGATGACACTCTGTGTGGGGTGGCACAGCAACTACAATAAGGAGTGGCACTCTTGTGTCTGGGGTGGCACAGCTCTCAAAGCAGATGGTGGCACTCCATGTATGGGGTGGCACAGCTCCCACATCCAAGAGTAGCACTCTGTGTCTTGGACGGCATGCCTTCCAAAGCAGAAGGCGGCACATGTTCAAGGTGGTACAGCTCTCACAAGATGGCACCACTCTCACAGCAAAGGGGCGGCACAGCTTTCCCAGCAATGGGTGGTACAGCTCTCACAGGATGGCACAGCTTCCACAACAAGGGGTGGCACAGCTTTGGGATAGCACAGCTCCCACAGCAAAGGGTGGCACAGCTCTCACAGCAAAGGTTGGCACAGCTCTAACAGAGTGGCACAGCTCTAACAGAGTGGCACAGCTTTGGGATAGCACAGCTCCCACAGCAAAGGGTGGCACAGATCCCACAGCAAAGGGTGGCACATCTCTTATGGGACTGCACAACTTCCACAGGAGAGGGCAGGACTCCATGCCTGGGGTGGCACAGTTCCCATAGCAGACAGCAGCAATCATGTTAGGGGTGGCACAGTTCCCATAGCAGAGAGCGGCACTCATGTCAGGGGTGGCACAGTTCCCAATGCAGAGGATGGCACTCATGTCAGGGGTGGCACAGTTCCCATAGCAGATGGCAGCAATCATGTTAGGGGTGGCACAGCTCCCACAGCAGAGGGCTGCACTCCATGTTAGAGGTGGCACAGTTCCCATAGCAGAGGGTGGCACTCATGTCAGGGGTGGCACATTTCCCATAGCAGAGGGTGGCACTCATGTCAGTGGTGGCACAGTTCTCACAGAAAAGGGTAGCACTCTGTGTCTGGGGTAGCATCATTCCTACAGCAGGGGGCAGCCCTCTAAGTTAGGGGTGGTACAGCTCCCACAGCAAATCGCGGCACTCCAAAAGGGTTGGGGTCTTCTTTTCCTGCATTTCAATGGGCTCTCCTAGACGTGACCGGTGGGCAAAAGTGTGAGCCAAGCCTAGGAGTGAATGGCACCCTTGAGCATCTGCTAAAGAGCAATGCGTTTCTGTGCATACAATGGCAACCGGTCACGCACAGGATGCTAACTCACTGTGACCCCCGCTCTCAGCTCTGCTGGAGAGGTCCCACTGACGCGTTTCGTCCCTCCAGTGGTCTTAATCATTAAGGCATTTCTGTGAGTGTCGTAAAAGTGCTAGTTTTTTGCACGCGTTCCCCGACATGCTGAGAACTTAATCAAGTTTCTAATAACGTCTTTGGCAGCGTATTCTTTTTCCGTGGGCAATGAAGCCAATCCCCAGTGCGTTCCCCCCCCCCCCCCTGCCGAGGCAGGACGCCGAGCGCTGCCGTATGAAACTCACTGCGCCTCACTTTCCTGGGGAATAAACATCACTTTCGAGGAATGGCTGTGAGCGGAGAAGATTCCGTCCTCCTCCCGTTTATACATTGTATAGAAATGTCTCTGAATCCGATAAGACGCCAGGGGACAATGCGCCTTTGTGCCGTCATCAATGCCTGTCCTTGTGGGACCTCATCAACCTTTGTGTCCGCTCACAAGCAACTGGAATCGTGTGCAGCCAGGCGGCTCGCCGGTACTGCGGAGAGCGCTTTGCCTTGTCGCTGTCTCTCTCTCTGCAAAGTCCCCCCCTGCGTGCAATTATCTCACCGACATTAAACACAAAGTATCCATTCCAAGGTAATGAGCAACAAGTGCAGCCAAGCCGGACGCAGCTAACAGGCGACTCTGCAGCCGCGCCGCAGCCACAAAGTCCGCACCCCCCCCCCCCGCTTTGGAGGCCTGAGTAAAAAAAGGTCAGGATTGATATCTCACCGCTATTTCAGGGGGAGTATTGATCATGTTAGTTTTGCTGACTTAAAAAGTCGCCGCAGGCGATCTCTCTGCTCGTTTTTCCCTCCTTTCGCCTAACGGGGAAAACAAACCAGCAAAATCTATTCCGAGGCGATTATAAACACTGCGCTCGCCTATTTGCGGTCTAATTGAGGCTTCGTTCCCACCACGCAGTCGCGACGGAGCATGCGCGCTCCTGCGCGTTTTCTTGCATTCCCGTGTTTAGAGCAGCCCGCTACGCGGCTTACAGCTTACATTTCAATTGCCGTGTGTTTCCACCACTCGCCGTCACATACAGCCCCGCCTCCTGGCCCGGGGACTTTGATATACGTCACAGGTCCCGGGATTGGACTGGTGATCTGTTTATCAATGTACCGGGGGCCAGAAGGTGGGGCTGTATGCGACGGCGAGCGGCGAGAACACACTGCATTTTTTTTTTAATGACGAGTACCAATATTTTTTTTAATTAAGTATTTGCCGATACCAAATACCGATGCCTATCAGCAACTGTTTTGTTTACACTTCAGCTATCATCAATGGTACAAAGCATGAAAAGTTATTAACAAATTAAATACATTTTTATTTTATTTTTTGAATTTTTTTTCCAATGTGAAACGTGTAAATATATGTTAAAGGTGTAAAAATATTAACAAACAAAGCAAACTAAAACCAAAAAAATGAAACAATATTTCTCTTTATCTTTCTGTTTTAAAAGCTGAGCAATGTCGTTGACAAACATTTCTCCACTGCTATTTTTTTATTGCCTGGACTTCATTTACACTTTAGCTGTGACAGGGGAACCCCACTGACAGCTGAATGAGTCATTTAACCGGTTCCCGTCCGGCTCACGCAGATATACTGCGGCACAATGGCTCTCCTTGGTGATATCCCGTATGGGTACGTCCTTCCCCTTAGAGGCCGCGTGCGGTGGGGGACCTGATGCGCGTGGCCTGGCGGGCACAATCGCCGCCGGCCACGCACGATCGCGTGCATGAGTGCCAGCACGGGGATTTGTGTGTGTAAACACACAAATCCCTGAGCTGTCAGGGCAGAGGAGACATGTCGTTTGTTCCTAACAAGTAGGAACAGTGATATGTCTCCTCACCAGGGCCGCCATCAGGGGGGTAGTACACCTGTAAGGGGCCCGGAGGTCCCCAGGGACCCGGATGGCAACCCCCCTTTTTTTTTTTGTAAGGGGCCCCGAGGTCCCCAGAGATCCGGAGGTCCCCAGGGCCCCGGATGGCAACCCCCCATTTTTTTTTGATATAAGTTCTTTTTTTTTTTTTTTTTGTAAGGGGTTTAAAGGTCCCAGGGCCCTGGATGGCAACCCCCCCCTTTTTTCCTTTTTTTTTTTGTTCTTCGGCACCCAAAGCCCCCCCGACCTCAACAATTCATTCGTGGCACCCCCCGCTTCTCAATTCGTGGCAGCCCCCCCCCCAGCTTCTCAATTTGCGGTGGCAGCACACCCCCCCCCCCAGGTTCTCCTCTGCTCCAGGGGGCCCATGCCTGAAGCTGTGCAAGGGGCCCCAAAATTCCTGATGGCGGCCCTGATCCTCACCTAGTAAGTCATATTCCCATACAGTTAAAACACTGAGGGAACACACATTTAACCCCTTTGATCGCCCCCTAGTGTTAACCCCTTCCCTGCCAGTGACATTTACACAGTAATCAGTGCATTTTTATAGCACCGATCGCTGTATACATGTCAATGGTGCCAAAAATGTGTCAAAAGTGTCTGATCTGTCCGACGCAATGTCGCAATACCGCTAAAAATCACAAATCGTCGCCATTACTAGTAAAAAATAAAAATAAAAATGCCATACGTTTTTCCCATAGTTGGTAGACGCTATAACTTTTGCGCAAACCAATCAATATACGCTTATTGCGATTTTTTTTTAACCAAAAATATGTAGAAGAATATGTATTGGTCTAAACTGATGAAGCAATTCGTTTTTTTTAATTTTTTTTATTTGGGGATATTTTTTATAGTAGAAAGTAAAAAATATTGTTTTTTTCCCCCCAAAATTGTCGCTCTTTTTTTGTTTATAGCGCAAAAAATAAAAACCGCAGAGGTGATCAAATACCACCAAAAGAAAGCTCTATTTTTGGGGGGGAAAAAGACGCAAATTTAGTTTGGGTACAGTGTTGCACGACGTGGCAAATTGTCAGTTAAAGCGACGCAGTGCCAAATTGAAAAAAAAGTGCTGTGGTCAGGAAGGGGGTAAAATCTTCCGGGGCTGAAGTGGTTAACCACTTGCCGACCACTGCACGACGATATATGTCGGCAGAATGGCACGGCTGGGCAAATTAACCTATGGGTACGTCGCCTTTAAGACGCGTCATTGTGGGCGCGCGCCCACCCGCCGCGAGCTCTGTGAGTGTGACCGCGGGTCCCGTGGACTCGATGTCCACCGGGAGTCCCACGATCGTCTCACGGAGACGAAGAACGGGGAAATGCTGATGTAAACAAGGCATTTCCCCGTTCTGCCTAGTGACAGGACACTGATCACTGCTCCCTGTAATCGGGAGCAGTGATCAGTGTCGTGTCACACATAAACCAATCAATAAATGCTTATTGCGATTTTTTTTTACCAAAAATATGTAGAAGAATACATATCGGCTTAAACTGAGGAAAAAATAAATTTTATATATTTTTTTGTGGATATTTATTATAGCAAAAAGCAAAAAAATATAGCTTTTTTTTTCAAAATTGTCGCTCTTTTTTTGTTTATAGCGCAAAAAATAAAAACCGCAGAGGGGATCGAATACCACCAAAAGAAATCTCTATTTGTGGGAGAAAAAGGACGTCAATTTTGTTTGGGAGCCACTTTCGCACGACCGCGCAATTGTCAGTCAAGGCGACGCAGTGCCGAATCGCAAAAAGTGCCCTGGTCTTTGGGCAGCCAAATGGTCCGGGGCTGAAGTGGTTAAATAAAGAATGTCGGCGCAGCCTGAGGTTGACGTTGGAGGGGATCAGCGCAGAGTGGAAACTTGGCGGCAACAGCCAGGGGGGGGGGGGTCAGTCGGGCCCATACCTCCCCAGTGGGTCCTGGGCCCGGTATGGCGGTACTGCCTGAACCCCCTTATCAACAGCCCTGTTAATCCTTATCCTATAGAGAGCCATCCATGGAGTCACTTTCTGGGATATTAAGAATTCCGGCCCATCCCTCTGCGTATTGTATATCTTCCAATCTTATATCCGATGGATCTGTACAAGGATTCCGGAGTAGATTAGAATTTCCGTCTCTTTCTTGCTGCATGAAGATTAAGAAGCACAATATTATCTTTCCATATTACATTCATTTTCGGATGACTCGTATGCACCACTTTTTTTTTTTTTTCCTTCACCTTCTCCTGATGTATTTATCGGCGTAATTTATGTGTCACTGAGTGCGGAGTGTAGATACGCTCTCGCATTTCCCAATAAATCTAAAGTTACGGCAGAGAAGAGCGACGCAGTTACTCGGCGAGCAGTTGGGAGAGCCGGTCGCTCTGGCATTTCGCAGTCTCCATCTGCCGCTTGGGGGGGGGGGGGGCCCGTGGTGACACCGCGAGGTTGACGCTGCGTCCTGCGGGAATTTATGTCGGGAGTTAAGTAACGTGACAGCGCAAGCTTATTTATGGCCATTATATTTACGGGATGAGCAGCATGTGGATTCCCGACGCCGTAATGAAACCACAATGAGAACGTTACGCTGTTAACAGCTTCTGGCCCACGCCGGATTCGTTGGATGAATCGCAGTGGCAGATCAGTGGGTTTTAATGTGATCGGGGATGGGCGTCACCGGGGTTTTGCCTATTTGGGGAGCAAGTGTTGATATAACAATGGCGCTAGCATTAGTGTGGTAAAAGATTGTGTCGCCATTGCACGTGGTTACAGGGCGGTCGCAGTGCAGCCTCATTTAGTGCCGCCTGCCAAACGTGATGGGGACATAATTCTTGGCCCGCCACAAAGCAAAGCATCGCAGCCGTGGCAAGTACACAAGGTACAGAGCCACATCGATCAGCTCTGTACATCACAGCCATTAACAGGCACATTGGCTACCTGAGGTTATTATGGCACTGTTGTGCAGGGCACTCTGTCCAGCAGCCTCTGCAGTTTAAAGGTAGGGGGGTTGCAAAGGCAGCTGGACAGAGTGGCCTGCACAACAGTGCCGTAATAACCTCAGGTGGCGATTGCGCTTGTTAATGGCTGTGATGTACAGAGCTGATCCAAGTGGCTCTGTACCTTGTGATTGGTGTGAGGACCAATCCCAGTGATCACACAGGTAAACAGTGGAGTGTTTACTTTGCAGAGCCCGCCCCTTCCTCTTACAAGAAAATAGGAACTCATGAATAAATGAATGAATGAATGAAGGAATCACTCATTCATAAGTTCCAAAGCGGTGGCACCAGATATTCAATATATTCACTCCATGTTGGATTGTTTTCAACCCTTTCACCTCCCTCCCCCCTCTTGCACATCTGATCTCCATCTTGTCTCTGTAGTGAACTGTATATTAACCCCTAACCTCCCTTACCAAAATTTTGGTCCAGGATCACAGGACATTGGTAATCCCACCCACAGTCTGCCTTTCATCCGCCCACTTTCCAGGTAGGCATGCCCAAGTCACTCCCACTTTAAAGGTTGGTTCCACCCAAGCCTCCCCTCTAAATATGTGGGGGTTGCCATAATGCCTACCTTATGGATTGGTTCTGAATATGCTGGCACCACCCACTCACAGCCCTGATTGGCTAATGCTTTTTTGAGTTACTACGGACGTGCAGAAGCTTGAATAAGGTTGATGCTGTGATGCCAGGACATGGCCCACGGCACAACATCAGTGGGATGAGGGCCAATTTGATACTGTGATCCCAGGACATGGTCCAAGACACAACATCAGTGGGGCAGAGGGCCAATTGGATGTTAGGATGCCAGGACATGGCTCATGACACAAAATCAGTAAGACAAGGGCCAATTTAATGCTGTGATCCCAGGATACGGCCCAGGACACAACATCAGTGAGACAGAAGGCTAATTTAATGCTGCGATTCCAGGACATGGCCCAGGACACAACATCAGTAGGACAAGGGCCAAGATGTGGGGCTGTCCCATGCAAACCCAGGACAGTTGGCAGCATGGGCGTCTGCTCCATAGGGCAAGGGGGGTCAATTGCCCCCCCCTGGACATCAGAGTGAAGACACACTTGCCCCCTGTGTTGCAATGGCCTCCACGGCAGCAGTGGACTTTTTTTTCTAAGTCTGCAGACTGCTGCTGGCCTGGGGGCTGGGGCTGCTCTCAGTCTTTTCCGACTATCCGTCCCTCCCTCCTCATCCCTGGCCCGAGCATCAGATTGGCTCTGCCGCTCGAGCCTCTGCTTAACATCACCGTGATCCTGACCCAGCTGTTCCATGATTGGCTGCTGCCTCAGCCTGCCTGTGTAAGTGTGCCTATGCCGATCCAGCCAGCGCGGCCCACAGGTACGTGGCGTGCAGTGGCCGAGACAAGAGACTGAATACGCTGCCTACTCTATCACTGAAGAACTACAGGTAACAGCAGTGCCTGCGCCACTACACCACTGTGTACATCTTTTTGTATTGCAATGTCTTGCAATACATCTGTGGTGTGGGCGGCCATATTTTGATCTTGATGAAAACAACCTATACATACAGTATAGGCTGTACAGTATAGGCTGTTTTCATCAAGATCAAAATATGGCCACAACAGATGTATTGCAATACATTGTAATATAGAAAGATGTACATTCTCTAGGCTATATTTATATGGGCATTGAGTGAAGCGGAATTATCCTCAAGAATGATGCCCCCTCCTGAAAAAAGTTCAGCGGACACCCATGGTTGGCAGGTATGGAGTTAGGTATGGACTGAGGGGTTAGACTGAATTAAAGGGAGCTTTGCCCTCCCCTGTGTCGCTTACACTCTCCTTCTCTTTCTTGACATGCTGCCCTCTCCATCCAGGGAATGAAGGAAAGGCAATCTTTGTAGGCTCCAACTTGGTCCGGGATCACAGGACATTGGTAATCCCACCCACAGTCACAGTAAAATCAAATATTCGTAAATACGAAAACCCCAAAGTTTGAAAATCTGAAATAATAACTAACTAATAATAACTTAACTATTACTAACTATTAAATTAGAGGTATTGGAATTTCCCTTCAAATTTGGCTGTTAGCGAACGTAACGAATACAAATTTATCCGAAGTTACAAATTATCCGAAATAACAAATGCCGCATCTAAAGGAATGGAACGTAACAAATTAATAACAATAATAATAAAAACTTTTTTATTATTAATATTATTATTTATTATTACCGTATTTATCGGCGTATAACACGCACCCCAAGTTTAGGAGGGAATTTTAAGGAAAATAACTTTTAGGAGGGAAGTGTAAGGAAAAAAACTTCCATCAATGCAGCCTTATCAGTGTCCATCTGCAGCCTTGCCCAGTGTCCATCTGCAGCCTTGCCCAGTGTCCATCTGCAGCCTTGCCCAGTGTCCATCTGCAGCCTTGCCCAGTGTCCATCTGCAGCCTTGCCCAGTGCCTTTGCATTTGCAGCCTTGCCCTGGCCTGATTTAAATTTGGTGCCGATTTCCGCCTACTGTGAGCGGAGCCGAGATACAGAAAGCCGAGTGTACTTCGGCTAGTGTACTTCGGCTAGACTCGGCTCTGCTCACAGACTGCGAGAGGAGCCGAGACTAGCCGAAGTACACTCGGCTTTCTGTATGTCAGCGGCGCTCACAATCAGTGGAGGTGGGCGTGACTGCGAGAGGAGCCGAGTAAAGCCAAGCGTACTTCGGCTTTGTGTATCCCGGCTCCGCTCGCTCACAATCAGCGGGGAATCGGCGGGGATCGGCGTATAACACGCACCCACGATTTTCCCCTGATTTTAAGGGGAAAAAAGTGTGTGTTATACTCCGATAAATACGGTAATTTGTTCCGTTCCATTTGTTTAGATGCGGCATACGTTCTTTTGGATAATTCTTAACTTCGGATAAATTCGTATTCATTACGTTCGCTAACAGCCAAATTTGAAAGGAAATTCCAATACCTATAATTTAATAGTTAGTTATTATTAGTTATTTAGTTAGTTATTCTTTCAAATTTTCAGATTTTCTTTATGTATGATTTTAAAATTTTAAAATTTTAAAATTTACGAATTGCGATCATAATGAATGACTCGAAAAACAAAAAAACAAAAAATAAATAAAACAATATTTTTTTCATGTCTGATGCCGCGTACACACCACCTTTTTCATGACGAGAAAAATGTCATTTTTTTATTTGATCATTAACCACTTCAGGCCCGGGCCAATTCTTACACTTCTCTCCTACATGTAAAAATCATAATTCTTTTGCTAGAAAATTACACAGAACCCCCAAACATTATATATGTTTTTTTTAGCGAATACAATGGCGGTCATTGCAACTTTTTTTATCTTGCACAGTATTTGCGCACCAATTTTTCAAACGCATTTTTTTGGGGGAAAAAAACTGTTTCATGCTTTAAAAAAAAACAAAAAACAGTAAAGTTAGCCCAATTTTTTGCATAATGTGAAAGATGAAGTTACGCTGAGTAAATACCTAACATGTCACGCTTCGAAATTGCACACGCTCGTGGAATGGCGCCAAACTTCGCTACTTAAAAATCCCCATAGGCGACGCTTACATTTTTTTTACTGGTTACATTTTTTGAATTACAGAGGAGGTCTAGGGCTAGAATTATTGCTCTCGCTCTAACGTTCGCGCGACACCTCACATGTGTGGTTTGAACACCGTTTTCATATGTGGGCGGGACTTACGTATGCGTTCGTTTTTGCATGTGAGCACACGGGGACAGGGGCACTGTAAACTTTTTTTTTTTTTTTTTTTTATTGTTAATTTTACTTATTTTTTTTTATTTTGACACTTTAAAAAAAAAATATAATTTTGATCACTTTTATTCCTATTACAAGGAATGTAAACATCCCTTGTAATAGGAATATGACATGACAGGTCCTCTTTACAGTGAGCTATGGGGGAGGGTCAATAAGACCCCACATCTCACCACTAGGCTAAGAAGCCTAAAAAAAAAACAAGAAAAAAAAAAACCGATCACTGCTTTAAAGTCGAAGCGGCGCAGTTTTTTTGAATGCAGAGGTCGGGCGTGACTTCATAACATCGCGCCCGGCCTCCGGCGATCATAGAGACTCCGGCGACCATCTGGTCCGCCGGAAATCTCTGTGATCAACATCCGGGGCCGGCGGATCCTGTCACCAACTCACCAATCGCACAGGTGAGTCGGTAGAAGCACCGGAGGGCGGCGGGGGGGGGGACGTCCCCTTCCGCTGCCCGTAAGAACGATCAAACGGCGGAACAGCCACCATGATCATTCTCATGGTGCAGGGAATCACCGGCTGAAACCGGCAATATCTGAATGATGCCTGTAGCTGCACCCATCATTCAGATATACCCCCACAAGCCCGAGGACGTCATATGACGGCCTGTGGACCTGAAGTAGTTAAAAACGATCATGTGTGGGCTCCAGAACATTTTTCGCGACGTGAAAAATGGGCATTAAAAATTTGGAACATGCTCTAATTTTTTCTCGTCGTTTTTTACGTCGTTATGAAAAATGGCCGTGTGTAGGCTTTAACGACGTGAAAAAAATGCGCATGCTCAGAAGCAAGTGATGAGGCGGGAGCGCTCATTCTGGTAAAACTAGCGTTCGTAATGGAGATATCACATTCGTCACGCTGTAACGGACTGAGGAGCACGAGGCTGAAAAGCGCAAATCGTCTCTCACCAAACTTTTACTAACACGAGGATCAGCAAAAGCAGCCCAAAGGGTGACTTCCGCTTTATAGTGCCGTTGTACGTTTCGTACGTCACCACGCTTTGTTCGAGCGGTTTTTTTTTTCACGATAGTGTGTAGGCAAGGCAGGCTTGAGAAGAATCACGTCGAGAAAAACTTTGTTTTTTTCAGTGACATTAAAAACGGTTGTGTGTACGCGGCATTACTGTGCGTAGCATATGGGCCACCCTATTTATTTCAATGGGCGGACCTATGTATGAGAAACCTGAAAAAAAAATACATTGGGGTGCCATTAACAAATAATGCTAAAGGGCAACGCGTTTCTATGCGTGTCGCAGTAGTGTGAACCTAGCCTTATAAAGTATAAAAAAAATCTCTATCTAAAAATAAAATGATATAACATTATTTTAGGTACAATGTTGCATTCCACAATCCACCAAACAAAAAAAGCAGAAACAATATTTCCTCTTCTTTTTTCTCTGGATCGCGGTGGGTTGCTATGGTAATGGGGAGGCCCACTGGAGGTCGCTTGACTCTTGAACATTTTGTTTGCTGGGTGGCCAAAACAACCACTTCAGGTGGCAATTAACCAAGGCATGCTTCTCTTATTATGCCCCATTCACACTTAGGCCCCTTTCACACTGGGGGCGGTTTGCAGGCGCTATTGTGCTAAAAATAGCGCCTGCAAGCCGAGGCTAAACAGCGGCTGCTGTCTCTCCAATGTGAAAGACCGAGGGCTTTTCCACTGGAGCGGTGCGCTAACAGGACGTGAAAAAAAGTCCTGCTAGCCGCATATTTGGAGCGGTGAGAGGAGCGGTGTGTTTACCGCTCCTCCACCGCTCCTTCCCATTGAAATGAATGGGACACCGCGGTAATACCGCCCGCAAACCGCGGCTGTAGCCGTGGTTTGCGGGCGGTATTAGGCCTTTTTCGGCCGCTAGCGGGGGTTAAAACCGCACCGCTAGGGGCCGAATACCTCAGCAATCCCGACGGTATAGCGCCGCTATACCGCCACCGCACCCAGCGCCCCAGTGTGAAACCGCTCTTGGTGATCTGGAATCGATGGATGTGATTGGTGGATACGGCTCCTGCACTCTGCTCCTTGTATGGTTTGAGGCTCCATTCACACCTGTATGACTCCAAAGTCGCACGACTCTGAAGTGCAACTGCGATGTAACTTTGGATGAGTGCAACTTTGGTGCAGCTTTCATGCAACTGCGATGTAACTTTGGATGGGTGCGACTTATATGCAACTTTGGCTTTGACCAGTGATAATGGACAACTCTTGCACAACTATCACATGTATAACTTTCATGTGAATTTTAAGGGATTTACATTGCCGTCTATGGCACTCAAGTCGCATAAAAGTCAGAACAAAGTAGTGCAGGAACCTTTTTAAAGTCGCTGCGGCTTTAAGTCGCACATATTTGAAAAGTTGCCGTTGAAAAACACGGGGGTGTGACTTGTTATGCAATTTTAGTGTCCAACGTCGCATGACAAGTCGCACAAGTGTGAATGGAGCCTCATGAATAAGCTTAAATCTTTAAGGCTACATGCACACCAGTGCGCTTCGCAAATGTGCGCATTTTTGTTCATGTTCACGAAATGTGCAGAAACGCATGTTACCCTTGCAGTGCAGTTCATTGTTAATGGCACCCCAAATGCAGCAAGCAGATGCAAGTTTTTGTGCGTGTCAAACATGCAACAAACGTGCTGTTAAAAAAAAACGCACAAAGTTCACTGTCAAAAAATAGGTACACATGCTACTTTGGTGTGTTTGTCATGTATACAGCTGCCAACTGAAGAAAATGGGCTGCTCCAGTGGCGGAACTACCAGGGTCACAAACGTTGCAGTTGCGACCGGGGCCTGCCACTCTGCCACTGTCGGGGGGGCCCCAGCGGGGTTGCTGGAGGCAGGGCTATGAGCTGAAAGTGTTTCTCTCATGCAGCCCAGAGCCTGCACTGTCAGTTTCCCTACCCCCCCCCCTCTTTCCTGGCATGGATTATGGGCTGCACTGATGGGCACTGGTTGGTGGCACTGATGAGCCCTGATAGTTGGCACTGATAGGCAGCATTGATGAGCACTGATTGGCAGAACTTTTGAGGACTGATAGGGCTGCACTGGTAGGCACTGATAGGCAGCATTGATGAGCACCGATAGGTGGCACTGATGAGCCCCGATAGTTGGCACTGATAGGCAGCATTGATGAGCACCAATAGGTGGCACTGATGGGCACTGATAATCAGGGCACTGATAGGCAGCATTGATGAGCACTGATAGGTGGCACTGATAGGCAGCAGTGATGAGCACTGATAGGTGTCAATGATGCCATTGGACACTCATAGGCAACATTGATGAGCACTGATGGGCACCGATAGGGCTGCACTAATAATCAGGGCACTGATAGGCAGCATTGATGAGCACTGATAGTTGGCACTGATAGGCAGCACTGATGGGCACTGATAGGCAGCATTGATGAGCACTGATAGGGCTGCACCGATGGGCACTGATACAGCTGCACTGATAATGAGGGAACTGATAGGCAGCACTGATGGGCACTGATAGGGCTGCACTGATAATCAAGGCACGGATAGGGCTGCACTGATAATCAGGGCACTGATAGGCAGCATTGATGAGCACTGATAGGGCTGCACTGATAATCAGTGCACTAATAGGTGGCACTGATAGGCAGCACTGATGATCAGTGTAAACAAAGTAATGTCAGTCTTGCCAGTTAACAGCTCCCCTTTCCTCACACAGACACAGTGTGGGAGGAAAGGACTGTTTACATGTGGTCAGCTGATCACATAGTGAAGAGCCGCTGTGTTTGGCCCTTTACCGTGATCTGTGATCAGCTGTGTCCGAAAGATGTGCCGGATGTGTGCAGGGTTCCATGGATGCCCTCCCAGAACTGGAAGCCCAGGGCTCGGATGGAAGGTAGAAGGGGGGGGGGTGATCAGGGGGGCCCTTCATGGTTTCTTGCACCGGGGGCCCTGAGGAATCTTGTTACTCCTCTGGACTGCTCTATACGTGTAACGCACAAAAACACGCGTCTGCAAAATGCTAGCCTAATACAGAGATACAGCTGGAAAATAAAGAATTTCCAATCGCTCTATGACCGTTACGTCTGCATCCCGCCGCAAACACGCACGTTCGTTTATACACCGTTTTTGTATTTAAAGTACAGCGATGAAGCATTCCTTAAAGAGGCCTCCCAACGACTCGGGAGTCAGGCTCCGCCAGAATTGACGACTCCGGGAACAAGTAATATGTGTACGATGTTGTCTGGGGAACAAAGGTTGGCGGAGATAATAACCGCTCTCCGTACAGCTGCCGGCACATCGGACGCTCTGCGTTTAATGTATTGGTTGAAGAAGTGGTAAACGCTGAATAACAAGAGCCGCCGAACAAACGGCGAGTAGGAGATAAACTGAATTATTTTATACAAGCAAAACACATTTGCACAACTCCTCCCAGCCTGACCAGAAACACCCACTGACACCCACCCATGAGGACATTATTATATTTGCATAACTCATCCCACCCTGACCAGAAACACCCACTGACACCCACCCATGAGGACATTATTATATTTGCATAACTCATCCCACCCTGACCAGAAACACCCACTGACACCCACCTATGAGGACATTATTATATTTGCATAACTCATCCCACCCTGACCAAAAACACCCACTGACACCCACCCATGAAGACATTATTATATTTGCACAACTCCTCCCAGCCTAATCATAAACACCCACTGACACCCACCCATGAGGACATTATTATATTTGCACAACTCCTCCCAGCCTGACCAGAAACACCCACTGACACCCACCCATGAGGACATTATTATATTTGCATAATTCCTCCCAGCCTAATCATAAACACCCACTGACACCCACCCATGAGGACATTATTATATTTGCATAATTCCTCCCAGCCTAATCATAAACACCCACTGACACCCACCCATGAGGACATTATTATATTTGCATAACTCATCCCACCCTGACCAGAAACACCCACCCATGAAGACATTATTATATTTGCATGACTCCTCCCAGCCTGATCAGAAACACCCACTGACACCCACCCATAAGGACATTATTATATTTGAAAAACTCCTCCCAGCCTGACCAGAAACACCCACTGACACCCACCCATGAAGACATTTTGATTTATGCATAACTTCTACCAGGAGCCAGCCCACTGCTTACATCAGGACTGAGGGCTCTGGAGAGGAGTACTAAGGCCGGTTGCTGGGATGTTTTCAGGAAGTTATGTACAGCCCCCTGCTGGCCCCTCCCACCAGCCATGAGCTACCTGCATTGCATAGAGAGACACATAGACCCGGTGATGACATCACTGGATCCAAAATAAGAAAGGTGTAGCAACCTCTAGTTAGGTGCTAGAGTGAGGATTTTTCTGGAGAATAAGAAAAATTTAGACAGACCTAGCTGGTGGCCTGTTTGTTTTCATTCTGGGCTGGGAGTGGCCTAGGGCAGGGCTGGGTGACTCAGAGGTAGCATCACCGTCGTCTCCCTCTTCTTTCTAGAAGATGCTGGAAGGAAGGGAGGAGAAGAGAGGTGGGGCTGCCTTTGATACCTTGAGGAGCCTTGACCAATCCCCAACTTGGACTGGCAGGGGGCAGGCCTCCTTAAATACCCTGGGTCAGCCCAGCTGTCAAGGAGTTGTCTGGTCGAAGAGCTGGAGTGAGAGAGGGTGGAGGCTGTCGGGGCCCACCGGGTTATACCGGGATGCAGCTTTTTTTAGAGCTGCCGGTTGGCTGTCTTGTAAAAGCAATCCTAGCGGCTAACTAGCTGCTGGACTGCTTTTGAAAGCACCAGCAGGGGACATCCCCACCCTCCCACCGCCTTCTGTGGCCCACCGGGAGACCCGAGCGACCAGCTGGTGCGTCCCTCGGCTGGCCAGACAGCTGAACTATGCTGGCATCGGCTTTGATCGTCTCTCTGCTATGGTAACCCCCGGAGGCGATGACCTGACATCAATTACGGTTTACCCCGGATGTCAACGGGGCCATTTTTAAATAATGCAAGCATTCAAAAACACCAATCTTGGTTTCAAATGCTTTTAAGGGCAGAGGAGGGATTTGGGGTCTTATAGACCGCAGATCCCTCCATGAAGAGAATCCGTCACATTTCTATTGCTGTCACAAGGATGTTTACATTGTTTGTGACAGCAATAAAAGTGATCAAAAAATGTAAAGAAAATATTAAAGTGTCCCGTCCTAGTGCTCACGCACAAAAGAGAATGCGTGCGACGGTCCCGCACGCAGACAAACGGCGATCATTCCACACATGTGAGATATCACCGCGAACGTCAGATCATGGGCAGTAATTCTAGCACCAGAACTCCTCTGTACCTGTAAAATGGTAACCTGTAAAGGCTTTTAAAGCGTTGCCTATGGTAGTAAAATTTACGTTGTCTGTCGGTATTGCGCGGGCAAATGTTTTAAAGCGTGACATGTTAGGTATCTTTTTACTCGGCGTAACATCATCTTTTTTATTTTACAAAAACATTTGATTGTGTATTGTGTTTTTTTTTTTTGCATTCAAATTATATAGTACAGTATATTTTTCCCAAAAAGTTGCGTTTGAAAAACCGCTGCGCAAATACCGTAAAAAAATTGCAACGACCGCCATTTTATTCTCTAGGGCAGGGATAGGCAATTAGCGGACCTCCAGCTGTTGCCAAACTACAAGTCCCATCAGGCATAGCGAGACTCTGACAGCATCCAGCATGACACCAAGAGGCAGAGGCATGATGGGACTTGTAGTTTGGCAACAGCTGGAGGTCCGCTAATTGCATATCCCGGCTCTAGGGCCTCTGCTTAAAAAAAAAAAAATATATATATATATATATAATGTATATATATTATATATATATATATATATATATATATATATAATATATACATTATATGTATTTTATATATATATATATATATATATATATATATATATATATATATACACAGTGGAACCTCGGATTGCGAGTAACGCGGTTAACGATCATTTCGCAATGCGAGCACTGTATTTAAAAAAAATCCTGACTCGGTTTGCGATTGTTGTCTCGCAAAACGAGCAGGATTTAAGCCTCTGCGTTGTGCAGTACCGCATTTGGCCTGAAGTACGGGGGCGCCGGAGCCATTCAGAGCAGATAGGAGCCGTTCGGAAATACTCGGAGATACTCGGAAACACTCAGAAATACTCAGTTGCCGAGTCTTTCCAAGCCTTTCCGAGGGTTTCCGAATGCAGCCGAAAGATCTCCGAGTATTTCCGGTTCTCTCCTGCGCCCCCCCCCGTTTGGCCACGTGCGGTATTGCATGCCATAGAAGTCAATGTGGAACAAATTATTTTAGTTTCCATGGACTTCTATGGGGAAAACTCGCTTTGATATGCGAGTGCTTTGGATTACGAGTATTCTCCTGGAACGGATTATCCTCATAATCCAAGGTTCCACTGTATATAAAGATATAATGTTTGGGGGTTCTAAGTAATTTTCTAGCAAAAAATACTGATTGGTAGTACATGTGAACAAAAAAAGTGCCAGAAAAGGCCCAGCCAGACTAGAAGAGGTTGTGAACATTCGTTTTGATTTTTCTAATCGTTAGTGGGGTCAAATCGATGCTTGCTTTCAAGAAAAATCAAAGGTGCAGGATGGAAAATTTCTTTGAATTAACACATTTCTAAGAGAGAAAGTGGTTTTCGTTCAGGAAAACGACACTCATGCCGCGTACACACGATCATTTTTCCCGTCGGGGAAAAATTACATTTTCTTTTTTTTAACAAGAAAAACGACCGTGTGTGGGCTTTTTGTCATTTTTCCCGACGGGAAAAACGTCATTAATCACGACGAGAAAAATTAGAACATGCTCTAATATTTCTCGTCGTGATTCCCGTCGTTTTTTTTCCGCAGCAGTTTTCCCGTAGGGAAACACTGCCACGGAGCCCACACACGGTCGTTTTTCTCGACCAAAAAGAAAAATGTCGGGGAAAACGGACGTGTGTAGGGGAACCAAGCCGTTCCCTCGTTTTTCCCGTCGATTTTCTCGACGGTGTTTTCACTGTCGAGAAAATCGATCGTGTGTACGCGGTATTATTTCAAAATCGAATGTTAAGTAAATTACGTTTTGAGGCGCATTCAAAACAACATTCGTCATCGAATGTCCTGCGTTATTTCTAAGTTATTTTTGGAATAATATGGCCCGGCTTATATCCCGCTTAGTATTCCATATATTTTTGGTAGAAATGGTTTGGATGATCTGATATATTATCTTGTGGTGATAAATAATTTAGCGCTGCGCAAACTGTTGGCGCTATATAAATCGTGTAGAATAATAATAATAATAATAATTTGAATCCACATTTGAGATTCGGTCATCGGATGATCCTTCAATGTCTGCTTTGCAGATTGCACACAATGATCCCCACACAGAGCTCAGCAGATCGGGAACACAATGGGCGTACAGAGGAACAGGAGAGAAGATGAGAAGCGCCCCTCGTCCTCCGGATTCCTGACCCCGCCGATCCTTGTATCCAGTGTCACCCGTAGGAGAAAAGGGAGTTGTGTGAATGAGTTGTGTGCGCAGCTCCTAACAAACCCCTATTGTTCCCCAACTCCCCCCCCCCCTATAGACACAGCCTGGCCTCTATGGCTTCTCCCTGTCCTTCACCCACACTGCCCCACCACCGGAAAACACGGCCGGGATTAACGTCACGCCCCGCCAGAGTTCCCAGGAAATACTCAGCACAGGATGAGCCGACCACATACGTATTTTCATGGTTGTTACATTGTTACTTAAGCCGGCTACATAATGTCTATATATATATATATATATATAGTACACCCCTCACATTTGTGTAAATATTTTCTTCTATCTTTTCATGTGACAACACTGAAGAAATGACACTTTGCTACAATTTAAAGTAGTGAGTGTACAGCTTGTATAACGGAGTAAATTTGCTGTCCCCTCAAAATAACTCAACACACAGCCATTAATGTCTAAACCGCTGGCAACAAAAGTTAGTACACCCCTAAGTGAAAATGTCCAAATTGGGCCGAAAGTGTCAATATTTTGTGTGGCCACCATTATTTTCCAGCACTGCCTTAACCCTCTTGGGCATGGAGGTCACCAGAGCTTCACAGGTTGCCACTGGAGTTCTCTTCCCCTCCTCCATGATGACATCACAGAGCTGGTGGATGTCGGAGACCTTGCGCTCCTCCTCCTTCCGTTTGAGGATCCCCCACAGATGCTCAATAGGGTTTAGGTCTGGAGACATGCTTGGCCAGTCCATCACCTTTACCCTCAGATTCTTTAGCAAGGCAGTGGTGGTCTTGGAGGTGTGTTTGGGGTCATTATCATGTTGGAATACTACCCTGCGGCCCACTCTCCGAAGGGAGGGGATCATGCTCTACTTCAGTATGTCACAGTACATGTTGGCTCTGGTCTGGTCTGATGAGACTAAAATTTAACTTTTTGGCCATCAAAGAAAACGCTATGTCTGGCGCAAACCCAACACATCACATCACCCAAAGAACACCATCCCCACTGTGAAACATGGTGGTGGCAGCATCATGCTGTGGGGATGTTTTTCAGCAGTCAGGACTGGGAAACTGGTCAGAGTTGAGGGAAAGATGGATGGTGGTAAATACAGGGATATTCTTGTGCAAAACCTGTAGCACTCTGTGTGTGATTTGAGACTAGGACGGAGGATCACCTTCCAGCAGGACAATGACCCCAAACACACCGCTAAAGCAACACTTGAGAGGTTTAAGGGGAAATATGTAAATTAGTTGGAATGGCCCAGACCTCAATCCAATAGAAAATCTGTGGTCAGACTTAAAGATTTCTGTTCACAAGCACAAACCATCCAACTTGAAGGAGCTGGAGGAGGAGGAATGGGCAAAAATCCCAGTGGTAAGATGTGGGAAGCTCATAGAGACTTATCCAAAGCGACTTGGAGCTGTGATAGCTGCAAAAGGTGGCTCTACAAAGTATGGACTTTAGGGGGGTGAATAGTTATGCACATTGACTTTTTCCGTTTTTTTGTCCGATTTGTTGTTTGCTTCCCAATAAATAAATAAAAAAAAAAAAAAAACTTCTTCAAAGTTGTGGGCATGTTCTGTAAATTAAATGAAATCCTCAAAAAATCCATGTTAATTCCAGGTTGTGAGGCAACAAAACATTAAAAAAAAGGCGAAGGGGGGTGAATACTTTTGCAAGGCACTGTAATATATATATATATTGTGAGGGGGTTAGCTCGGCAGCGGGTGTGTGTGACCCCCGGGATGGGCTCCCCACACAAAAACAGGCCCAGCAAACGGAGGTTGTGGTTTTCAAAATCAAAAAGGTGCGGTTTATTTTCTATTTACAGTGACAAAACACAGCAAAGCAAAAGAAACATAAACAAAATAAATCCTGGTCAACTTGACCTCTGAGTAAACATACAGGTTTCCTAACTAACAACTGGGATCAGCCTAGTGCTGTCCTAGTCCCCAAGTCCCTGGTTTTAAATGTCCAAGCAAATAGCCACACAGGCTTTGTCTCACCGCACAGGGGTTCACTCTCCCTAGACAGTCCACACAGGTCTGGGTCCAGGCATGAGCTAACACCTAATGAATCTGGGAGTTCTTATAGAGGCCTAAATGAGCTGACAAGCTTCAGCTGGTCTCATCAACTCCCTGTCTGCACGACGCCCCACACTCTCCCTAGAGGTATGAGTCATCCATGAGCCCACTAGCCTCAGCTGGGCTTATACAACTCTCCACCTAGTTGTATAAGTCGGCGTAAAGCCTGAATCTGGGCAAAATATATCTACCCCCCTGGATGCAACCAGGTGACTTTACCTTCCTGCTGTCACAATATATATATATATATATATATATATACATACATACACACACACACATACAGACCCTAACCCTACCAAATACCTAATATCAGGGCCGTCGGAACAGGACAGGCAAACCAAGCAACTGCTTGGGGCCCCCAGCTTGCCTGGGGCCCCAGCAGAGCTGCCTCCCCTCCCGCAATTGGCGGCCCCCCTCCCGCGATTGGCAGCCCCCCTCCCGCGATTTGGCGGCCCCCTCCTCCTGCGATTGGCGGCCCCCCCTCTCGCGTTTGGCGGCCCCCCACCCGCGATTGGCGGCCCCCCTCCTCCCGCGATTTGGCGGCCCCCCTCCCGCGATTGGCGTCTCCCCCTCTCGCGATTGGCGGCCCCCCTCCCACGATATTGGCGGCCCCCCCTCCCGCAAAATGGGGATCCACCTCTCCCGCAATTGGCGCCCCCCTCCCACGATTGGCGGCCCCCCTCCCGCGATTGGCGGCCCCCTCCCGTGATTGGCGGCCCCCCTCTCACGTTTGGCGTTGATGTCCTGCGTTAGCACCCCCACTTCTGAATTTAAAAAAAAAAAAGTAAAAAAATTGTGTAGCACCCCCCCTTCGCTTCTCAAAAAAAAAATCAGTAGCACCCCCCCCCCGCTTGGGGGCCCCAAATTCTCAATCTGCTTGGGGCCCCCAAATTTCTTCAAACGGCCCTGCCTAATATATATATTATAGTCATATCTTCTGTGCAGAAGATAGTATTCAGGCTGTGCTGGGACTTGTAGTGTGGCAGCAGTCGGAGACTTCCTATAGGGGGACCTGCTATGACCTTCCTCGGATACAGATCTGACTCTCCCAGCTTGCTGCAGATCCTGCATTTCCATTCCTCCTTTTAGATGTCCGGCGGTAGCGCTCTCCGTCCACGGCCGGTGTCCCCACACATGTGGCTCTAAGCGCCCCCCCCCCCCCCCATCCCTCCCAGGTTCTGCAGTCCTGTCTGAGTTTCTGCTGCATTATATATACTATATATCATTAATTGTGAAAAGGTGGACTACATGCTGCGCAGAACAAATCTGCTGTGGATATGTGTCTGCAGCTATTCCTCTCTGGAGTCACATCCCCCGCCAGACAGATAAAAGACGACGACCTGCAGCACAAGGCGATCAGAAGACACAATCCCCTCTGTACAGAGAACGCTGAGTCTGCACCAGAGGAGCTTACACTCTAATGTCCCCCACAGTCACACACTATTATTATTATTATACATATAAATTAGAGCTGCACGATTCTGGCTAAAATGAGAATCACGATTTTTTATTTTGCTTAGAATAAAGATCACGATTCTTGCCGTGTAACATCTTCTTTCACATTATACAAAAAAATTAGGCTAACTTTGCTGTTTAGTTTTTTTTTTTTTTTTTATTCATTAAAGTGTATTTTTTTTTTAAAGTGCATTTTAAAAAACCGTTGCGCAAATACGGTGTGACATAAAATATTGCAACAACCACCATTTTATTCTCTAGGGTCTTTGCTAAAATATATATATATCATGTTTGGGTGTTCCAGGTAATTTTCTAGCAGAAAAAAATGTTTTTTGACTTGTAGCCCATTCACACAGGGGCAACTTTGGATCCAACTTCAAGTCGCCCCAAGTCGCCTCAAGTCGCGCTGCATGAGAAAATCAATGTAAAGCCCTGTACACGCGATCGGTTTTACTGATGAAAACAGTCCGATGGACTTTTTTCATCGGACAAACCGATCGTGTTTGGGACCCATCGGTCTTTTTTCGGTTTTAAAAATTAGAACATGTTTTACATTTTTCCGATGGATCAAAAACCGATAGCAAATTCCGATCGTCTATGGGCAAGTCCATCGGATAAAAAACCCACGCATGCTCAGAATCAAGTCGACGCATGCTCAGAAGCATTGAACTTCATTTTTCTCGGCTCATCGGAGTGTTTTACGTCACCGCGTTTGGAACGGTCGGTTTTTTGACTGATGGTGTGTAGGCAAGACTGATGGAAGTCAGCTTCATCGGATTTCCGATGGACAAAACCATCGGATTAGAATCCATAGGATATCCGATCGTGTGTACAGGGCTTGAGTGAATGAAAGCCGTCTTAATGCACACGACTGCAGTCGCTCCGACTTCAAAAAAGGTTCCTGTACAACTTCAATCCGACTTCTAGGCGACTGCTAGGCGACCTGTACCCATTGATTTCAATGGAAGTCACCTCAGAAGTCGGATTCCCTGTCTTAACAGAAGCAACTTTCCAGGAAGAGAACATACATTTCTCAAGCA
The DNA here is from genome assembly GCA_029206835.1 of Rana muscosa. Lineage (NCBI taxonomy): Eukaryota > Metazoa > Chordata > Amphibia > Anura > Ranidae > Rana > Rana muscosa. The sequence continues at coordinate 289,117,828 of CM055121.1, forward strand.
AACCCCTCCCTCCCCCTTCCCTCCCACAGAGCTGATCCTTGTTTGATTGGCCACTGGAATGTCTCCTGTCCTGGAGGCAACTTGAAGTTGCCTTGTAAGTAGCTTCATGTCGCGCTGTGATTCATACTCATGTCGTGTCCAAGTTGCCTCCCAAAGTCGCGCTGGAAGTCGTGTTGCCCCTGTGTGAATGGAGTCTAAGCAACAAATGTCAGAAAAGGTTTGGTCTTTAAATGGTTAAACCTCCTTCATCTTCATTTCCTTTGATAAAAGAATGAAAAGATACTTTGTTTCCACTTATTGGTGTGTTGTATTAAAACTTGTCAGGCTGCCTGGATTTTGTTTTTCCAGCTGTGAGAACTCTCTGCGCTTGTTAGAAAGATCACGTGACATGCTGTTTTGAAGATGGGGAAGGGAAAAAGATCGCGATTTCGATTCTTCACGATTAATCGTGCAGCTCTAATATATATATATATATATAAACTATATATTTATACCTCTGACATAAACTTAAGTGATATACAGAGAACACTGAACCAGTCAAGCTTACACTCTATTGTCCCCCCACAGTCATACATTATTACTATCATACATTTATATAGCTCTGACATATACCGTAGTGCTGTACAGAGAACACTGAGCCAGTCACATCAGTCTCTGTACCAGAGGAGCTTACACTCTAATGTCCCCCCCCACACTATTATTATTTATAGAACCGACAATTTACGCAGCATTTTACATATATATATATATATATATATATATATATATATATATGTATGTATATGTATTATACAGTCCCTGCCCTCAAGGAGCTTACAATCGAATGTTCCTAACTCATATTCATACATACACACATACTAGGGGGCCAATGTTAAACAGGACTGCATTAACCTGCCAGCATGTCTTTGGAGTGTGGGAGGGAACCGGAGTACCTGAAAGAAGCCCACACAGGCACGGGGAGAACATGCAAACTCAGGGCAGATTGGAATTCGAAACAACAACCCTATTGCTGATGGGTGGAAGTGCTAACTGTTATTTTTATACATTTATATAGCTCTGACATATACCACAGTGCTGTACAGAGAACACTGAGCCAATCACATCAGTCTCTGCACCAGAGGAGCTTACACTCTAATGCCCCCCCCCCCCCCCAATCACACACTATTATTATCATTATTATTATACGTTTATATAGCTCTGACATATACCACAGTGCTGTACAGAGAACACTGAGCCAATCACATCAGTCTCTGCACCAGAGGAGCTTACACTCTAATGCCCCCCCCCCCCAATCACACACTATTATTATCATTATTATTATACGTTTATATAGCTCTGACATATACCGCAGTGCTGTACAGAGAACACTGAGCCAATCACATCAGTCTCTGCACCAGAGGAGCTTACACTCTAATGCCCCCCCCCCCCAATCACACACTATTATTATCATTATTATTATACGTTTATATAGCTCTGACATATACCACAGTGCTGTACAGAGAACACTGAGCCATTCACATCAGTCTCTGCACCAGAGGAGCTTACACTCTAATGCCCCCCCCCCCAATCACACACTATTATTATCATTATTATTATACGTTTATATAGCTCTGACATATACCACAGTGCTGTACAGAGAACACTGAGCCAATCACATCAGTCTCTGCACCAGAGGAGCTTACACTCTAATGCCCCCCCCCCCCAATCACACACTATTATTATCATTATTATTATACGTTTATATAGCTCTGACATATACCACAGTGCTGTACAGAGAACACTGAGCCAATCACATCAGTCTCTGCACCAGAGGAGCTTACACTCTAATGCCCCCCCCCCCCAATCACACACTATTATTATCATTATTATTATACGTTTATATAGCTCTGACATATACCGCAGTGCTGTACAGAGAACACTGAGCCAATCACATCAGTCTCTGCACCAGAGGAGCTTACACTCTAATGCCCCCCCCCCCCCAATCACACACTATTATTATCATTATTATTATACGTTTATATAGCTCTGACATATACCACAGTGCTGTACAGAGAACACTGAGCCATTCACATCAGTCTCTGTACCAGAGGAGCTTACACTCTAATGCCCCCCCCCCAATCACACACTATTATTATCATTATTATTATACGTTTATATAGCTCTGACATATACCACAGTGCTGTACAGAGAACACTGAGCCATTCACATCAGTCTCTGCACCAGAGGAGCTTACACTCTAATGCCCCCCCCCAATCACACACTATTATTATCATTATTATTATACGTTTATATAGCTCTGACATATACCACAGTGCTGTACAGAGAACACTGAGCCATTCACATCAGTCTCTGTACCAGAGGAGCTTACACTCTAATGCCCCCCCCCCAATCACACACTATTATTATCATTATTATTATACGTTTATATAGCTCTGACATATACCACAGTGCTGTACAGAGAACACTGAGCCATTCACATCAGTCTCTGCACCAGAGGAGCTTACACTCTAATGCCCCCCCCCCCAATCACACACTATTATTATCATTATTATTATACGTTTATATAGCTCTGACATATACCGCAGTGCTGTACAGAGAACACTGAGCCAATCACATCAGTCTCTGCACCAGAGGAGCTTACACTCTAATGCCCCCCCCCAATCACACACTATTATTATCATTATTATTATACGTTTATATAGCTCTGACATATACCACAGTGCTGTACAGAGAACACTGAGCCAGTCACATCAGTCTCTGTAGTAGAGGAGCTTACACTCTAATGTCCCCCCCCCCCCCAGTCACACACTATTATTATTATACATTTATATAGCTCTGATATATACCGCAGTGCTGTACAGAGAACACTGAGCCAATCACATCAGTCTCTGCACCAGAAGAGCTTACACTCTAATGTAAGGTGACCAGATTTTTTAAATGAAATCCGGGGACATATTTTTTTTTTTACTAGTAATAGTGGCAATCAACGACTCTCTGCCCATCGCCACCACCGCCCGCCTCACAGCCTGTCAATTTTTACTCTCCGGCCCCGGCTACAACTGGTTGGGGAGCGGAGGAAGATCACTCCACCAGGGAAGGCAAGGAGATAAGCAGGCAGGCGGCTGGCCGGGACTTGAGCCTAGGCAGAAGAACATGTGAGCGGAGCAGAACGCGCAGGCACCCGAAACTGAAGAAATATTCCCTCCGCTCCGACCAGCACATGATCATCAGAAAGGGGCACAGATAATGGAAAAAAATACACCCCCCCCCCCAAGCTAGTAGTAGGAGCGGCGCAGTGGGGGTGTGTAATTCAGATTTTTTTTTTTTTTTATTCTTCACTGACTGTCTTTGAAATTGCCCCAGCCCCTGTTCAAATCCAATCCGGGGACAAAACCGGGGACAGACTTGGTCCGGGGACAGTGTCCTCAATCCGGGGACTGTCCCCTGAAACCGGGGACGTCTGGTCACCCTACTCTAATGTCCCCCCCCCCCTCCAGTCACACACTATTATACATTTATATAGCTCTGACATATACCGCAGTGCTGTACAGAGAACACTGAGCCAATCACATCAGTCTCTGCACCAGAAGAGCCTACACTCTAATGTCCCCCCCCCCCCTCCAGTCACATACTATTATACATTTATATAGCTCTGACATATACCGCAGTGCTGTACAGAGAACACTGAGCCAGTTATATCAATCTCTGTAACTGAAGAGCTTACACTCTAATGTCCTAACAAAAATAGGGTACCCAACTTCTATTATCCAAGCTGTTTGCTGCTAGCCCAGTACTATTAGAAAAAAAAGGGGAAAGGAGACTCCCAAGGGCTTATATGCAGCTAAAAAGATTGTAAACTCATAAAGAAAAAAGGTTTTGTTTTTTTAATAATTTTATTAATAAGTATCAAAAATATAAAAAAATGTTGATTAAATATAAATACCATATAACGGTGCAATGTGCTAATAACGGTTCTTTTTGGAATACACTATAGATATCTATATAACCCCCTGAAGAAGATCGATACAATTGAAATGATCAAAACGCGTTGGGGATCCGCATGTGGCAACCAAATGGTTAACTACATACAGTCATTGTGAGATATAGATATGTATATATGTGAACATCATATATTAACTGTACACCAGAGCTCTTAATGTTGTCCTTGTATGTATTGGATCCATTTTTCTTCATCCTTTTATGTACAACATTTTTTTGATATTTTTGATATTTAGTAATAAAATTATTTAAAAAAATAATAATTTCTTTATGAGTTTACAATCTTTTTAGCTGCATATAAGCCCTTGGGAGTCTCCTTTCCCCTTTTTTCTAACACTCTAATGTCCTTGCCACAGTCAGACACTATTATTATTATACATTTATACAGGGCCGCCATCAGGGGGGTACAGGCAGTACACCTGTAAGGGGCCCGGAGGTCCCCAGGGGCCCAGATGGCGACACCCCCTTTTTTAATTTAATTTTTTAATTATTATTTATTTATTTATTTTTATTTATTTTTTGTAAGGGGCCCAGAGGTCCCGTTTTTTTTTTTTTTTTTTTGTAAGGGGCCCAGAGGTCCCCAGGGCCCTGGGTGGCAAACCCCCTTTTTTTTTTTTTTTTTTTATAAATTCTTTTTTTTTTTTTTAATTTTTTTATTGTAAGGGGCCCAGAGGTCTCCCCAGAGGCCCGCTTCTCAAAATTTGCGGTGGCAGCACCCCCCCCCCCCGGTTCTCCTCTGCTCCAGGGGGCCCATGCCTGAAGCTGTGTAAGGGGTCCCAAAATTCCTTATGGCGGCCCTGCATTTATATAGCTCTGACATATACCGCAGTGCTGTACAGAGAACAATGAGCCAGTGACATAAGTCTCTGTACCAGAGGAGCTTACACTCTAATGTCCCCCCCCCCCACAGTCATACACTATTATTATACATTTATATACTGTAGCTCTGAAATATTTATAAAATATTCCAAATTTGAATGATTAGGTTGGTCTGGGTATCTGAACACGGCCTGAGCCCCCCACACATGACATGACTTCTTCTTCTTCTCACTCACATTCACTTTGCCATGTTATCAGCCTCCACTCCCTCAATAAATAATACCCCATGTGTGATAATCGTCTCCACATCAGCGGCTTCTCAATAAAAATTCACTTTTATACAGATTTGCGCTCTTTATGACGTTGAGAAACAATCATCGGGAGGAATCGTTCTTCTCATTATTGTTACATTGTAAATCTTGAAAGACATTGTAAAAATTGTAAGACTTTGTAGGTCATAGGGACGCGCATAACATCCACCACCAATAACATTCTGGTCACGGTTATGATTTTTGTATGGCGGAGTGTATTATCACCCCGTTGACTGTAGGTGTCAGTGTTGTATTTGCTGGCTCCAAAAAGATTTAAAAACAGCTTCTACACACTGTCAAAGCATCTCAATACAAAAGGAGGAATATCAGAGAACTTTAGAGTGTCGTATCTATCCATGTCTGGTGTTGGATTATCTATCTGCTTCTGTATCTGTTCATCCAATTCAGCCGAACGTCTTATAACTCCAGCTATAAAATTTGAAGGGTCTGTCCACCTATGGGGACACTGATAGGTGGGCTGAGTCACCTGAGGGCTTCTTATTGCTCTCAAGGACTTCAGTGTTGAGACTGAACATTGTGGTGACTGAGAAGGTCACCGTAATCCCCAACGCAGGGAATCCGGTAGTGGTGACCTTCTCAGTTACCACAATGTTCAGTCTCAACACTGAAGTCCTTGAGAGCAAGAAGAAGCCCTCAGGTGACTCAAATTTTATAGGTGGAGTTAGGGTCCAAAGATGTTCAGTAGGGTTGGGGTCCAAAGGTCCGGACTAAGGAGCGTCTACCATTCAACGGTTTGGTAATCCCCAACGCAGAGATTACGGAAGAGGTGACCTCAGTAACCACAAGGTTTCAAGTAGAGTCATAAGGAGAATCTATAAATGATCTGGGTTTGTGGACACGTGACCATTACACATACCCTATATATCCAAAAGTATGTAAGCTCCTCTCCAAATAGTTCCTGAACATCACGCCTACACTATATATCCAAAAGTACGTGGATCCCCCGCAGATGATGGAGTTTAGGTGTCTCCAGTGAAAGGTATTGTTAATACTACATCATCCAAAGACAATGTAGACAATCTTGCTCTTCCAGCCTTGTGGTAACAGTTTGGTGAAGACAGTTTTCTGTTCCACCATGACTGTGCCCCTGTGTACAAAGCCAGCTCCATAAAGACATGGTTTGACCAGTTTGTTGTGGAGGAACTTGAGTGTCCTGTACAGAGCCTTGACCTCAACCCTATTGAGCACTTTTTGACCCCAACCCTACCGAACACCTTTGGACCCCAACCCTACTGAACACCTTTGGACCCTAACCCTACTGATCACCTTTGGACCCCAACCCTACTCAACACCTTTGGATCCTAACCCTAGCGAACACCTTTGGATCCCATCCCTATTGAGAACCTTTTGACCCCAGCCCTACCAAACACCTTTGGACCCAAACCCTACTGAACATCTTTGGACCCTAACCCTACCGAACACCTTTGATCCCAACCCTATTGAGCACCTTTTGACCGCAACCCTACCGAACACCTTTGGACCCCAACCCTATTGAGCACCTTTTGACCACAACCCTACTGAACACCTTTGGACCACAACCCTACTGAACACCTTTGGACCCTAACCTTCCTGAACACCTTTGGACCCCAACCCTACTGAACACCTTTGGACCCTAACCCTACTGAACACCTTTTGACCCCAACCCTACCGAACACCTTTGGACCCCAACCCTACTGAACACCTTTGGACCCTAACCCTAGTGTACACCTTTGGATCCCAACCCTTATGAGCACCTTTTGACCCCAACCCTACTGAACACCTTTGGACCCCAACCCTACTGAACATCTTTGGACCCTAACCCTACCGAACACCTTTGGACCCAAACCCTACCGAACACCTTTGGACCCCAACCCTACTGAACACCTTTGGACCCTAACCCTACCGAACACATTTGGACCCCAACCCTACTGAACACCTTTGGACCCTAACCCTAGCGAACACCTTTGGATCCAAACCCTATTGTGCACCTCTTGACCCCAACCCTACCGAACACCTTTGGACCCCAACCCTACTGAACATCTTTGGACCCTAACCCCACGAACACCTTTGGCTCTTAACCCTAGTGAACATCTTTGGGATGAATTAAAACCACTGTGAGCCAGGTTTTCTCATCCATTGTCACTACCTGACCTCACAAATGAGCAAAAATGTCCACAAACACCCTCCAAAATCTGGTAGAAAGCCTTCCTAGAAGGAAACAGCAACAACAAGAGAGAAACATCATAATATTGGCCATGGGGGTAGAGGGGCAACTCCATGCTAATAGTCATGGTTTTGGAATGGGGTGTCCAACAAGCTCATATAGGTATAATGGTGAGATATTCACAACATTTTGGCCACATGGTGTGTGTGTGTGTACATAAGTGGCAGTATGTGTCACCTAAGTTTTGCACATACACATAGTAAGGGGTTCTACGGTTGTGCCTGATGTGGAGAAAGCAACCCTTTTCTTTTCTCAGAACCTTAACCCGTTCTGAGTCATGGAGGTCAGAGACTTTGTAGAACGTTGGGTAGAAACAGGGCCGACCCTACCATGGGACTCGATGGGACCATTGGTGCCAGGCGGCAGGTTCTGAGGGGCGGCACATTGACGCCCATAAATACAGTAGCCCCGCCCGATCAGACTCCACTCCGCCACCCGCTCCGCTCATCATCCCAATATGTGGATGGCCCGGCGCCACCGCTATTGGAGGTTTTGGCAGAGCACTCGTTGCCATACCCGCACAGCTGGCCGCCCGCCCATCCTCTCAGCGGCTCCCCCCCCCCTTTGCTGCTGACAAGAAAGTCAGCTGACAGGCTGACGACCAACTGCGTAAAGGGGGAGGAGCTTTCGGCTGAGCAGAGACCCCATGATGGAAGAGGGATCGCTATAGGCGCGGCTGACACTGAGAAAAAGTAAGTGTCACTAATCCCATCTCCACCACCTCTGCCTGTGTCTATCCTCCCTTACCACCCCTGCCTGTGTCTAACCTCCCCTGCCTGTGTCTAAACCCCCTAACTCCCCTGCCTGTGTCTAATCCCTTCCCTATCACCCTTGCCTGTGTCTAAACCCCCCTACCACCCCTGCCTGTGTCTAACCCCTTCTCTACCACCCCTGCCTGTGTCTAACCCCCCTCCCCCCTCACCACAACTGCCGCTGCCTCTGTCTGAACCCCACCACCACTGTTGCGTGTAAATCTGACTTCCTAATAAATTTAATTTTGGTTTTAATTCTCATGATATAAAATAATAAATGGGGGGGCCTTTTAGTGGGCGTGATTATAATTTTTTTTTGGGGGGGGGCGGTAGGGAGGAGGGGGGCAGCATTTTGATCCTGGGCCCAGGCAGCACAATGTCTTGGGCCGGCACTGGATAGAAATTTATATTAGCTGATCAGGGTTCTCTCTCTTTCTCTGCTGTGGGATCCTGCTGCTGGGTGACAAATCTGAGTGCAGACAGAACGTTAAAAAGGCACAAGAGCTGCCAGATTGTTCTGGGGTACCCATTAGGGGACACCCTTTTAGCCAGAAACTAACCTGAGTTTCGTTAGTGGCTTAGATGGGCAGATGTTTTGTTTGTTTTATACTATGGACTTGCTGTATAAAGCCCTTCTGCATCGAACTGCATTTGCTGCCTTGCTTAATAAAAGTGCAGAACAAACCTACAAGAACTGTTCCTGGGTGTCCCTGTCTCATGTATAGTTTACTGCTGCCAATGCCAGTTCAGACTGTCCCACTTATGATATATATCATATATGTATATACTGTATATATATAAATATATATTGCTAATTACATAAACCTTTTATCTTACAAATAAACATTTAATGCAGCACACACCCATAACACATGAATCACAGAGCACTATATATCTTCTAAAGGGAGATCAGAACAAAAACTGCTTCCTTTCAGACTATCTCTCTTTGACTGAAAGGCTGTGTAGCCCCTCTGAATGAAGCAGACAGGGACAGACAGGAGGTAGGGACTGAGGACCACTTCCTTCTCTGATTGTCTCAGCTGTGTGTGTAATCTGGAATTTAGTTATTAAGTTCTTTAAACAAAATACTTTTTTCCCCACAAAGCGATGTAGCCTGAATTAAAGTAGTGTAGGGTGCCACCTGCTGGCTGGAAAATTATACATAGGAAATATCTATATCTGACTTACTAATAATGACAAATGTTTTTGTTTTTGTTTTTTAATACAACCTAGCTTTGAATAAACAGGAAAGAAAAGAAAAGAAAAGGGGGAAAGGAAAGAAGGAAGAAGGGGAGGAAGAAAAGAAGGAAGGAGGGAGGAGGAGGGAAGGAATAAAGGGAAGAAGAATGGGAAGAAGGGAGGAAGGAATGAAGGAAGTAAAGAGGGAATGAGGGAAAGGAGGAAGGAAGGAGAGAAGGAATGAAAGAAATAAGGAAGGAGGGAAAAAAAGAAGGAAGGAAGGAAAGAAAGGAGGGAGGAAAGAAGGAAGAAGGGAAATAAAGAATGAAGGAAGGAGGAAAAGAAGGAAAGAAGGGAAAAAAGGATTGAATGAAATGAAGGAAGGGATGAAGGAAGGAGGGAAGGAAAAAAGAAAGAGGAATGAAGAGAGAGAAGAAAGGGAGAGAGGGAGGGAGGAAGGAAGGAAGGAAGGAGGGAGAGGAAGGAAGGGAGAAGGGAAGAAAGAAATGAAGGAAGGCGGGAAATAAGGAAGGAGAAACAAGAAGGAAAGGAGGGAAAGAAAGGAATGAAAGAAATGAAGGATAAAATGAATAGAACGAAAAGGAAGGAAGGAAGAAAATTAATGAAAGAAGAAAGGAAGGAGGGAAAAAAAGAAGGGAAGAAATGAAGGAGGAAATTGAGGTAAAGGAAGGAAAGGAGGGAAAAATGAAAGGAAGGAAGAAAAGGAAAGAAAGAAAGAAAGAAAGAAAGAAAGAAAGAAAGAAAGAAAGAAAGAAAGAAAGAAAGAAAGAAAGAAAGAAAGAAAGAGGGAAAAAAAAGCTGTATAACATAAAAATAAAAAAAATACATTCTCCAGTAATAAGGTTAAGTTATGTTTTTTTTATTTAAAAAATTCTTACAGATTTCATATTTATGAATATATTTCTTTATAATATTTCTTTATAAGGAGCGAACGGTCAGCTGAGCATTTACTAATAATTTTTCGTTCCGTGTTCGTTCCCGCCCGCCTTTCTAGGGTATCGCTCTCGCTGTGTTCTTAATTTGCCATCGCCACATTTGTATTCCTTCGGAGAATTCCATAATTACAGGCTCTGTGTTGAGCCGTCAAGCGGATCGGTCGGGGATTCTCTAGAACGCAGAAAGGAGTATCAGAGTTCCCATTAACGCCTTGTATTTTCTGGCGAGTGCCTTTCTGGGATGCTGTCAGCGGAAGGGTTAATGGTGTTCTCCTCTTTCAGGTAGGACTTATTCGAATTTTGCTTAGATGTAGATTTATACACATAGCCATGCTTCATACGGTTCGTCCAGCCACCAGTAGACACGTTCTCTTGCTAACATTCTTTGATCTGGCCAATGTCTGCTGAGTATTCTATCTAGAGCTGGTCAATGATTTCTCAACTGTGATGAATGATCCACTAACTGTTCTATATAAAGAAATATCCAGACTTCCTAATCTCTCCGTACGTAACTACTCATTCTGATGACTCCTCGGCTGAAATAGAGGTAGATTTCCCAGCGTGCTGGACATTTTTAATAGCCAACGGACCTTGTCTTTGCTTCCTGGTTAGCCCAGAAACTTCCCGCTGTATTGCTGAAGCATGCCCTTGATGACCTCATTCTTAAGATGCTAACATCCTCATCCTCACTAGCCGCATGCTTTTTGCATATCTGTCTCTGCTAAATCCATTCCATCAACATATTGTAACTATCCTATTGAAGGTGTACTTACCCCAGCACAGGTTTCCCTTAAATTGAGGCTCCAAGAAAAGTCATGAGCTACACAAGTAGCATCAGCTGAACTGCTCAAGGCTTTTGTTTCTCGTAGTGCCCCACCTGCCCCAATGTCTTCTGTCTATAATCTGGGAAACTGGATTGTGTTTCAGGGCAAGGGTTCTCAGACACGCCCACTGCAGGCTCCTCCCTGTCTCCTAACTACTGAAACTCTGATGCATCTAAGTACTGAGCGGTTCCTCACATCCACCAATCAGATTCAACCTTGAAAGGCTGCACTTGAATGAGAAGAGAGAAAGTCCGTGCCAGGACAAGGCCATTCAGCGCCCAGGGCAAAGATGCCAAACTGTGCCCCCCCTCCCCCATTCATGATGGCAAAGCTTAGAGCAGTGATTCTCAACCAGGGTTCCTCCAGAGGTTGCTAGGGGTTCCTTCAGCATTGGGCAATTTTGGCCTCAGATAAGTTCCCACTGACACCAGTGATCTTATTAGCCATCTGTAAGGAGGCAATTCTTCCCAATGACCACAAGTGTAAGGACCATTCTTCCCACTGACCATCACACTAATGTATCATGAGTTGTAGATTTCAGATTTTTAGCAGGGGTTCCCCGAGACCAGAGAACTATTTCAAGGGTTCCTCTGTGCTGAAAAGGTTGAGAAAGGCTGGCTTAGAAGATCCTACACCCAGCAGTCACTCGCTAGTTAAAATCACTGCCTCTGTCACTACTCCTGTCAACCTTGCAACAGAAGGAAGGCGCCCCCAGGAAACCATTGTGCCCAGGGCAGCCACCCCTCCCGCCCCACCCCTTGTCCCGGCCCTGGAGAAAGTTACACAGCACCACCAGGGCCGTCTTTAATATTGATTGGACCCTGGGCAAACATTTTCCTGGGCCCTCTCGAATCCACTTGTCAACCGCTTGCAGGCAGTGTGGGCTCAAGGGGAAGCTGCTTTGGGCCCCACAACAATGACTGAGCCCGGGGCAACTGTCTCTTTTGCCCTGTGTTAAAGACGGCCCTAAGCACCACTTCGAGGAAGGAGAGCTGCCCACCACACATGTGAGGATCACTTGGGATTAGGATGGCTATTGGAGCACTTACAAATAAAAAAGTAAATAAAAATTCTTTATTTATTGATTTTGTATAACTGCCTACAAAATGCTCTGCCGATTTCAGAGCTTGAAAGGCCACGGGGCCGAGCACATTGGTTAAGACGCGGGCGTCTATTAGGGCTCATCTGGGTGGCAAGGGTATGAAGTCATAATAAATATAATAATAAATATTTATAAATGTCTAATGAATAAAGAGATATGGATTCTGCTATAAATGGAACATGATGCTTCCCGATCACGCAGATATATTAATAAGTGGCCCAGAAGAATCAGCAGCACAAAAAAATATCAGATTTTCAGCATAACTAATTATTTTTAAAATGTAGCAATCTGCGGCTGAATGGTAATAAAGAATAATTTAAAAATTAAACGTAGCGGTCTGTGTTTGTATAATCCTGATCTAATAATAGCACACAAAACAAATATATAAATAGTTACCATGATTAGTGTCAAAGAAAAATATCAAATAATAAAATGCAGTAAAAATAAAATAGTTTTTCTGAAAAAAAAAAAAAAAAAAATATATATATATATATATATATATATATATATATATATATATATATATATATATATATATATATATATACACACACACACACACATACATACATATTTATATATATATATATATTTATATATATATATATATATATATATATATATATATATATATATATATACACACACATACATATACAGTACAGAATCCCCAGGTACCCTGGCCTCCTGTGAGATGAGAGATGCACGTACGGGAAGGGGGTCTCAGGGAGGTGCGCTCAACTTTAGCGAAAGGTGCGCACGGCGGCGTGCGTTGTTTGTGGCTTCTATCTATGTCACCCCCTCACGCACACTAGATTTGGAGGGATTTTTGGTACGTTTGAACATGCGTTCTTCAAGCAAGTTTTAGTAGAGGAGAAGCGCGGCATGTTTTTGGTCTCATCGACTTTTAAATAGGAGCGCAAACGTGTTTTTCAAGCATTTTCTTAAATGCTTTGGGGATAAAAACACAGGATTCTGCCCCAAAAAATCTCATGTATATCTTTAAGCTTGACGCAACAGTAAAACAAGCAATGCAAAACTCAGGTGCTGTGATCAGGTCCATTGAGAATAATGGGATTCTTTATCTTGAGTGTTGTTGCACTTTGATATTGCACAATGAAAAGCTCAAGGGTGAATGGGGGCTAAGACTGGTGGTCTGTTTTATGGACAATATGAGACCCCAAGAGTTGTACATCACTGAGAAAGCTGCAGTGTGCCAAAGAATAATAGAGAAACAGTCAATGCAGGTCTGGTTTCCATTGAAAACCTTAACTAGGGTTTCATGGAAATGTAGGGTTCATCTATATGTTGTTAGGGGTTTCTTGACTAACACCGATAAAAAAACAGAAGGTCATTGGTGATGCTGTGAAGGTGTCCTCTGCCCTGGAGATCCTTATTACTCTCCTGTCAATGCAGGTCAGGTTACCATCTCAACCCTTAACTAGGGTTTCATGGAACCTTAGGGTTCATCCATAGGTTGGTAGTGGTTTCTTGACCAACACTGATGGAATACCAAAAGGTCATTGGTGATGCTGTGAAGGTGTCCTCTGCCCTGGATCTCCTTATTACTCTCCTGTCAATGCACGTCAGGTTGCCATCTAAAACCTCAACTAGGGTTTCATGGAACTGTAGGGTTCATCCATAGGTTGTTAGGGGTTTCTTGACCAACACCAATGAAATTCAAGAAGGTCATTGGTGATGCCGGGAAGGTGTCCTCTGCCCTGGAGCTCCTTAATACTCTCTGACAATGGTGGACTATGTGGACTGAAAAAGGTTGTTTGATGGGTTCTCTTTAACCCACCACCAATACAGACCAAGTAGAAGTAAAGTAGAACCCTTTTCAGGGACTCTCCATAGCTATCCTTTGATTACAACTGAACCTACTATTTTCTTCACAATTTATGGACTTTTCCAAAAACTATTAATGCTTCAGGTGATAAATAGACGTCTCATCCATCAATTCAGGGTGTATTTACCAAAACTTCCAAGGCAAGGCAACATCAGCTGGGAGTATTCTCTCTCTTATGGTGTATTAACTGGAGGTTTCCTCCATGACAAAACACAAGTGCCAATATTTAACTATCCTCAACCCTCCTCACTCACCCTTTTCTCTTTTATTTAGCAACAGACTAACATTATGTATACATACTGGATATAGCGATAGGATATCCTCGTGTTCTCCATGCACACCTACCCAAACTCCCTGCATCTTATGCTGTCTATAAACTTCAACTCTCAGCTGAGCTGTATATGGTGTAGAAGTGGATGAGGAAACATTTAATATTTCATAACATTGTATCCCTCCAGGCTAGCCTTTCTTGGCTAGGGTTTCATGGAACAATAGGGTTCCTCCAGCGGTTGCTAGGGGTTCCTTGAGCAAGGAGCAGCTTCTGCCTTTCAGATAAGTTCCCAATGACACCAATGATCTTTTTAGCTATCTGTAGGGGGTAGGGGGAATTGTTCTTCCCACTGACCACCAATCTAAGAAGCACTTTTCCGACTGACCACAAATGTAAGGAACATTCTTCCCACTGACCACCACAAATGTAAGGGACATTCTTCTCACTGATCACCAATGTAAGGAGGATTCTTCCCACTGATCACCAATGTAAGGAACATTCTTCCCACTGACCACCAATGTAAGGGACATTCTTCCCACTGATCACCAATGTAAGGATCATTCTTCCCACTGACCGCCAATGTAAGGAACATTCTTCCCACTGATCACCAATGTAAGGAGCATTCTTCCCACTGACCGCCAATGTAAGGAACATTCTTCCCACTGATCACCAATGTAAGGAACATTCATCCCACTGATCACCAATGTAAGGAGCATTCTTCCCACTGATCACCAATGTAAGGATCATTCTTCCCACTGACCGCCAATGTAAGGAACATTCTTCCCACTGATCACCAATGTAAGGAACATTCTTCCCACTGATCACCAATGTAAGGGACATTCTTCCCACTGATCACCAATGTAAGGGACATTCTTCCCACTGATCACCAATGTAAGGAGCATTCTTCCCACTGACCGCCAATGTAAGGAACATTCTTCCCACTGATCACCAATGTAAGGAACATTCTTCCCACTGATCACCAATGTAAGGAGCATTCTTCTCACTGATCACCAATGTAAGGGACATTCTTCCCACTGATCACCAATGTAAGGAGCATTCTTCCCACTGATCACCAATGTAAGGAGCATTCTTCTCACTGATCACCAATGTAAGGAGAATTCTTATCACTGATCACCAATGTAAGGAACATTCTTATCACTGATCACCAATGTAAGGAGCATTCTTCTCACTGATCACCAATGTAAGGAACATTCTTCTCACTGATCACCAATGTAAGGAGCATTCTTCCCACAGACCACCAATGTAAGGAACATTCTTCCCACTGACCACCAATGTATGGAACATTCTTCCCACTAACCATCACACTTATAATCAGTGAGTTGTAGATATAGTAGTTATTAGCAGGGGTTCCTTGAGACCGGAAAGTTATTTCAAGGGTTCCTCCATGCTAAAAAGGTTGTGTAAAGCTGCTCTGGACACAAGTGAGTCAGCCAAACCAATCCAGACCTCCGATTATTCCAACACAGCTTTCATTTAAACCCCTCGGAGGTCATCTCTGCTGGCTTCGCTCTCTCGGAGGACTTCGGAGGGGACAGGAGACGCAGGAAGTGATGCTCAGCAAGTGTCACATAGTATGACTAAGACATACCACAGATGGCTCAGTCAGACAATCTTTTTTTATGTTTATTACTGAACAGAGAGTTCCGATCTGTTTCCACACAATGTGCAGACTGTCAGCTCTGCGGGAGAGGAGCGTCGGGGGTGACGCAGCTGATTTTCCTCTCCAATTTTTTTAATAAGATATTTTGTGACATATCTAGGTAGAAAAATAAAGATTGTAATAATTATGTACAGTCTTATCTTACTATGGGATGTCAAAACCCCACATTGCCTTCCCTTATATCCATTTCTAGCTCTCCCCTGCAGTGCTGCACTGCCTATATAACATGCAGCCTGTCAGTATACATATAGTATTTATTACACATATACTGTACAGCTGGACAGCTCTATCATGCTTGCTGTAAATAGCTGCACTGCCGCACAGCCTGCCTGCGTGTCCCATAGGACTTCCCTATAAGTGCAACATACCGTACAGCTATAAAATGCAACAATGTATATCCTATATCATAATGTCATTCTTTTATGTTCTTATGTAAATGTCGCCGGTACATTTCCAGCTTATATCCCTGCATTTTGCACACATTTTCTGACATTTCTGCCATTAATTGTATATTTTACGCCCAAGTTTTATGTATATAGCCATGCATCTCCTTCCCATTAGTGTGTTGCTCCTGTGCAGCCCTGGACCTCCATGTACTGCGCTGTATAGAACATATGACCCTGCAATATGTTACAGCCTGACCAGGTGTCTCACATTTAGGTAAGAACACCTTTACCCCCCCCCCACCAGCACATATTCCTTACACTGAGCTGTATAGTACATATGACCCAGAGGTGTCTCTAGCAGGCTGCTGTTGTATGGAGTGGCAAGGGCTTGCTGGAGTTTGTAGTCCCACAACAGCTGGAGAACCACAATATAGTGCAAAAAAAAAACATGTATGGAGAAATCAGCCAGCATAGCACATTGGAGAGTCTATGTAAAATGTAAGAGAATATTATGTATACCTTGCTATGTTCATTATCTTATCTGATGGTGTTATATTATTCTAAATATATATTATAATATTAGATATTTGATCTCTATTTTAAAATAATAACAATATTGATTTTATATATATATATATATATATATATATATATATATATATATGTTATATATTTTTTTATTAGTATTTATTTTTATTATTATTTATATATAGATAGATAGATGGATAGATAGATAGGTAGAGAGCTACATTTATATATATATATATATATATATAGATATATATATCTATATATCTATATATAGAGATATATATATATATATATATATATATCTATATATCTATATATAGAGATATATATATATATATATATATATATATATATATATATATATATATATATATATATAGATATAGATATATATATGGATAGATAGATAGATAGATAGATAGATAGATAGATAGATAGATAGATAGATAGATAGATAGATAGATAGATAGATATTTTTTCTTCTTTTTTATTATATATAGATATATTAGAATATATGTCATAGTAAGCTAAAGGCTAAAAGGTTAGCAGAAGGGAGCTAAGATCAGGGCATAGGATGCACAGCTTATTCCTACAGACATGAAATACATGAGCTGATCTAGTGGCTGTCACTCTCTATCTACTCAAGTGACTGGTAAAGTGAGGTCACCAGGGTTGGATATCAGTGTATACTGACAGTGAAATATTGAATCACATACACTCATTGTAGGAAGTGTACATTATTATATATGGATTATAGGTACGTAACCTGCTGAGCTAAGGGAAATTATCAATACAATGACAACAGCACACCTGTACAAAGAAAGACCCACAATGTATATGTGGCAGGGGGGGGGGGGGGGGGGGCTGAAAAGGCTCATAGATCATTGCATTGGAGTGTATCAGTCAGAGCATGGGGTGCAACTCCTGATAGGGGGGCTATCTTATGTGTCCTGAGTACTCCATAAAGTGTCAAGCTGGGGGTGAATTCTCGGTAGATATTGTATAGAGATATTGATGTATCAAACACAAAAACTCAATACCATTACAGATCTGTCCCAGAGAAGTTCTGGGGGCTCACAGAGCAGTTCAAGGGTAGAGAACACAGTAACTATAAATCTATTGATCTGTTATCTTTACCATTTATGGTTTAATGATAATTTTATTCTCATTGGATAATAGCAGGAGTTCAAATGGCTATTTATCTATCTATCTATCTATCTATCTATCTATCTATCTATCGATCATATCACATTTTTTATATCATAGCTAACCATGTATGATCAATTTAAGTATATATTGTGAAAGTAGCTAAAAAAGCTTCCTGACCCCAAGAGCATTTAGACATGCAGCAGTTACTGCCACCCCCATTCCTGAATCTATCTATCTGTATCACTACATCTAATCAATCTATCTATCATCTTCTCACATATCCATATCTCTCTCTATCTATCTATCTATCTCATCATATCACATTTAGTTATCTATGTATGATCAATTTAAATATCTATTGTGATAGTAGTTAAGAAAGCTTCCTGATCCCAAGAGCATTTGGGCATGCAGCAGTTTACTACCACCCCCTTTATCTATCTATCTATCTATCTATCTATCTATCTATCTATCTATCTATCTATCTATCTATCTAGAATATATCTATCAGGATTATGTGGCTACACACACACACTGGGTATAGATATAATAGAGAATGGGGCTCCGGGTGCCCAGTGGGCACAGCTCACAGTCCTGCATGTCTGGCACAAAAAGCGACCACAATGCCCTCAGATCTGCAGTAAGCCATGAGGTGTGGGGTACAGGGTGCCTCCTGGCACAGCAGTGTGAGCCCCTGTGCAGGTTTAATCTCCTTGTGGGGGAACTTCCATGTGGCCCCTGAAATGCCATGCGTTAGTATGGAAGCTCCTTGGTATGACACCCCCCCTCATTTTGAGATGCCATCTATGCCCCCTTCTATGCCCTCCTTACCGTATGCTCCTTGTCCCCTGCTGCGCCCGGGGAGGAGAGACAGGAAGAGGATCCACAACATCTCCATCCTTCCGACTCCCAGCATCAGCAGCCAGACACATCCAGGCAGTGCCACCCTTATCCAGTGCCAAGAGCCTGACCATCCACAGCCGATCACATCGCCCGCCTGTAATGCCCCCTGGCAGTGTGTGTGCAGCCCCCGGATGAGGGGTGTGAGGGGTGTGCAGAGGGTGAAGGGTGAGCAGAGGGTGGGATCAGCCAGTCTCCCCCCTGCCCTCTTAGTACATGTGATGTCCCCCTCTTCTATCTCCCATCCGATGCCAGTGCAATCCCCTGAGATGCCAATTGTCGGAATCCAACAGGTGCCTCGTCCTGCCCATCCAGCAGAGGGCACCCTTCTGCAACCACCTGTGGGATCAATGGACGTGGATTGATTCCTGGACCCCCTCCTGCCACCACCTGTGAGATCAACGGAGGTGAATGGATTCCTGGATCCCCTCCTGCCACAATGCAGCTTTACCAGGATGGAGACAGACAAAGGAAGGGGTTAACAGTGAAGTACAAATAGAGAGGGAGGGTAATAATAATCTCCCCCCCCCCCCAGTGCCCCTTTCTGCCAATCTTCATGCAATCCTGCCCAATGGAGAAGGGCTGGTGGAGGTAGAATAAGTCCAGGAAAGGGTTAAAGATGGAGCGGAGAAGTGATGATAACCAAGGGCCCCCCAGGGCCACCAGAGCACCTCCCAAATCGTTGTTTCTTCTATATGCAATGCTGCCGCTCCCTGCCAAAGATGGGGATGAAGCTCAGGAGGTCAGTAGGGTCCGGTTCTAGGAAGGGTTAAGGATGTGGGGACCCTCGAGATTCTGAGGATCTGGAGAAGTTCCCTGCTGCTCCCAGCCAAGGATAGCGATGATGCTCAGGAGGTCTGTAGGGTCCAGTCCTGGGAAGGGCTTTTAAGATGTGGGGGGCCCTCTTGGTCTCCCAGAAGCTCAAGACCTGGAGAAGTTCGCTGCTGCTTCCAGCCAAAGGATGGGAATGGTGCTCAGAAGGTCTGTAGGGTCCAGCCCTGGGAAGGGTTCAGGATGTGGGGACCCTGATGAGGCTCAGGATCTGGAGAAGTTCCCTTCTGCTCCCAGCCAAGAATTGGGATGATGTTCTGGAGGTCTGTAGGATCCAGTCCTGGCCAGTGTAGAGGATATGGGGGGCCCCCTCTAGATGTTCAGGATCTGGAGAACTTCCCTGGTGCTCTCATCCAAGGATGGAAATAGTGATCAGGAGGTCTTTAGTGTACAGCCCTGTGTAGGTTTGTAAAGGATGTGGGGGCCCCTCCTGGCCCCTTCCAGATGCTCAGGACCTGGAGAAGTTCCCTGCTGCTCCCAGCTCCTCTTCTCCTCTTTCTGAGCTCTTTGATTCCCCTCCAGTTTATATGAAAATACAGAGGACCAATTACATGCTGTCTGTAGTGGAGGAGGCAAGCTCTCCTGCCCAAATTTCCTGCCTCCCTCAGGACCAATTAGACAGAAGCCAGAGGATGGGCTGCAAAGCTGCTCTCCTCCTCCTCTGCATCTCTGGGTGTCTCAGTGTGTGCACAGCTGCTGGAAGGTGCCAGTCCTATCCATCCTCTGGACTCTTGCAAGGAGGTGCCAGTCCCTTCCATCCTCAGGACTCCTGCAGTAGGGTGCCAGTCCCATCCATCCTCAGGACTCCTGCAGTAGGGTGCCAGTCCTTTCCATCCTCAGGACACTTGCAGTAGGGTGCCAGTCCCATCCATCCTCAGGACTCTTGCAAGGAAGGTGCCAATCCCATCCATCCTTAGGACCCTGCGCAGGGAGAGGCAGGCAGCAGTGAATGCAGAGCTGCAGACAGACAGAGGCAGAGTGGAGCTTGCTTCTCTGTACACTGCCTGCCTGCCTGTCTGCTGCTGTGTGGGAGATGCATGCATACATAGATTTGCTCTGATTATTCTGTGCCTGCTATGGCACACAGCTGCCAACTGGATAACAATCTCCCCCTGTCCTCCTTCACCCCACATCTCATGCACAGATCTGGGGGAGACCACTGTACTCTTCACCTACTGGAAAGTCTCTCTTTATATTACAATTCACACTGTAATTATGTTGCTCTTCACTCTGCATGGAGGAGAGACACTGGGGCTGGAATTTGGCTTCTGCATCATTTGTAACAAGTCTAGTCTGTTTAAGCACTGTGTTTGTCTTTGTTACCCTTCCTAGGAGGTGAGTGCCCATGCAAAGTGATTGTTTTGTGTGTTGAATATTGATTGATTTTGTTTTATATTGGAAAGCATGCCAAATGATTGGGCAGGTCTGTGTGCTTTGCCTGAACATTTAGATGCTGACGGGTGTCATGTCGCTCTGTTTCATTTAAGAAGCATAAAACATTGAACAATTTTTTTTTGTAAAGGCGCACAGGGTGATGCTAGGTGTGCCTGGGCACACCCTAATCCAGGGCTCTACAACAATAATATTGTAAAATAAAATAAAAAAAATAAAATAATAAAAAAACTTCTGACACCATTCACTGCCCTATTGACACCAATCCCTGCTCTTCTGCCAATGTTCACTTCTCTACTGACACCAATCTCTGCTCTAATGACAACATTCACTGCCACACTGACACCATCCACTGCCCTACTGATACCAATCTCTGCTCTACTGACATCCTCCTCTGCCCTACTGATACCGACCACTGTGCTACTGACACATCCACTGCTCTACTGACCAGTGGTGGCTGGTGGTATATTTTGTGGGGGGGGGGGGGGGTGGCAAACAATGCACTCACGCACCCACAGCCACCCCCAAGTAGGTCCACCCCCCCCGGCGGGTCGATCAGGTCACCCGCAACCAACCCCCCTCCAGTTGGTCGATCGGTCACCAGCCCCACACTAACCCCATCTATGGCATGGGCAGCGATGCCCTCCAGGCAACAGGCAGCAGTTTCCCCTGTGTCTCCTCCTCTGCATCTCCACCCTACTGACACCGTCCACTGCTCTACTGGCACCATCCAAGGTCCTACTGACACCGTCCACTGCTCTACTGACCACGTCCACTGCTCTACTGACACCGTCCACTGCTCTACTGACACCGCCCACTGCTCTACTGACACCGCCCACTGCCCTACTGACACCGTTCACTGCTCTCCTGACACCGTCCACTGCTCTACGGACACCGTCCACTGCTCTACGGACACCGTCCACTGCTCTACGGACACCGTCCACTGCTCTACGGACACCGTCCACTGCTCTACTGACACCGTCCACTGCCCTACTGACACCATCCACTGCCCTACTGACACCATCCACTGCTCTACTGACACCATCCACTGCCCTACTGACACCGTCCACTGCTCTACTGACACCGTCCACTGCTCTACTGACACCGTCCACTGCCCTACTGACACTGCCCAATGCCCTACTGACACCGTCCACTGCCCTACTGACACCGTCCACTGCTCTACTGACACCGTCCACTGCCCTACTGACACCGACCACTGCCTTACTGACACCATCCACTGCCCTACGGACACCGTCCATTCCCCTACGGACACCATCCACTGCCCTACGGACACCGTCCATTCCCCTATGGACACCATCCACTGCTCTACTGACACCGTCCTCTGCCCTACTGACACCGTCCTCTGCCCTACTGACACCGTCCACTGCCCTACTGACACCGTCCACTGCCCTACTGACACCGTCCACTGCTCTACTGACACCCTCCACTGCCCTACTGACACCGTCCTCTGCTCTACTGACACCGTCCTCTGCTCTACTGACACCGTCCACTGCTCTACTGACACCGTCCACTGCTCTCCTGACACCGTCCACTGCTCTCCTGACACCGTCCTCTGCCCTACTGACACCGTCCACTGCTCTACTGACCAGTGGTGGCTGGTGGTATATTTTGTGGGGGGGTGGCAGTCGGTCCACCCCCCCGGCGGGTCGATCAGGTCAGCCGCAACCAACCCCCCCTCCGGTCAGTTGGTCACCAGCCCCACACTAACCCCATCTATGGCGTGGGCAGCGCTGCCCTCCAGGCAACAGGCAGCAGTTTCCCCTGTGTCTCCTCCTCGGCATCTCCACCCTACTGACACCGTCCACTGCTCTACTGACACCATCCAAGGTCCTACTGACACCGTCCACTGCTCTACTGACACCGTTCACTGCTCTACTGACACCATCCACTGCTCTACTGACACCATCCACTGCCTTACTGACACCATCCACTGCCTTACTGACACCATCCACTGCCTTACTGACACCATCCACTGCTCTACTGACACCGTCCACTGCCTTACTGACACCATCCACTGCCTTACTGACACCATCCACTGCCTTACTGACACCATCCACTGCCCTACTGACACCGTCCACTGCCCTACTGACACCATCCACTGCTTTACTGACACCATCCACTGCCTTACTGGCACCATTTACTGTTCTACTAACATCATCCACTGCTCTACTGACACCGTCCACTGCTCTACTGACACCGTCCACTGCTCTACTGACACCGTCCAATATCCTAATGACACTGTGTACATTCACACACACGCATGATTGCTTGAGCTTTGGGGTGCACATCCTCATGCAATGGGCTGCGCACACATATGGTAAAGTGGCATTTATATAGTGCTTTACATACTGTACATTCACAGTACTCCCTCAAAGAACTTACAATCTAAGGTCCCTATATCAAATGCAAAATACACATACATGGGCCAATGTAAGCTGGGTGTTGTTCGTTTGCCACCCCCCCCCCAAAGAAGAATCCACCAGCTGCCACTGCAGTGCCCACCATACATACACCTGCTAAGGACACAACATTTTGAAGGAGACACCACAGAGCAGTGTCCCATTTCACTAGTTCAGCTTGACTCTGCCACCAATCTCCCAGTGACAGAGCGGGTCCAGCATGGACCCCCTGCGCACACATAATGAACTCTTTTCTTTTCTGCACCATGCTGCTAAGTCCTTAGAATCTCTGGCACGCCGGTCTGGTCCTGGTTGCTGGGGCACCGAATGCTCTGCAGGTAGGCTATGAACTGTTTCCTTACTATACATGAGACTCGTCACCCCTGCCGGTACCGCTCTCCTGCTGTCTGGGTGTCATATCATCCTTCTCTTGTCCTTGTGGCTCTCAACAATGCCATGTCATCACTTCACCCTGTGTGTGTGTGCATCACAGGCCCTTTCTTCCATACGCCATTACCACCAGGTACCCCTTTAAGTAACTTCAGACCAGGCTAGGCCCACGTTTCAAAAGCTTTGCTGGAAACACTCAGTACAAAAGTACTAAAACAAAGTCTACAGTCTTTTCCTTATACTAATCCCTAACTCTGGCTTGTGGCTGCCCCAGCATACCTGCACATGCAAGAGTCCATATACAGCAGAGTCCACAGTGGCAGATCTCCAGAGCTGGTGTTCTGCAGGGAGGACTACAGGTCTCAGCAGCCCCAGGCATGCTGGCAAACTCCTCAGGAAGGCAATCTTCTGTGATGACAGTCCGGACAGAAGACAGATGAAGGCAGAGAGGGGCAGAACCTCCCTGGCAGGTGGTTGCTGGAGGATGGGGTTACAGATCAGCTGTCAGCCTTTTCTACTTCCCACGTGGCTGGAACTAATGTAGGCAGAGTCTCCCTCCTGAATTTATGAGCACAGGGAGCCCAGCAGAAGCCCACCAAAGCAAGAGCCCAGGGAAATACAGTTAACCCCTTCCTATCCTGGGCAGCCTGTAACTCACTATCTGCATAAATAACAATGCAGTGCAGACAGGACTAAAATATTCACAGGCACCCTGCCAGCACCTTCTTACAAGCTGGAACAGGTTTATATCCGAGCTACCACCTCCATAAATCATCCTCAGCTTCAAAGCCAACGCACCCAGCCTCAAAGGTCTCTGTAAATCTCCAATCTTCAACAGGCAAAAGGAAAAGCTGGCACCATGGAATGTCGGCTAACATATGCAATCTTTATTGATAATGGTGAAAAGCAGCCTGAATGGGAAGCGCCTAAGTGTAGTATTAGGACACAATTTTATGTAAAACCGCAATTGGAAACTCACAAAACAGAAGCAAGCTCATCATATATAAGAACCCGCTGTCATGCGTGCGCTGTCTCCGTCCTTCTATGCGTGGTGTTACCCATTGTTTCCCGAGAACACTGCAGGAAGACGGTGTCACAACTTTCGGAACCATTCTGGGACGTACAATGGGGCGGAAATTACATCACGGGGCTACGCGTTTCAGCTCAGTTTTCAAGCCCTTTGTTTTTTTCCCCCACTATCATACCACTTTAATTTCATTTTTTTAAAACTTTATTGATGCTGTCAACTTATTGCCCAGTTTCCATTTCACATTTGACCAAATTCTGGAACATACAATGGGGTGGAAATGGCTTCACAGGTCTACGCGTTTCAGCTCATGGGCACTACTTTTTCAAGCCCTTCGTTTTTTTTTTCCCCCATTATCAAACCACTTTAATTTAATTTTTTTAAAACATTATTGATGCTGTCAACTTATTTCCCAGTTTCCATTTCACATTTGACCAAATTCTGGTGCTTGATTAAACTTGCAGGTGTTAGATTGCTTCATTTCTGGTGGTTACTTTCCATTGTATGTGTGAATGATGGGATTTGTTTTGAAAAATGTACTTAAAATTGCCAATGATATGGCCAGCTTGGGGAAATGATGAAAATGTTCAGAAGTTGACTTTAAAGGAAATCAATACTAAATATGATATGTAGTTGGCTTGCCCAGTGTTTTCATTCTCCAGACAACGAACATTCTTCAATGGGGTCTACAGTAGGAGCCTCCAGATTTCTCCCTCTATACATTTCATACAAGTGCCTCAATTTATATAGAGTGATGAGCAGGGCCGCCATCAGGGGGGTACAGGCATTACACCTGTAAGGGGCCCGATGGTCCCCAGGGGCCCGGCTGGCCCCCCTCCCGGTTTAATGTTTTTTAATTAATTTTTTAATTTTTTTTGCATTACACCTGTAAGGGGCCCGATGGTTCCCAGGGCCCCTTACATGCCCAGCTGGCCCCCCTCCCGTTTTTAATTTTTAATTTATTTATTTTTTGCATTACACCTGTAAGGGGCCCGATGGTCCCCAGGGGCCCGGCTGGCCCCCCTCCCGTTTTAATTATTTTTTTTACATTTTTAATTTTTTTTTGCATTACATTACACCCGTAAGGGGCCCGATGGTCCCCAGGGCCCCTTACAGGCCCGGCTGGCCCCCCTCCCGTTTTAATTTTTATTTATTTATTATTTTGCACATTACACAGCCCCCCCCACTTATCAAACTTACGTCAGGAGAGAGGAGAGAAGAGATTACACTTGTTTTTTTTTCGTCAGCACCCCCCCCCCCGGTTCTCTGCTCCAGGGGGGCCCTGCCTAAAGCTGTGTAATGGGCCCCAAAATTTGTGATAGCTGCCCTGGTGTGTGTGTGTGGGGGGGGTCAAAGAAGAAATGCTGGAAGCAATGACCATGGTGAGGCAGATGACCTATCTATGTGTCTCCAGGATGGTCTAACAGCCAATGGATCCCCCCATTGGCATTGTAGGACGATGACAGGTTCCATGATTTCAAACACTGGGTGCAATTTGAAATTTTCACATTCTGTGCCCCAGATTAGGAGTTCCCATGGAACATTCCCCAGAACAGGTGTCACAAATGGAGGATTTCTCCTCACTTTTTTTTCTGGGGACATCTCAAAAAATTTGGAC
The DNA here is from genome assembly GCA_029206835.1 of Rana muscosa. NCBI lineage: Eukaryota > Metazoa > Chordata > Amphibia > Anura > Ranidae > Rana > Rana muscosa. The sequence continues at coordinate 289,144,436 of CM055121.1, forward strand.
CTCCCCTCACTTTCTTTCTCCGACAATAGTCACCAGTGCAAAAAAAGAGGAGTGAATATCCCTGATAGTGGGACGGGGGGGGGGGGGGGAGACATAGGCAGTAATAAAAACCTGACAGAGGGTCTAACACGTCTCCTCTCAAAACTAAAAAAAGGTATTGTCCAGAGATACACTTTATTGTTACATTTTTGGGGAAACAACAAGGTACATTCTTGGAAATCTCCTCGTAAAATGGGGGCCTACAATTTCCAGGGACAGCTGGGAACATGTAGCATCTTTCATTGCTGCGACGGAAGACATTGACGGGTTAATTTACATGTAAATGATGACACGCCGCAAATGGCTATTTGTACTGCTGCCCCCGGGGGGCCACAGGACTGACAACGAAATATATTATTTAGATAATAAAAACATTACATCGGTCTAATTATTTACTCTGATTCTCCTACATATGGATATATAGACTTATAGCCTTAAGATGAATGGCTGTGTAATGCACAAGAAGGGTACTTAGTCACAAAATCTGAAAAAAAAAAAAAAAAAAAAAATGTAAAACAGTTGCTGTCTCTAAAAAAAAATGGAAAAAAAAATACATTACACACATATATATATATATATATATATATATATATATATATATATATATATATAGATAGATAAAGTAAAGTGAATGTAAAAAAAAAAGAATAATTAAATGTGTGTATTTATTTAATATATAAAAAATAAAAACATACAATTAAATGTTATATGGATATACTGTATATATGTATATGTGTATTTATTTATTATAAATGTAATTAAATAAAATGTAATAATAAAAATATATATATATATAAATAAAACATAAAATTAAATGTTTTATATATATATATATATATATATATATATATATATATATATATATATATATATATATATACATACATACATACACACACACACACACATATATATATAAACATTTAATTTTTTATATATATTATATATATATTTTTAATTACATTTTATTTAATTACATTTATAATGAATATACATATAACGTACTTAGTCACAAAATCTGAAAAAAAATAAAATAAAATGTAAAACAGTTGCTGTTGGGGGAAGGGAGGGGGCTTGATCAGGTCTCTAAAAAAAAGAAAAAAATATATTACACACACATATATATATATATATATATATATATATATATATATAGATAGATAGATAGATAAAGTAAAGTGAATGTACTATAATACATTTAAAAATAAAAAAAAAGAATAATTAAATATGTGTATTTATTTAATATATAAAAACATAAAATTAAATGTTGTATGGATATACTGTATATATGTATTTATTTATTATATGTAATATGTCATTAAATAAAATGTAATAATAATAATAATAATATATATATATATATATATATATATATATATATTTAAATTACATTTTATTAATTACATTTATAATGAACACACATATACATATATACAGTGTATTCATATAACATTTATTTTTATTTATTTTTATATTAAATAAATACACACATATTAAATTTGTTTTGTTTTAAATTTTTACATTTATTATAGTATACTATATGATATGTACTGTAGGTAATCACAGTATATACTGTGCTTGTGTGTGTGTATATATATATATATATATATATATATATATATATATATACACACACACATACCGTATATACTGTGAATATATACATAACATACACATATACATAACATATATATAACATTTAATTATATGTTTTTATTTTATATATATATATATATATATATATATATATATATATAATTTTTTTTATTACATTTTAATTAAATGTATAATAAATAAACACACATATACAGTATATCCATATAACATTTAATTATTATTATTTTTTTATATTAAATAAATACACACATATTAAATTGTTTTTGTTTTTAATTTTTACATTTATTATAGTATACTATATGATATGTACTGTATGTAATCACAGTATATACTGTGCATATATATATATATATATATATATATATATATATATATATACACACCGTATATACTGTGAATATATACACATATCATATGTAATATTCAATTTATTAATACTTTCCAGCTTCTAACAATGATGTCTGAATGACAACTGCATCAAATGCTCCATAAATGAGCGCGTCATTCAGAATGTTGCTGATTACTTACTGTAAAAAAGTGGCCATTGTGCTTCTTTGTGTCCTCAACCCAATCTGATCTTATCTGAATGTTAAACTAATGCCACGTACACACGATCGGAATTTCCGACAACAAATGTTCGATGGGAGCTTTTGGTCGGAAATTCTGACCATGTGTAGGCTCCATCGGACCTTTTCTGTCGGAATTTACGACAACAAAAATTTGAGAGCTGGTTCTTAAATTTTCTGACAACAAAACTTGTTGTCGGAAATTCCGAGCGTATACAGTATGTACACAATTACGACGCACAAAATTCCACGCATGTTCGGAATCATGCAGAAGAGCCGCACTGCCTATTGAACTTAATTTTTCTCGGCTCGTCGTACGTGTTGTACGTCTCCGCGTTCTTGACGATCACAATTTCAGACAACATTTGTGTGACGGTGTGTATGCAAGACAAGTTTGAGCCAACATCTGTCAGAAAAAAATCCACGGTTTTGTTGTCGGAATGTCCGATCGTGTGTCCGCGGCTTAACAGTTTCTGCAAAAAATATCATTTTTTTCTTGCGTGCGCCACAATGTAACATCAAAAGGGGAATCAAGCTCTTCTACAGTAAGAAGCAAACATTCACTTTGAGCTTTACCATTTTGCTACACTATATAAAAAGAATTATATAAAATGTTATACACACACTATGGTACCAAAAGTATTGGGACACCTGCCTTTACACGCACATGAACTTTAATGGCCTCCCAGTCTTAGTCCGTTGGGTTCAATATTGAGTTGGCCCGCCCTTTACAGCTATAACAGCTTCAACTCTTCTGGGAAGGCCGTCCACAAGGTTTAGGAGTGTGTCTATGGCAGTGGTGTTACTAGGGTTGGTGTCACCCAGTGCTGAAAAAATTGGTGTCACCCCCCCTCCACTAACTATAGTCCCCCCTCAGTACAGACCCCCCTCCACTAACTACAAACCTCCCTCTCTCAGTATAGATCCCCCTCCCTCAGTATAGGTCTCCCTCACTAAGTACAGACCCCCCCCTTCCTCAGTCAAGTTCCTCCACCCCAAGGTCCATAAAGACATGGATGAGCGAGTTTGGGGTGGAGGAACTTGACTGGCATGCACAGAGTCCTGACCTCAACCCGAAAGAACATCTTTGGGATGAATTGGAGTGGAGACTGCTAGCCAGGCCTTCTCATCTGGAAGAATGGTCAAACATTCCCATAGACACCCTCCTAAACCTTGTGGACGGCCTTCCCAGAAGAGTTGGAGCTGTTAAAGCTGCAAAGGGTGGACCAACTCAATATTGAACCCTGCAGACTAAAGCCTCGGACACACGATTGGATTTTCCGACACAACAAATGTGTGATGGAATGGTTTTGTCGGATAATCCGACCGTTTGTACGCTCCATCGGACAACTGTTGTCGGAATTTCCGACAACAAATGTTTTATAGCATTCTTTCAAATTTTTCGACAACAAATGTCTCTTGTCAGATTATCCGATCGTTTGGATTTTTTTCCCGACGGACTTGCTCCGAACCAATGCTAACCATAAGACAACATTAGCAGAAGTTGCCTAAAGGGTGGCGCTAAAGAGCGGAAAAAACACGTAGTTTCGTGTATGTTGGCTGAAAAAGTTCTGCCGTCTGTATGCCAACGCCCTTCGCACAAAATTCCACGGATTTGTCCGATAGAAATCCGATCGTGTGTACGAGGCTTAAGACTGGGATGTCATTAAAGTTTATGTGTGTGTAAAAGCAGGTGTCCCAATACTTTTGGCAATAGAGTTTATATAAAATATTATGTAAAAATCCCATTTATGTGATATCATTTTAATTGTCAGATTTTGACATTTATATTTGGGGGTAAGTATCAGAGGATGCTCTAATTACGTAAAAGTTGTGTTGGGAAGAATTACAGGAAATATATACTGTATTTATTGGCGTATAACCCTCACTTTTTTACCCTGAAAATAGAGGGTAAACTGTGCCTGCGTGTTATACGCAGGGGGGCTGTGGAAAGTTTTTTTTCCTGAAACTTCCCTCTTAAAGTTAGGGTGCGTGTTATACGCCTGTGCGTGTTATACGCCGATAAATACGGTATATATATTTTTTTTACATTTTTTTTTTCTTTCTAATTAAAATGCAGAAAATAATATATATGTATCCAAATCTGCTATCAAATGAAACTTCTATCGGTCCCGACACGATGTACGATGATGTAGATGTAGACTACGAAACCTAAAAAAGATATAAGGCGTGGATCTGAGATTCCGTGACTCAGGAAAGGCCCAGGGAACCGAGTGGTTAAGGCGGCGATGCTGTACATCACAATGTTTCGTTTAATCAGCTCTATGGCTGCAATGCTCTTGTGTCCACTAGGGGCAGTGTTTATCTAGAGGACAGAGAGCTCATTCCCAGCTAAATGCAGAAATTGCAACCTTCCGCCTACTCCAAGTCTGGGAGACACTGCTGGCTCTCCTAACTATGAATGAGAGACGGTGTAATGTGGGATCTCATTCAATAGCTGATCTCAGAAAATGTTTTTTTCATTTTTCAGGAGCACCAATTACCCTTCTATACAAAGGTAATCAGCATGGAGTTTGTATGTGCTTCCCGTGTTTTTTTTTCCCCTGGCCTTCTGTTTTTTTTTTTTTTTTTACCTACAATCAAAAAATATGCAATAGTCAAGTAACTGGAGTTTCCAGCATGGGAGAAAAATCTCATCATCTACTTTTCTACTAAATCTTTATGGCAAAGTAACCGAATAGAAAGAGAAAACAGAACAACAATCCAGGATCAGCCGACATCAGCTCCACTGTACTAGACAGGCATACTTTTATCTCCCACTAATAATATGGTCACATTAGAGCAGTGTTCCTCCACCGGGGTTCCTCTAAAGGTTGCTAGGGGTTCCAGGAGCAATCATGAGTGTCTTCCTCTAAGATAAGTAGCCATTCACAACTAATGTAAGGAACATTCTTCCCACTGATCATCAATGTAAGGGACATTCTTCCAACTGATCACCAATGTAAGGAACATTCTTCCCACTGATCACCAATGTAAGGAACATTCTTCCCACTGATCACCAATGTAAGGAACATTCTTCCCACTGATCACCAATGTAAGGAGCATTCTTATCACTGATCACCAATGTAAGGGACATTCTTCCCACTGATCGCCAATGTAAGGAACATTCTTCTCACTGATCACCAATGTAAGGGACATTCTTCCCACTGATCACCAATGTAAGGAACATTCTTCCCACTGATCACCAATGTAAGGAACATTCTTCCCACTGATCACCAATGTAAGGAACATTCTTCCCACTGATCACCAATGTAAGGAACATTCTTCCCACTAATCACCAATGTAAGGAGCATTCTTCTCACTGACCACCAATGTAAGGGACATTCTTCCCACTGATCACCAATGTAAGGAGCATTCTTCCCACTGATCACCAATGTAAGGAACATTCTTCCCACTGATCACCAATGTAAGGAACATTCTTCCCACTGATCACCAATGTAAGGGACATTCATCCCACTGATCACCAATGTAAGGAGCATTCTTCCCACTGATCACCAATGTAAGGAGCATTCTTCCCACTGATCACCAATGTAAGGAGCATTCTTCCCACTGATCACCAATGTAAGGGACATTCTTCTCACTGATCACCAATGTAAGGAACATTCTTCTCACTGATCACCAATGTAAGGAACATTCTTCCCACTGATCACCAATGTAAGGAACATTCTTCCCACTGATCACCAATGTAAGGAACATTCTTCTCACTGATCACCAATGTAAGGAACATTCTTCCCACTGACCACCAATGTAAGGGACATTCTTCCCACTGATCACCAATGTAAGGAACATTCTTCCCACTGACCACCAATGTAAGGGACATTCTTCCCACTGATCACCAATGTAAGGAACATTCTTCCCACTGACCACCAATGTAAGGAACATTCTTCCCACTGACCACCAATGTAAGGGACATTCTTCCCACTGATCACCAATGTAAGGAACATTCTTCCCACTGATCACCAATGTAAGGAGCATTCTTCTCACTGATCACCAATGTAAGGAGCATTCTTCCCACTGATCACCAATGTAAGGAACATTCTTCCCACTGATCTCCAATGTAAGGAACATTCTTCTCACTGATCACCAATGTAAGGAACATTCTTCCCACTGATCACCAATGTAAGGAACATTCTTCCCACTGATCACCAATGTAAGGAACATTCTTCCCACTGATCACCAATGTAAGGGACATTCTTCTCACTGATCACCAATGTAAGGAACATTCTTCTCACTGATCACCAATGTAAGGAACATTCTTCCCACTGATCACCAATGTAAGGAACATTCTTCTCACTGATCACCAATGTAAGGGACATTCTTCCCACTGATCACCAATGTAAGGGACATTCTTCTCACTGATCACCAATGTAAGGGACATTCTTCCCACTGACCACCAATGTAAGGGACATTCTTCTCACTGATCACCAATGTAAGGGACATTCTTCTCACTGATCACCAATGTAAGGGACATTCTTCTCACTGATCACCAATGTAAGGGACATTCTTCCCACTGATCACCAATGTAAGGAACATTCTTCCCACTGATCACCAATGTAAGGAGCATTTTTCCCACTGATCACCAATGTAAGGAGCTTTCTTCCCACTGACCACCAATGTAAGGAGCTTTCTTCCCACTGACCACCAATGTAAGGGACATTCTTCTCACTGATCACCAATGTAAGGGACATTCTTCTCACTGATCACCAATGTAAGGGACATTCTTCTCACTGATCACCAATGTAAGGGACATTCTTCTCACTGATCACCAATGTAAGGAACATTCTTCCCACTGATCACCAATGTAAGGAACATTCTTCTCACTGATCACCAATGTAAGGAACATTCTTCCCACTGACCACCAATGTAAGGAACATTCTTCTCACTGATCACCAATGTAAGGGACATTCTTCTCACTGATCACCAATGTAAGGAACATTCTTCCCACTGACCACCAATGTAAGGAACATTCTTCTCACTGATCACCAATGTAAGGGACATTCTTCCCACTGACCACCAATGTAAGGAACATTCTTCCCACTGACCACCAATGTAAGGGACATTCTTCCCACTGATCACCAATGTAAGGAACATTCTTCCCACTGATCACCAATGTAAGGAGCATTCTTCTCACTGATCACCAATGTAAGGAGCATTCTTCCCACTGATCACCAATGTAAGGAACATTCTTCCCACTGATCACCAATGTAAGGAACATTCTTCTCACTGATCACCAATGTAAGGAACATTCTTCCCACTGATCACCAATGTAAGGAACATTCTTCCCACTGATCACCAATGTAAGGGACATTCTTCTCACTGATCACCAATGTAAGGAACATTCTTCTCACTGATCACCAATGTAAGGAACATTCTTCCCACTGATCACCAATGTAAGGAACATTCTTCCCACTGACCACCAATGTAAGGAACATTCTTCCCACTGATCACCAATGTAAGGAGCATTTTTCCCACTGATCACCAATGTAAGGAGCATTCTTCCCACTGACCACCAATGTAAGGGACATTCTTCTCACTGATCACCAATGTAAGGAGCATTCTTCCCACTGATCACCAATGTAAGGGACATTCTTCTCACTGATCACCAATGTAAGGAACATTCTTCCCACTGATCACCAATGTAAGAAACATTCTTCCCACTGATCACCAATGTAAGGAACATTCTTCCCACCGATCACCAATGTAAGGAGCATTCTTCTCACTGATCACCAATGTAAGGGACATTCTTCCCACTGACCACCAATGTAAGGGACATTCTTCTCACTGATCACCAATGTAAGGGACATTCTTCTCACTGATCACCAATGTAAGGGACATTCTTCTCACTGATCACCAATGTAAGGAACATTCTTCCCACTGATCACCAATGTAAGGAACATTCTTCCCACTGATCACCAATGTAAGGAACATTCTTCCCACTGATCACCAATGTAAGGAACATTCTTCCCACCGATCACCAATGTAAGGAGCATTCTTCTCACTGATCACCAATGTAAGGGACATTCTTCCCACTGACCACCAATGTAAGGGACATTCTTCTCACTGATCACCAATGTAAGGGACATTCTTCTCACTGATCACCAATGTAAGGGACATTCTTCTCACTGATCACCAATGTAAGGAGCATTCTTCCCACTGATCACCAATGTAAGGAACATTCTTCCCACTGATCACCAATGTAAGGAACATTCTTCCCACCGATCACCAATGTAAGGAGCATTCTTCTCACTGATCACCAATGTAAGGGACATTCTTCCCACTGACCACCAATGTAAGGAACATTCTTCCCACTGATCACCAATGTAAGGAGCATTTTTCCCACTGATCACCAATGTAAGGAGCATTCTTCCCACTGACCACCAATGTAAGGGACATTCTTCCCACTGATCACCAATGTAAGGGACATTCTTCCCACTGATCACCAATGTAAGGAACATTCTTCCCACTGACCACCAATGTAAGGAACATTCTTCTCACTGATCACCAATGTAAGGGACATTCTTCCCACTGATCACCAATGTAAGGAACATTCTTCCCACTGACCACCAATGTAAGGAACATTCTTCCCACTGACCACCAATGTAAGGAACATTCTTCCCACTGATCACCAATGTAAGGAGCATTCTTCTCACTGATCACTAGTGATGAGCCGAACACCCCCGGGTTCGGTTCGCACCAGAACCCGCGAACGGACCGAAAGTTCGAACGAACATTAGAACCCTATTAAATACAATGGATGCGAACGTTCAAATTCTAAAGTGCTAATTATAACAACTATTATGCATGTTATTGTCATAAATAGGGTTTGGGAACCCGGGTTGTGCACCAGGGGACATGTATCAATGCAAAAAGAAGTTTTAAAAACGGTCGTTTTTCGGGAGCAGTCATTTTAATGATGCATAAAGTGAAAAAAAAAAAGTCAAATATTCCTTTAAATATCGTACCTGGGGGGTGTCTAAAGTATGCCTGTGAAGTGCCACGTGTTTCCCGTGTTTAGAACTGTCCCTGCACAAAATGACACTTCTAAAGGAAAAAAAAGCCATTTAAAACTGCTTGCGGCTTTAATGTAATGTCTGGTCCCGGTAATATGGATGAAATTCTTTAAGAAAAATGGCATAGCTACCCCATGACCCCCCCCCCTACCCCAGCCCATTACCAGCCCCTTTGGGTCTTGTATGGATATTAAGGGGAACCCCGCACATAAAATAAAAAAGGCCCTATATACTCTGAACAGCCGTATACAGGCGGTGCATACAAGACAGGGACTGTAGGTTTGTTCTTATGTAGAATCTGTTTGTAATTTTGAACAGGTACATTGTTGAAGTGTAGCTCCAGCCCAAAAATCTATTTTTAAACTTTTTGGGAAACATAGGTAAGGGTTATCACCCCTGTAACATTTGTTTTGCTGTCTGTGCCCCTGTTCCGAACATTTCACCTCACTTTCCGTCCCAATGACAACTGTTTTTGAAATGTGGTGTTTTTCTTGAAACAAGGATTGCTGATAAAGCATCAGTACAGATGAGACCCCTTTCTCCCATATTTATTCTTACAGGAGAGAATTTTCCTTTCTAGGGGTAGATTTCCTCTCACTTCCTGTTGTCTTCTTTCGTTTGCAAGTAGGAGTCGTTTGTAAGTTGGATGTTTGAAAGTAGGGACCTGCCGTATATACTCTGCAGAAATAGGCCCCTTAGTTGTTGGTGTTGGCACAACACTGTAAGCACTCACAGTTACTCTTGGTTGGTGCTGGAACGCCCTGCTGTCAACTATTATATCAGGAATTTTAATTACATATAATTGTTGAACAGTGGTAGTAAAAATTGGGGCTTTGATGGTGGTGCTGGTGCCACAACACTGTAAGCCCTGACAGTTACTCTTGGTGGGTGCAGCAATGGGCCCTGCTGTGAATTATTAGATCAAGAATTGTAATTACATGCCCCTTTTGAACAGGGGCTGAAAAATTGGGCCTTTCGTGGTGGTGGTGGTGGTGGCGTTGCCACAAGACTGTAAGCCCTCAGAGTTACTCTTGGTGGGTGCAGCAATGGACCCTGCTGTGAATTATTAGATCAAGAATTGTAATTGCATGCCCCTGTTGAACAGGGGCTGAAAAATTGGGCCTTAGGCACTGGTGGCACAACACTACAACCCCTAACAGATACTGTACTTGGAGCACAGCAATGAGCCCTGTTGCAAAGTATTGCTTCAAAAATTGTAATGACACGCCCCTGTTAAACAGGGGCTGAAAAATTGGGCCTTAGGCACTGGTGCCACAACACTCCAACCCCTCACAGATACTGTACTTGGAGCACAGCAATGAGCCCTATGGCAAATTATTGCTAAAAAAATTGTAATTACACGCCCCTGTAAAACAGGGGCTGAAAAATTGGGCCTTAGCCACTGGTGGCGGCACCCATAAACAAAAATGATCTTCCAAGCTATCATCATCAATCGTATCATTGAGGACTCGGAGGAGGAGGATAGCCAGTCAACATAACAGCACAGGCACTCAGCATCAGCATCAGTCTTGAAGGGATGTGACATGTTAAAATCAATTAGTCTGTTATATCAGCATCAGGTGTGTGGTAGCTGGTGGTGATCCAAGACTGGTTCATCTTGATGAAAGTCAGTCGATCAACCGAGTCGGTGGACAGGCGCACCCTGTGATCCGTGACAAATCCTCCAGCAGCACTGAATGTGCGTTCCGAAAGAACGCTGGATGCAGGACAGGCCAGTAGCTCAATTGCATACTGTGCAAGCTCTGGCCAGTGATCCATCCTCAAGACCCAGTAAGCCAGAGGATTTTCGGTGGGGAAGGTGTCCAAGTCTGACCTTGCCCCTAGATATTCCTGCACCATGTTTATCAGACGCTGGCGATGGTTGCTGGAACCGATCATACTTTGGGGCTGCGGACTAAAGAATTGTCTGAACGCATCGGTCAGACGGCCACCTTCCCCACCGCTCCTTCTTTGACTGGCCGAAGCCTCAGCAACTCGTTGTCCAGGACCAGGAGTTTGTAACCTCCCAGTCTCTGGGAACGCGTTGCACAGACCTTTCTGCAAGGCCTCCCGGAGTTGTCTCATCCTCTGCTCCCTCTGCGACGGTAACATAAGGTCCGCAACCTTACCCTTGTACCGTGGATCAAGGAGAGTGGCCAGCCAGTAATGGTCCCTCTCCTTGATCCGAAGAATACGAGGATCCTTCCGCAGACTTTGCAGGATCAGGGAGGCCATGCAGCGTAGGTTTGCTGAGGCATTCGCTCCGGAGTCCTCTGGGTCACTAAGGACGACATGATCCGCAGCCACCTCCTCCCAGCCACGTACAAGTCCACTGGTTTCTTGGGACTGTAAATCATCCCTAAAAGACTGCTGCTGATGATGCTGAGTGCCAGCCTCCACCTCCATGCTGACACAATCCTCCTCCTCCTCCTCCTCCTCCTCCTCCTCCTCCTCTTCCTGTGCGATGGGTGGGACAGAAGGAACACTGTCTGGGTAAAGGGGGCCTTGAGAGGCAAGGAAGTCCTCCTCTTCCTGCCTCTGTTCTGCCTCAAGTGCCCTGTCCATTATTCCACGCAGCGTGTGCTCCAACAGGTGGACAAGAGGTACAGTGTCACTGATGCATGCACTGTCACTGCTCACCATCCTCGTGGCCTCCTCAAATGGTGCCAGGACAGTGCATGCATCCCTGATCATGCCCCACTGGCGTGGAGAAAAAAAACCAAGCTCCCCTGACCCTGTCCTGGTGCCGTAGTCGCACAGGTACTCATTGATGGCCCTCTGCTGCGTGTGCAGCCGCTGCAGCATGGCCAACGTTGAGTTCCACCTGGTGGGCATGTCACATATAAGGCGGTTCTTGGGCAGGTTCAACTCCTTTTGCAGCTCAGCCAGGCGAGCACTGGCATTATAAGATCTGCGGAAATGCACACAGACTTTCCTGGCCTGCCTCAGGACATCCTGTAAGCCCGGGTACCTGCCCAAGAACCGCTGCACCACCAGGTTAAGGACGTGAGCCACACAGGGCACATGGGTCAGTTGTCCCTGTCGGAGGGCGGAGAGGAGGTTGGTGCCATTGTCGCAAACCACCATTCCTGGCTTAAGCTGGCGTGGCGTCAACCACCTCTCGGCCTGGCCCTGCAGAGCAGACAGGACCTCTGCCCCAGTGTGGCTTCTGTCCCCCAAACACACCAGCGCAAGCACGGCATGGCATCTTTTTGCCTGCGTACTTGCGTAGCCCCGTGAACGGCTACGGAGCACCGCTGGTTCATAGGACAAACCACAGGAAGAGGCCATGGAGGAAGAAGAAGAGGAGGGGGTGGAGGAGAGAGGTGTGTCACAACCAGTAGTAGCATTTTGGAGGCGTGGCGGTGGGACAACCTCCAACACTACTGCACCTTGTCCTGCATCTTTCCCAGCTGCCAAAAGAGTGACCCAATGGGCCGTGAAAGAAAGGTAACGTCCCTGTCCATGCCTGCTGGACCATGAGTCAGCGGTAATATGCACCTTACCGCTGACCGCCCTGTCCAGCGAGGCCAAGACATTGCCTTCCACATGCCGGTAGAGAGCCGGAATAGCCTTCCGTGAGAAAAAGTGGCGTTTGGGAACCTGCCACTGAGGAACCGCACATTGCACAAACTCACGGAAGGGGGCCGAGTCTACCAACTGAAAAGGCAGCAGTTGAAGCGCTAGCAATTTAGCCAAGCTAGCATTCAACCGCTGGGCATGTGGATGGCTGGGAGTGAACTTCTTTCGACGGTCCAGCAGCTGGGGCAGGGAAATTTGCCTGCTAGAATCGGACGTCGGTGTACTGCTAGCAGAGTGGCCGCAAGTACTTGGCTGTGACACACCTAATTCTACACCTTCATTCCTCTCAGTGCATGTTTCAGAGAGGACTGAAGTTATAGTGGGGTTGGAGATCCCAGCTGATGCGGTGCAAGGAGAGGTCCGCTTTGTTCTTTGGTGTGGGTCTTTGAGGTAGGCTTGCCAACGAGCTGCATGGCAGGTCAACATATGTCTGGTCAGGCATGTGGTACCCAAGCGGCTGATGTTTTGGCCACGCGATATACGCTTGAGACATATGTTGCAAACAGCAGCTGTGCGATCTGATGCACTAGCCTCAAAAAAGGCCCACACCAAAGAACTTTTTGAATGACGGGCAGAGGCAGCGCCCTGCACAGGCGGAGCTCTGCGGTGTGATTCCGTCGGTGTACTGCCCTTACGCTGGCCACCAAAGGGCATCCTGCCTCGTTGGAGATGTGCCTCCTCCTCATCCTCCTCCTCCTCCTCTCTCCTATTAGGCACCCACGTGGAGTCAGTGACCTCATCATCACCTCCCTCCTCATCACTGGAGGCAATCTGGCAGTATGCTGCAGCTGCTGGAACATGACTGCCAGATTGGTGTCCTTCTTGAGCATCCCCTCTGTCTGCTCTCACGCTACTGCCTTCCTCTAGCTGGGTTTCATCATCAGACCCTTCGAAACGCTGGGCATCCTCCTGGAGCATGTACCCAACACTGTGCTGAAACAGTTCGGGGGACTCCTCAGGAGGAGGACATGGTGGGTCTAGGGAAGGAGTGACTGATGATGAGTCTGACATTGATACCAGGGAAGAGGACGCTTTGGCAGCTGCTTTTCCAGTACCCTGAGCCTGGGTGAGAGAGGATGAGGAGGAGGAGGAGGGCTTGGTCATCCACTCTACCAAGTCTTCGGCATGATGTGGCTCAACATGTCCAGCTGCCGAAAAGAAGGACAAGCGTGTCCCATGGCCATGTGCTGATGACAATGCACCGCGTCCACGACCAGCACTGTTGCCCCCAGACACAGAGCCTGCTTGCCCTCTTTTATTGCCTCCTGACTGTCTGCCTCTCCTTGTTTGCCTTCCAGACATTCTAATAGATGGCCTGCAGGGAGATGGGAAAAAAGCAATAAGGGCTACCTTCAGGTGTCCTTCTCTGTCCCTTGAAACAAGGACTTTGACAGTGAAAGAAACTGACACACTCTCCCTACCTACAGTTTTCTGTCCCTAGAAAAAATGTTTTTTTTAAGCACAATTTAGCACAAGGAGAATTACCTCACTGTCCTTCCAGGTCCCTGGAAACAAGGACTTTGACAGTGAAAGAAACTGACACACTCTCCCTACCTACAGTTTTCTGTCCCTAGAAAAAATGTTTTTTTTAAGCACAATTTAGCACAAGGAGAATTACCTCACTGTCCTTCCAGGTCCCTGGAAACAAGGACTTTGACAGTGAAAGAAACTGACACACTCTCCCTACCTACAGTTTTCTGTCCCTAGAAAAAATGTTTTTTTTAAGCACAATTTAGCACAAGGAGAATTACCTCACTGTCCTTCCAGGTCCCTGGAAACAAGGACTTTGACAGTGAAAGAAACTGACACACTCTCCCTACCTACAGTTTTCTGTCCCTAGAAAAAATGTTTTTTTTAAGCACAATATAGCACAAGGAGAATTCACTCACTGTCCTTCCAGGTCCCTGGAAACAAGGACTTTGACAGTGAAAGAAACTGACACACTCTCCCTACCTACAGTTTTCTGTCCCTAGAAAAAATGTTTTTTTTAAGCACAATTTAGCACAAGGAGAATTACCTCACTGTCCTTCCAGGTCCCTGGAAACAAGGACTTTGACAGTGAAAGAAACTGACACACTCTCCCTACCTACAGTTTTCTGTCCCTAGAAAAAATGTTTTTTTTAAGCACAATTTAGCACAAGGAGAATTACCTCACTGTCCTTCCAGGTCCCTGGAAACAAGGACTTTGACAGTGAAAGAAACTGACACACTCTCCCTACCTACAGTTTTCTGTCCCTAGAAAAAATGTTTTTTTTAAGCACAATTTAGCACAAGGAGAATTACCTCACTGTCCTTCCAGGTCCCTGGAAACAAGGACTTTGACAGTGAAAGAAACTGACACACTCTCCCTACCTACAGTTTTCTGTCCCTAGAAAAAATGTTTTTTTTAAGCACAATTTAGCACAAGGAGAATTACCTCACTGTCCTTCCAGGTCCCTGGAAACAAGGACTTTGACAGTGAAAGAAACTGACACACTCTCCCTACCTACAGTTTTCTGTCCCTAGAAAAAATGTTTTTTTTAAGCACAATATAGCACAAGGAGAATTCACTCACTGTCCTTCCAGGTCCCTGGAAACAAGGACTTTGACAGTGAAAGAAACTGACACACTCTCCCTACCTACAGTTTTCTGTCCCTAGAAAAAATGTTTTTTTTAAGCACAATATAGCACAAGGAGAATTCCCTCACTGTCCTTCCAGGTCCCTGGAAACAAGGACTTTGACAGTGAAAGAAACTGACACACTCTCCCTACCTACAGTTTTCTGTCCCTAGAAAAAATGTTTTTTTTAAGCACAATTTAGCACAAGGAGAATTACCTCACTGTCCTTCCAGGTCCCTGGAAAATAGGATTTTTTACTCACCGTAAAATCCTTTTCTCTGAGTCCATGGACCGACACAGCTTCTCTATTGACAAAGTGGGTATTATCCGTTAATTAGGAGTGACTAGGCAGAAAAACTTGTAAAAAGTGTTGCATCACACCTTCTACAGTACCGCCCAGGGGGCGGACCCCCGGGTATACCCTCTCAGTCTGCACATCGCAGATCAGTTCGTCAAAAAGCAGTACAAACTTAAAAGGAGGGGTGGGTGCTGTGTCGGTCCATGGACTCAGAGAAAAGGATTTTACGGTGAGTAAAAAATCCTATTTACTCTTTCGTCCATGGACCGACACAGCTTCTCTATTGACAAAGTGGGACGTCCCAAAGCAGTGTCAGAGAAAAAACGAGGGGTGGTAACAGCATAAAAACAAACTTCACCCCAAAACACAAAACAGCACTCCTCCAACGGAGGAGTTGCAACTCTAAACAGCCGCCTGCAAAACCTTGCGGCCGAAAGAGGCATCCGAAGATGCACCTACATCAACTTTGTAGAATTTTGTGAAAGTGTGAGCGGACGACCAAGTCGCCGCTTTACATAGTTGGGAAACAGACGCTTGATGTCGGAAAGCCCAAGAGGCACCTATTGCCCTGGTCGAATGCGCCGTGACAGGAAAGGGGGGCGCCTGACCCTTTAAGGCGTAAGCCTGGATTACTATCTGTCGGATCCACCTAGAGATGGTGGCCGATGAGACTGCTTGGCCCTTCTTGGGACCAGCCACCGAAACAAACAGTGAGTCTGACTTCCGGAACAGGGAAGTAGCAGATATGTATACTCTCAAAGCTCGGACAACGTCCAAGGAATGCAACGCCGACTCCTTAGGATTCGACGGCTGAGGACACAAGGATGGAAGTACAATGTCTTCGTTGAGATGAAAAGCCGAAACGACCTTCGGAAGAAAGGAAGGCTGCGGCCGCAGCACCACCTTATCCTTGTGGAAAATCAAATAGGGAGCCTTGCAGGACAAGGCTGCCAGCTCAGAGACTCGTCTAACTGACGTAACAGCCACCAAAAAGACCACTGAGAAAGTGTCAACAGGGGAATATCTCTAATATTCTCAAACGGTGCCTTCTGAAGCACCGAGAGGACCAGGTTCAAGTCCCACGGAGGTAACGGGGGGCGGACCGGAGGGGCCACATGTCAAACCCCCTGCACAAATGTACTCACGAGAGAGTGAGTCGCCAGGGGTCGCTGAAAAAAGACAGCCAGGGCAGATATCTGTCCCTTAATCGTACTTAGGGCAAGCCTTTGGTCTACCCCATGCTGTAAAAACAGCAGGATTCTGGAAACCAAATAGGTACGCGGATGCCATTTCATTTCCTCACACATGGAGATGTAGGCCCTCCAAGTGCGGTGATAGACCTTCCTAGAGGACGGTTTCCGAGCACTTCTCATAGTAGAAATTACTGAGTCTGACAGGCCCCGGTCTCTCAGTACCTGGTTCTCAACAGCCATGCCGTTAAAGCCAATGACTGTAAAGCAGGATGGAATATGGGACCTTGCGACAGCAGGTCCTTCCGTAGTGGTAGGCGCCAGGGGACGTCTGCTACCAGACGTACTAGATCGGCGTACCAAGGACGCTGAGGCCAATCTGGAGCGATTAGGATCATTGGAATTCCCTCTGCCTCCACTCTGCGGAGCAGAAGAGGAAGAAGCCTTAAGGGAGGGAAGGCATAGATTAGCCGATACTGGCCCCACGATGCTACCAACGCGTCCGTTGCGTCTGCCCATGGGTCTCTTGACCGGGCCACAAACCTCAATACCTTCCGATTGAGTCGGGAAGCCAGAAGATCTACGTCTGGTGTGCCCCATCTTTGGCAGAGGAGTTGGAACACCTCCGGGTGTAAGGACCATTCTCCCTGGTCCAGCATCTGGCGGCTCAGGTAGTCCGCCTGCCAGTTTTCCACACCCGGAATGTACACGGCCGACAGTGCCGGTACGCTCCTCTCTGCCCACTTCAGGATGCGAGCGATCTCCGATGCTGCAGCTGAGCTTCTTGTTCCTCCTTGATGATTGACATATGCCACTGCTGTGGCGTTGTCTGACTGGATCCTGACTGGACGCCCTTGCAGTCTCTGAGACCATTTGAAGAGGCACAGCTTGATCGCCCGGATCTCCAGGACATTGATCGGCAGGAGGGCTTCCTCTGGGGTCCAGCGACCTTGCGCCGACTGGACACCCCAGACTCCCCCCAACCTGTAAGGCTGGCGTCCGTCGTGATCACTATCCAGTAAACCGGAAGAAATGACTTCCCGGCCATTAGAGCCGGTGCTGTCAGCCACCATACCAGGGATCTCCTGACTAGGTGGCTCACTCGGATTTGATAATCCAGAGATGAAGGGCATCTGTTCCATCTGGACAGAACTTCCCTCTGTAACACTCGAGTGTGGTATAGAGCATATGGGACCGCCTCGAAGGAGGCTACCATGAGGCCCAACACTCGCATGCAAAAACGGAGTGACGACCAATTCCTGGAAGTCAGCTGCCGTACTGCAGCCCGGAGGGTCTGCAACTTCTCCACAGGGAGGAATACCTTTGCCTCTGAGGAATCCAGAATCAACCCCAGGTACACTAGGCGTTGAGTGGGCACCAATACTGACTTTTGCGTGTTTAGTATCCAACCACAGTCTCGAAGAGTCTGACAGGTAATGGACACGCTTACCTCTAATTCTGAGCTTGAAGGGCCCTTCAGCAGAAGGTCGTCCAAGTAACCTGTGATAGCGATACCCCGCTGTCTTAGAAGTGCCAGAATCGGAGCGAGCACCTTGGTGAACGTCCTGGGTGCTGAGGCAAGGCCAAACGGGAGGGCCACAAACTGGTAGTGGTTCTTCCCGATAGCAAATCGCAGAAACCTCTGGTGTCTGGAGTATATGGGGACATGCAGGTATGCGTCCTTGATGTCCAAGGAGGCCAGAAAGTCCCCCGGATGGAGAGCCGTGACTACGGATCGAACCGACTCCATCCGAAATCTTTGTACCTTCACAAAGCAATTGAGGGCTCTGAGATCCAAGATTGGACGAACCCCCTCCTTCTTTGGCACAATGAACAGATTTGAGTAAAAACCCTGACCCCGTTCCTGTTCTGGAACTGGAATAACTACCCCGCGTTCCAGTAGACCCTGGACCGCCCCATACAGGGCCTCCCGACGGGTCGGTAGTAGCTGGAGATTGGAGGTGATGAATCTGTCTGGTGGACAAGAGAGAAATTCTATCTTGTAGCCTGAGGAGATTACTTCGCAAACCCACCTGTCGGAGACTAGAGCAGTCCACTGAGTCGCGAATTTGCGAAGACGTCCCCCCACCCGAGAGCTGGGTGGGGGCGGACCTTCATGTGGACGCAGATTTGTCCACAGGCTTGTTGGGTCTGCGGGACCAAGGACGCTTTTGTCCTTGGGCAGGCGCTTTATCGGCCTGGGGTCTTTTCCCTGTCGCCTTAAGAGGGCGAAAAAAACCGCTTACGTGCAGTAAAGGAGGGCCCTTGCCCTTGGCGTGGTCCCCTACCCTTGCTAGTTTGGGGAAGCAAAGTGCTTTTACCTCCTGTAGCATCCTTGATGATGTCATCCAGAGAAGCCCCAAAAAGTCTGTCGCCCTTAAAAGGCAGATCCAATAGGGCTTTCTTGGAAGTCTGGTCCGCAGACCAGCCCTTTAGCCAGATCAGGCGGCGTATTGCTACTGCATAAACCGAAGCTCTTGACAGCAGGGGAATAGTATCCATGTCTGACTCGCAGACAAACTTAAGGCCCTGGACCAACTGGTCGGCCAAAGTTATCTCATTAGGAGGAGCATCTCGCTCCTTTAACCCCTGGAGTAGCAATTTTGCCCATTCAGTAAGTGTCTGAGACACTAGGGCCCCCGCCAATGCCGGGCGTACTGCTGAGCCTACCACTGAGTATAGGTAGCGAGCGAGTGCTTCAGCCTTCTTATCCACAGGGTCCTTGAAAACAGGAGCCCCTTCTACTGGAATAGTGGTGGCTCTATTAAGTCTGGACACCGAAGGGTCCACTATAGGGGGAGAGGTCCATATCTTCAGAAAACTCTCCTCAAAGGGGTACCGTACTGCAAACCTCTTTGGGGCTGTAAAGACCCTCAGTGGGTTCTCCCATTCCTTGTATAAGAGTTTGTCAAAATAAGACACACAAGGGAACACCTTAGCAGTGCGGGCAGGTTTACGAAACCCAAAGGGGACTGGAGTATCTGCTACTTCTTCAGTCCTTTCCAACTTTAGCGTATCCCGCACTGCAGTAATAAGGTCAGATACCAAAGCCGTCTCGCGTACTGACCTGGACTTGGAGTCCTCCTCACTGTCCGATCGGTCACGGTCTGCAGTCTCTGATGCATCAGAATCTGGGCCATGAGCCGTAGCTGGACCTGGTTCTGCATCAGAAATATCCCCAGAAGCTTGCAGGGGACGGGGGCGTTTATTACCCCCTGTATTCCCGTGTGCTGCTTCCACCCTGGCAGCAAACGCCTCTAGGATTGCCGACATAGCGTCCATAGACACCTCAGGGACACCAGCTGCTAAATCTGGTGTTTCAGGGGAGAAGACATCTGGCTCAGATGCCATGCTGACCACACGCTGACACTCACAGGGCTCCAGGCAAGATATCAATAGGCCACCCTCCTGCGCTGCAGAGATGCTGGGTTACCCAGAGGACTCACCACCCTGGATAGGTACTGCTATGCTGCGCCTATGATGCTGTCCCCTTGCTGCTGTGTCAGTCTGCTTCTTTTATCAGCACTTCCTGTGTGAATTTTCGCGCCAGTGTAATGCACCCTAGAGGCCGGAGGCTCTCGCAAAATGGTTGCCAAAACCGTCTGTATGGAAGATAATGTGGGCTCTAAGAAAATGGCCGCCGACAGAAGATAGAGGTCAGGCAGCCATAGCCCACAAAAAAGATGGCCGCCGAACGGCAATATCTGCATACAGGGTGGACAAACATGGCCGCCGATCACCTGATAGGGGCCAGTGGGTGTGGCCGAACTACAGGAAGATGGCCGCCAGGCAGTTACAAGAGGCCAAACTTGGCATGGACCACCTCAAAATGGCCGCCGACAGCATGGAGACACAGAAACACAGGTAAGCAAAAATGACATTTCTTTTAAATGTTAGTTACAGCCAGCCCCGCTCCAGTGGGACCCCCTAGGTGACCCCCAGCACCCAGCAACCTTTAGCTAGAAGCCCAGGGAGGAGGGAAAGGCAGGGAGAGAGGGAAGAAAGGGGCCACAACCACTTACTTGATCTCTCCAGGAATGTCCAGCTAAATCACCCAGCCGAGGCAGGGGAGTTTTACTTACCTATCCTGCATGTATTCTGCTGGAAGACATTCCAAACAGATCATCGTCCGCGCACGGAAGGTGACTGTTGGCCAGGCATGCTGTGATTGGACCCAGAAGGGACGATCATATGTATGCCCTGGAGCATGACGCTCACCGGACAGGCTGCTGCGACTCGGCCGTAAGGTCAGCCGAAGCTGAGCGGTCCGATGCAAGCCTTGGAGCGTAAGCTCACCGGCCAGGCTGCTGCGACTCGGCCGTAAGGTCAGCCGAAGCTGAGCGGTCCGATGCAGGCCCTGGAGCGTAGGCTCACCGGCCACCCGTGGAGCGACGGGCATGTCGTGGAAAACCCAGCGCGTAGCTAGGGTCGGCACACGCTCGATGGCCGAAACTGGGGAGACTACAAGGATCGAGGATCCAGCCTGTCACCCAGTCGGCAGTTGATCGAAGATCGCAGGAAACAACAAATGTAGCAAAAAAATAAAAAATATATATATCTTTTTTCCCCGGACCAATGAGCCCGAAGGGAGCCATGTCCTACTCCTTGCTAGACAGAAAAAAACTGATCTGCGATGTGCAGACTGAGAGGGTATACCCGGGGGTCCGCCCCCTGGGCGGTACTGTAGAAGGTGTGATGCAACACTTTTTACAAGTTTTTCTGCCTAGTCACTCCTAATTAACGGATAATACCCACTTTGTCAATAGAGAAGCTGTGTCGGTCCATGGACGAAAGAGTAACAAGGACTTTGACAGTGAAAGAAACTGACACACTCTCCCTACCTACAGTTTTCTGTCCCCAGAAAAAATGTTTTTTTTAAGCACAATATAGCACAAGGAGAATTACCTCACTGTCCTTCCAGGTCCCGGGAAACAAGGACTTTGACAGTGAAAGAAACTGACACACTCTCCCTACCTACAGTTTTCTGTCCCTAGAAAAAATGTTTTTTTTAAGCACAATTTAGCACAAGGAGAATTACCTCACTGTCCTTCCAGGTCCCTGGAAACAAGGACTTTGACAGTGAAAGAAACTGACACACTCTCCCTACCTACAGTTTTCTGTCCCTAGAAAAAATGTTTTTTTTAAGCACAATTTAGCACAAGGAGAATTCACTCACTGTCCTTCCAGGTCCCTGGAAACAAGGACTTTGACAGTGAAAGAAACTGACACACTCTCCCTACCTACAGTTTTCTGTCCCTAGAATAAATGTTTTTTTTAAGCACAATATAGCACAAGCACAAAACACACTGACACTCTCCCTACCTATCCTTCTCTTTCCCTAAACTAAAGGAATCCAGGTTAAGCAAGAAAGAAATAAAAGTCACTGTCCCTGCCTATGCTGCTCTATCCCTGCTCCGGAACACACTACACTAGGCCGCCGTGCTGGCGGCCTTTTATAGTGTGGGGCGTGTACTAAACCCCCTCAGCAATAATTGGCCACAGGCATCCTGCCTGTGGCCAATCATTGCTCTCCTCGCTGCCGGCGCTGTGATTGGCCAAGCATGCGGGGTCACAGTGCATGCTTGGCCAATCACAGCGCCTGGATGACACTGCGATGGCGTAGTGCATTGTGGGCCGTTTGCGTCACTCGAATTTGGCGCGAACGGCCCAAATCGTTCGATCTTCGTCGAACGATCGAACAGCCGATGTTCGAGTCGAACGTATGTTCGACTCGAACACGAAGCTCATCCCTACTGATCACCAATGTAAGGAACATTCTTCCCACTGATCACCAATGTAAGGAACATTCTTCCCACTGACCACCAATGTAAGGAACATTCTTCCCACTGATCACCAATGTAAGGAGCATTCTTCCCACTGATCACCAATGTAAGGAGCATTCTTCCCACTGATCACCAATGTAAGGAACATTCTTCCCACTGATCACCAATGTAAGGAGCATTCTTCCCACTGATCACCAATGTAAGGGACATTCTTCTCACTGATCACCAATGTAAGGAACATTCTTCCCACCGATCACCAATGTAAGGGACATTCTTCTCACTGATCACCAATGTAAGGAACATTCTTCCCACTGATCACCAATGTAAGGAACATTCTTCCCACTGATCACCAATGTAAGGAACATTCTTCCCAATTTTTCTTTATTAAAGGACTTGCAATAAATAAGCATAAAAACAATATATATACATATTTACATAAAAATGAAAATAAATATAGCAAATCTGCTCTCAAACAAAAAAGACTTTACAGCAAAAGCAAAAATCATGTCATTACTGGAAAATAAATCTCACTACAACTCACACCAACACAGAAAAAGAAAAGAGCTCCTCACCCAGAGATGGGCAGATCACCAAAGGCAGGTCTGATATGCCATCAGGATGATTGGGGGAGTCGTTTCTTAACCCTTACCGCACTCATCCCCAGAAACAGCTCTCTTCAGACTGCGTGACTCCCCCTCATCCATGGATGATAAAGAGAAAGATATATCTGACATTTCATCACCCGACAAAACAGAAAAGGTGTTGCAAAGAGGAACCCCTCCTGGGTCCGACTCTGAGGAAGAAATGACCGCTTCCTTGTCTTCCTCTTCTTTTTTTTCTTCCTCCTAATCTTCTCCCACCCCTCATCATCCGAATCCCCATCAACAGAGGGTGAGACATGGGGTATGGACACCCTTCCATCAGCCCCACCCCCATCCAGCACCCCCACATTCCCCTGACCACGCTTACGCTGCCGAGGGGCAGGGACTGGAGGCTGAGTGGGAAGATCCGCTAAACCTGCCCCCCCAGCAGCTTCCGCCAGTCTGGAGGATCTACATATCACAGGAGGGACAGACTCAGGGACCACATTACTAGGGGAAACAGAATCAAAAACAACAGATGTAACAGGCACAGGAGGGACAGACTCAGGGACCACATTACTAGGGGAAACAGAATCAAAAACAACAGATGTCACAGACACAGGAGGGACAACAACAGTTTCAGTGGCCTCATCCTCCTTATTCAGGCTCTGCAGCTCAGCCTCCAATCCTGGCAAGTTATGTAATGCCTCTGGGCATTGACTATAAGGATGACCGAGCTTTTGGCACAAATTGCACTGGATTTCAGTACAATCCTTAGCCAAATGGACCAGATCCTGGCACATCGAACACTTTTTACGGGTGCAGGTAGATGCAAAATGGCCCTTTTCATCACATTTGTTGCAGACTTTAGGCTGACCTTGGCAAAAAATGGTCAGCCTATCCCTCCCCAGAAAGGCTGAACAGGGCAGATGTTGGACTACATTTCCCAGCACCCCTAATTTTAATGACACTGTCCAGGCCCCTGTCCAAATCCCATGCAGATCAAGGACCTTCCGCAGTGGAGCGAGGACCTCACCATATCGGCGTAGCCATACTATTAAATCAGCCTCTGGTATAGATTCATTGCGCACCAGGATCGTGACAGATTTTATCAGAGGCTGCCTGGAAATCACCTTTGGTACCCAACCGTTCCACTGCGGAAGGCCCCCGCACCTCCTAAATCGTTCCCAAAATAAATCCAGAGCCTCAGGCTTTACAAAGGACAAATCAAACTCGTAACTCCCCACCGGGCAAATCAAAGCAAAAATATCTGAAACATTAAACCCCATTTCCAGAACCAACTCTGCCACCCTCCCCCTTACTGGTGGGGTCCCCTCCCCCTCCCACTTCAATTGGACCACATTTCTCCTCTTGTACCCACTAACCATCCCCCCACCAAAACTCCCCAAATTGTGACCACTAACATTTGCAGCATTCCCCCCACCCTCCTTGGTGCGACTCCCCAAAACTGACGCGTAACTCCCCACATTCCCCCCAGCAGATAAACCATCTGTTTGTTTTGAACCATCCGACAGATTTGTAGCAGATATCGATTGTACAGATTTGGTCTGAACAATCGATGAGTCTTTCCTCTGCTGAGCAGGGGGAGGAATGTCATTTTTATTTTTCCCAGCAGTATTAACCCCTTCACCACCACCCACCACATCCATTGCTTTATCATTACTGTCATTCTTAGTACTTGCTGGAATATTCACAGTTCCTGCCGTCTTCCCAGCAGTGTCAGTTCCCTCTGCTGTGCTTGTAGAAGCTTCAGCTGGCCGGTTCTCCTCCATCAGGACAGGACTTCCATCAGGGGACAGTGCAGGCTGGTCTGACACAGCAACAGGTGAAACCTCCATGGCTTCTTCCACTGCACATGGTGCAATATGCTGATCCCCTCCCCCACCACAGGGAGGCTCAGGTGAGGCAAACTCATTGCAAACAGCAGGCATACCTTGTGCAGCAAACTTAGCAGAGGAACTACAGGTCCCAGCAGAAACTCCAGGCAACTCTTTCTGCTCCTCAGTCAGGACCCCGTCCACCACAGCAGGAGGGGCCATGGAACTTGCTGTCTGGCTGGCAAATCTCCTCTCATTATCACATTTTTCTTTAAATGCTCCACTTTTATCTTTCATCTTTTCCAATAATAAAGATTGTTTCTTCACCTTTTCCTCCAATTCCTGTAGCTCAGGCTTCATGGCCGAACAATTTTTACTCCAGGCCTGGAAATATTTGTTTTTGAAGGTTTTGTGTTCAGCCTTCAAAACTTTAAGTTTTTCTTCCTCTCTTCCAATCGCCCTAAAACGATCGATAATCTTCTGACTGAAGACATTTGTATCCATAGCAGGGCCTGGACCCACAGTCAGGTCCTCCACCTCCTCCTCACTAGGCCCCGTGTCATCAGGGGGATCCCTCTCAGGGCCTCCCCCAGGATCAGGCATTATTCCTGGGCCAAGCTAGCAGGCAAAGCCCAGGCTTAAAAAAGGCTGGTTCTCAGAGAGAGCTCTTTGGGTGTGTCCTCCTTCTTCTTCCCACTGACCACCAATGTAAGAAACATTCTTCCCACTGACCACCAATGTAAGGAACATTCTTCCCACTGATCACCAATGTAAGGGCCATTCTTCCCACTGACCACCAATGTAAGGAGGATTCTTCCCACTGACCACCAATGTAAGGGACATTCTTCTCACTGATCACCAATGTAAGGGACATTCTTCCCACTGACCACCAATGTAAGGAACATTCTTCTCACTGATCACCAATGTAAGGAACATTCTTCCCACTGACCACCAATGTAAGGAACATTCTTCTCACTGACCACCAATGTAAGGAACATTCTTCCCACTGATCACCAATGTAAGGGACATTCTTCCCACTGACCACCAATGTAAGGAACATTCTTCCCACTGATCACCAATGTAAGGAACATTCTTCCCACTGATCACCAATGTAAGGAACATTCTTCCCACTGATCACCAATGTAAGGAACATTCTTCCCACTGATCACCAATGTAAGGGACATTCTTCTCACTGATCACCAATGTAAGGGACATTCTTCCCACTGATCACCAATGTAAGGAACATTCTTCTCACTGATCACCAATGTAAGGAACATTCTTCCCACTGACCACCAATGTAAGGAACATTCTTCCCACTGATCACCAATGTAAGGGACATTCTTCTCACTGATCACCAATGTAAGGAACATTCTTCTCACTGATCACCAATGTAAGGAACATTCTTCCCACTGATCACCAATGTAAGGGACATTCTTCTCACTGATCACCAATGTAAGGAACATTCTTCCCACTGAACACCAATGTAAGGGACATTCTTCTCACTGATCACCAATGTAAGGAACATTCTTCCCACTGATCACCAATGTAAGGGACATTCTTCTCACTGATCACCAATGTAAGGGACATTCTTCCCACTGATCACCAATGTAAGGAACATTCTTCTCACTGACCACCAATGTAAGGAACATTCTTCCCACTGATCACCAATGTAAGGAGCATTCTTCCCACTGATCACCAATGTAAGGAACATTCTTCCCACTGATCACCAATGTAAGGAACATTCTTCTCTACTGATCACCAATGTAAGGGACATTCTTCTCACTGATCACCAATGTAAGGGACATTCTTCTCACTGATCACCAATGTAAGGAACATTCTTCTCACTGATCGCCAATGTAAGGGACATTCTTCCCACTGATCACCAATGTAAGGAACATTCTTCTCACTGATCACCAATGTAAGGAACATTCTTCTCACTGATCGCCAATGTAAGGGACATTCTTCCCACTGATCACCAATGTAAGGAACATTCTTCTCACTGATCACCAATGTAAGGAACATTCTTCTCACTGATCACCAATGTAAGGGACATTCTTCTCACTGATCACCAATGTAAGGGACATTCTTCTCACTGATCACCAATGTAAGGGACATTCTTCCCACTGATCACCAATGTAAGGGACATTCTTCTCACTGATCACCAATGTAAGGGACATTCTTCTCACTGATCACCAATGTAAGGGACATTCTTCCCACTGATCACCAATGTAAGGGACATTCTTCTCACTGATCACCAATGTAAGGGACATTCTTCTCACTGATCACCAATGTAAGGGACATTCTTCCCACTGATCACCAATGTAAGGGACATTCTTCCCACTGATCACCAAATGTGAGGGACATTCTTCCCACTGATCACCAAATGTGAGGGACATAGGTGTGCTGCCCAAAGCTCAAAACGCACATTCCTTTCTCTGCAGCCTCGGCTGCACAGGGCATTGAATACGAAGTTCCAGATCTCGTGAGACCAGAAGTAAGAGGCAGCAGTGCCTTAGAGCAGGGAAACTTTCTAAACAATGGGTCACTTTTCTGGCCTTCAAACTTTAGGGGGGGGGGGGGCAAACTGTGGCCAGTGGGAAGAAAGTGCCCTGGTGTCAGTGGGAGTGAACAATGTCCCATCATTGGTATAAGGCAGAATAACAATGCCCCATCATTGGTATCAGTGGGAGGAATAGTGCCCCACCATTGGTATCGATGGGAGGAATAGTGCCCCATCATTGGTGTCAGTGGGAGGAATAGAGCCCCATCATTGGTATCAGTGGAAGGAATAGTGCCCCATAATTGGTATCGGTGGGAGGAATAGCACCTCAATATTCTCGTCAGTGAAAGGAATAGTGCCTCATCATTGGTATCAGTGGGTGGAAGAGTGGCCCATCGATGATATCAATGGGAGTAATAGTGCCCCATCATTGGTATCGATGGGAGGAATAGTGCCCCATCATTGATGTTAGTGGAAGGAATAGTGCCCCATCATTGGTGTCAGTGGGAGGAATACAGTTAGGTCCATATATATTTGGACACAGGCACAGTTTTCACACTTGCGCGGTCGTGCAACACTGTACCCAAATGAAATCTTTATGGGGTTTTTTCCCCCACAAATAGAGCTTTCGTTTCGTGGTATTTGATCACCTCTGGGGTTTTTATTTTTTGCGCTGTAAACAAAATAAGAGCGACAATTTTGAAAAAAACAATATCTTTTACTTTTTGATTTAATAAATATCAAATTTTTTTCCTCATTTTAGACCGATACGTATTCTTCTACATATTTTTGGTATAAAAAAAAATCACAATAAGCGTATATTGATTGGTTTGCGCAAAAGTTATAGCGTCTACAAAATACGGGATAGTTTTATGGCATTTAAATTTTTTAATTTTTTTTTACTAGTATTGGCGGCGATCTGCGATTTTTATTGTGACCGTGACATTGCGGCGGACATATCGGCCACTTTTGACACGTTTTTGGGACCATTCACATTTATACAGCGATTAGTGCTATAAAACTGCACTGATTACTGTTTAAATGTGACTGGCAGGGAAGGAGTTAACACTAGGGGGCGCTGAAGGGGTTAATATGTTACCTATTGAGTAATTCTAACTGTAGGGGGAGGGGACTCACAAGGGGAGGAGACCGATGTGTGTTCCTCTGTACTGGGAAAACACATCGGTCTCCTCACCTCTGACAGGAGGTGGATCTGTGTGTTTACACACTCAGATCCACACTCCTGCCGTGATCGCGGGTGCCCGGCGGACATCGCGGCCGTCGGGCATGCGCAACGGGTCACGAGCGGTCCTGCGCGCGCGTGCGCGCACCCCCAAGACGGCCGGGAAGAAAATACGTCATATGACGTCCACCCGGAGGGCGGGAGGGTTCCTGCCGGCGTCATATGACTATGGCCCGGTAAGGAAGGGGTTAATATTTGTTGAGAATCCTTTGCTGGCAATGACTGCCTGAAGTCTGGAACCCATGGACATTACCAAAGACGGGCTTTCCTCCTTTCTGATGCTTTGCCGGGCTCTAACTGCCGCTGTCTTCAGTTGTTTTTTGTTTGTGGGTTTTTCTGCCTTTAATTTTGCCTTCAGCAAGTGAAATGCTTAATTGGGTTGACTCGGCCATTGCAGAATATTCCACTTCTTTTCCTTCAAAAGCTCCTGGGTTGCTTTTGCAGTGTGTTTTGAATCATTGTCCATCTGTACTGTGAAGCGCCGTCCAATCAACTTTGCTGCATTTTTGGCTGAATCTGGGCTGACTGTATATCTCTAAACACCGCAGAATTCATTCGGCTGCTTCTGTCTTCTGTCACATCATCAATAAACACCAATGACCCAGTGCCACTAGAAGCCATGCATGCCCATGCCATCACACTGCAAGCTCCACCATGTGACCACAGATGATGTTGTCTGCTCTTTGGACCATGAGCTGTTCCAAGCCTTCTCCACACTTTTTTCTTCCCGTCATTCTGGTACAGATTAATCTTAGTTTCATCCGTCTGAAGAATGCTTTTCCAGAACTGGTCTGTTTTTTTTAGATGTTTTTTGGCAAAGTCTAATCTGGTTTTTCTATTCGTCAGGCTTATGAATGGTTTGCACCTTGTGGTGAACTCTCTGTATTTGCCCTCGTGAAGTCTTCTCTTGATTGTAGACATAGGCGTGCGCACAGGGTGTGCCAGGTGTGCCCAGGCACACCCTAATCACCCTGTGCAGCAAAGATTCCCCCTACTGCCCTGGCTACCCCCCTTCTTGCCCCCCGCAGCACTTCCGGCTTCCCTACTCTCCTTTCCCTCTGGCTGCTGCTGCAGGGATGTTTTAGGATGAGTGGAGGAAGGGGTCGGTAAATATGTAACTTACCGGCCCCTTCCCTTTTTTCGTGAGTGATTGATAGTATGTGTTTGAGCTTTGGGTTTCACACCCTAATGCAATAGGCTGCGCATATCTATGATTGTAGACTTTGACAATGATACGCCCACCTCCTGGAGAGTGTTCTTCACTTGTCTGGATGTTGTGAATGGGTCTTTCTTTACCATAGAGAGGATCCTGCGATCATCCGCCACTGTTGTCTAAAGTGTACGCCCAGGCTTTTTTTTGTGTTGCTGAGCTCAGCAGTGAGTTCTTCTTTCTGCAGAATGTACAAACTGTTGATTTGGCCACTCCTAATGTTGCTGCTATCTCTCAGGTGGATTTGTTTCATTTTTTAAACCCTACAATTGCCTGTTTCACTTGCATGGACAGCTCCTTTGAACGCATGATATAGGTTCACAGCAATAGATTCGAAATGCAAATACCATACTTAGAATCAACTCCAGACCTTTTACCTGCCTAATTATTGAAAAAATAATGAAGGAGTAGCCCACACCTGGCCATGAAACAGCTTTTTTTTCAATTGTCCAATTACTTTTGGTCCCTTGAAAAGGGGGGATGACTATTCTTAAGAGCTGTAATTCCTAAACCCTTCCTCCGATTTGGATGTACATACCCTCAAATTAAACCTGAGAGTGTGTACTTATCCATGATATAACTATAGTTTGAATATGTTTTGGTAAATACCTGAAAAAAAATCTAAATTGTGCCTGTGTCCAAATATACTGTATATGGACCTAACTGTAGTGCCTCATCATTGGTGTCAGTGGGAGGAATAGTGCCTCATCATTGGTGTCAGTAGGAGGAATAGTGCCTCATCATTGGTATCAGTGGGAGGAATAATGCCTCATCATTGGTATCAGTGGGAGGAATAGTGCCCTATCATTGGTGTCAGTGGGAGGAACAGTGCCCCATCATTGGCGTCAGTGGGAGGAATAGTGCCTCATCATTGGTGTCAGTGGGAGGAATAGTGCCCCATCATTCATGTCAGTTGGTGGAATAGTGCCCCATTATTAGTGTCGGTGGCAGGAACTTTTCCCACTATTGCTGACAAAATAGGAGTGCCTAGGTACAGAAAGTGCACTGCTATTTTTATTCGAAGACAAAGGTAGACTTTAGTGCTCACAGGAACAATTAATATTTTCAAATGTTTCCTGTACTATTGTATATCTTCACTTTTGAGTTAAAGTGTTACTAAACCCACAACAGTAAAATCAGTCTGTATATGCAGTAAAACATGCTTGTTATACTCACGGTGGAACCTAAGGGGTTAATTATGCCCATTGTGCTAAAAAAGGCTGTTTGATCCTGTCTTCTCTGATCCAACCCTTCTTCCACTGTCCCCGATCCATCTTCTGATAAGACAGAGCCTTTTGAGTCACTCTGCACATGCTCAGTTTGGTGTGTATTGCTAGAGAGATTTTGTTTTTGTTCTTGGGAGGGTGCATGTGATCAGCACAGGGTCAATCAGCACTGTCCAGCCAGAAGGTCAGGGGTAATGCAGCCTCATAGGGCAGTCAGAGGAGAAGGAAAACTTCTCCTACAAGCTTTAACCAGACACTGATAGAAGTCATTTTTCCTGAACTCTAAAGCCCCGTACACACGATCGGTTTGACTGATGAAAACCGTCCGATGGATGGTTTTCATCAGACCAACCGATCGTGTATGGTACCCATCGGTCTTTTTTCCATCGGTTGTAAAAAATAGAACTTGTTTTAAAATTTTCCGATGGATAAAAAACCGATGGGAATTTCCGATCGTCTATGGGCAAGTCCATCGGTTAAAAAACCCACGCATGCTTAGAATCAAGTCGACGCATGCTCAGAAGCATTAAACTTCATTTTTCTCGGCTCATCGGAGTGTTTTACGTCACCGCATTTGGAACGGTCGGTTTTTAGACTGATGGTGTGTGGCCAAGACTGATGAAAAACGGTTTCATCGGATTTCCGATGGACAAATCCATCGGACGAAAATCCATAGGTTATCCGATCGTGTGTACGGGGCTTAAGGCATAACCCTTTGCTTTAGAGAAGTCCTAACCTTAAATTAGATGTAAGCCTAATCTCTACAATTCATCAAACCCCCACCCCCCCCCCCCCCAACGGTCCGGTCGGATATTCAAGGAATTCAGAATGCCAATCAGCAGTGTTCAAACTCTAATCAGGAAGTGGAAAATGAGGGGTTCTGGTGAAACTAAATCACGGTCAGGTAGACCAAATAAAATTTCAGCCGCAACTGCCAGGAAAATTGTTCGGGATGCAAAGAAAATTCCACAAATAATTTCGGGTGAAATACAGGACTCTCTGAAAACATATGGTGTGGCTGTTTCAAGATGCACAATAAGAAGGCACTTGAAGAAAGATGGGCCGTATGGTCGAGTCGCCAGAAGAAAGCCATTACTACGCAAACACCACAAAGTATCCCCCTTACAATACACCAAACAGCACAGAGACAAGCCTCAAACCTTCTGCCACAAAGTCATTTGGAGTGATGAGACCAAAATGTAGCTTTTTTCATAAAGTTTCTTCAGGACCAGGTCAGCAGGGACAGGGACAGGGAAGCTGGTCAGAGTTGATCGGAAGATGGATAAAGCTTGTTCAGGACCAGGTCCTGAAGAAGCTTTATGAGAAATGCGTTGACCGTAGGGAATGATTGTTAAGAAGCAATGCTTGATGATCCCTTGGAAGATGGTTTGCCACTTTATTTCATGATCAACTTGGATAAGTTCATTATTTTCCTTCCAGAGCAGACGTACTTTACTATGCAGGCTCTTTCTCCTTATGTCGTTCTTTTTTTATTTATATAGCAAAAAATAAAAAATAAATGAAATAAAAAAGCCCAGTGGTGATCAAATACCACCAAAAGAAAACTATTTGTTTTAAATTTCATTTGGGTACAGTGTTGCACATCGGATGTTCATGGAAGTCCTCCCGTTTCAGTGGTTATACCGGGATGGTGGGTGCACCTGCAGGCATCATCCCGGTATCATTCTTTTCAGCCGGCGACTCCCAGTAATGCAGAAGTGATCCAAGTGGCTAATTAGCCACTCAATTACTTCAGCGGGTGGCAGTAGGGGGTCCCAACCCCTCTCCCACCGATGCCGCCACCATCTTTCCCGTGCCTGGGAGCGAGGCGGCTAGCGGCGATGGCTGCCCTGAACAGAGAGAGAGAGGAACTGACATCGTTCCTCTCTCTCTGTAACCCCGAAAACTGGAAGCGATGAGTAAGGGGTTAAAAAAAACTCAGATTACTCCTGCCAGTGCCCACCTAGCTTTGATTTGTAGTGGCGTGCCCCTTTATAGATGTTTCAGTACTGCCCGCGGCATGCTTGGTTAGACCGGTGGCGTCGCTAGAACAGACCTCGTTTATAATGTTCCAGATAGAAAATCAGATTTTTAAACTTTAATGCCTTTTCATTCTCTGGGTTTATTTCCAGTGTAAATAAATAAACAGCGTAACACAGAGAAATGGATTGCGGCGAGCTCGGCCGCGCCCGGTAAATGGTGTCTGTTTCCGGCGGCTGTCAGAGCGCGTCTGCATGGTGTGTACACATTTGTGGCGTGTAGCACCCTCCGTGTCACTTCCCACAGATGACAGTTTGTATAAGGCGTCAGCTGGGAATAATCGGAGGGATTGCAGCTGACGGCGAGCACAGAACACGCCACGCTGCGCCACTGATGAATGCTGTTTGTTTTATAGTTTTTTTCTTTTTGTTTTGTGCTCCATCACATCCCCGGCTCCGTGCTCTGTTTGTTTTCCTCATGCTTTGTATTCATGTAAACACTTATCAGATCTCCAGAATATGTTTCGGGATCTGCAACAGAAGAAACAAGAATTCCGAAGCTCAAAATACACTCAGATTGTTTATCCAGGATAAGAAACAGCTGAGAGCATAGCAAGAGGTCTAGTGTAATCCTTCAATTAATGCTAAGCCATGATTCCAGCAAAGCAGCTCATTCATTCATTAGATAATAATGACATCACTGAGAATGCAGCCTATCCATTCACTAGAGACCAGTGACATCACTGAGAATGCAGCCTATCCAATCACTAGAGACTGGTGACATCACTGAGAATGCAGCCTATTCATTCACTAGAGAGAGCGGTGACATCACTGAGAATGCAGCCTATCCAATCACTAGAGACTGGTGACATCACTGAGAATGCAGCCTATCCATTTACTAGAGACCGGTGACATCACTGAGAATGCAGCCTATATATTCATTAGAGACCAGTGACATCACTGTGAATGCAGCCTATCCATTCACTAGAGACCAGTGACATCACTGAGAATGCAGCCTATCCATTAACTAGAGACCGGTGACATCACTGAGAATGCAGCCTATCCATTCACTAGAGACCAGTGACATCACTGAGAATGCAGCCTATCCATTAACTAGAGACCGGTGACATCACTGAGAATGCAGCCTATCCATTCACTAGAGACCAGTGACATCACTGAGAATGCAGCCTATCCATTCACTAGAGACCAGTGGCATCACTGAGAATGCAGCCTATCCATTCACTAGAGACCAGTGACATCACTGAGAATGCAGCCTATCCATTCACTAGAGACCAGTGACATCACTGAGAATGCAGCCTATCCATCCACTAGAGACCAGTAACATCACTGAGAATGCAGCCTATCCATTCACTCGAGACAAGTGACATCACTGAGAATGTATCCTATTCATTCACTAGTGACAGGTGACATCACTGAGAATGCAGCCTATCCATTCACTAGAGACCAGTGACATCACTGAGAATAAAGCCTATCAATTCACTAGAGACCAGTGACATCACTGAGAATGCAGCCTATCCATTCACTAGAGACCGGTGACATCACTGAGAATGCAGCCTATCCAATCACTAGAGACCAGTGACATCACTGAGAATGT
This sequence comes from Rana muscosa, assembly GCA_029206835.1. NCBI lineage: Eukaryota > Metazoa > Chordata > Amphibia > Anura > Ranidae > Rana > Rana muscosa. The sequence continues at coordinate 289,179,332 of CM055121.1, forward strand.
ATCCTATTCATTCACTAGTGACCGGTGACATCACTGAGAATGCAGCCTATCCAATCACTAGAGACCAGTGACATCACTGAGAATGTATCCTATCCATTCACTAGAGACTGGTGACATCACTGAGAATACAGCCTATCCATTCACTAGAGACCGGTGACATCACTGAGAATGCAGCCTATCCATTCACTAGAGACCAGTGACATCACTAATAATGCAGCCTATCCATTCACTAGAGACCAGTGACATCACTGAGAATACAGCCTATCCATTCACTAGAGACCGGTGACTTCACTGAGAATACAGCCTATCAATTCACTAGAGACCAGTGACATCACTGAGAATGCAGCCTATCCATTCACTAGAGACCAGTGACATCACTGAGAATACAGCCTATCCATTCACTAGAGACCGGTGACTTCACTGAGAATACAGCCTATCAATTCACTAGAGACCAGTGACATCACTGAGAATGCAGCCTATCCATTCACTAGAGACCCTTGACATCACTGAGAATGCAGCCTATCCATTCACTAGAGACCAGTGACATCACTAAGAATGCAGCCTATCCATTCACTAGAGACCGGTGACATCACTGAGAATACAGCCTATCAATTCACTAGAGACCAGTGACATCACTGAGAATGCAGCCTATCCATTCACTAGAGACCCTTGACATCACTGAGAATGCAGCCTATCCATTCACTAGAGACCAGTGACATCACTAAGAATGCAGCCTATCCATTCACTAGAGACTGGTGACATCACTGAGAATGCAGCCTATCCAATCACTAGAGACCAGTGACATAACTGAGAATGTATCCTAATTTTGCAAAAATGAAATATAGTAATTTATTAGAATAATGTTAAGAACATCATAAAACATCAACAATAATAACTAGTGTTGAGCGGACCCGAACTGTAAAGTTCGGGTCCGTACCGAATTTTGGCTTTTTCCCGACCCCGGACCCGGATTTTGCGCTAAAGTCCGGGTTCGGGTCCGGATTCGGGAATTTAATGGCGCAGTTAGAAATGCTTCAGGGGCCAGCCAATCACCATTTGATTAGCTGGTGTGCCCTTAGAAGCCATCATAGCCATGCCTACTAATGGCATGGCTGTGATTGGTCAGTGCAACATGTGACCCAGCATGTGACCAGCTTCTATATAAGCAAGAGGCACACAGCACAGATCGTCACTCTGCTTTTAGACAGTGTAGGGAAAGGATCCTGGCTGCTGTTGCTGTGAGGGAGAGAATTATATGATAGGAGTTAGTCCTGATTCTGCAATCTACTGATAGAAAAGATAGAGAGACAGTGTAGTGTAGTGTAGGGGCAGGATCCTGTTTGTGCTTTCAGGGAGAGAGATTTAGATAGGAGTCCAGATTGAGAGATATAATAGCTCAGCGATCTGCATAGGTTTATCTGTTTGTGTTGCAAGCTCAGTGCACCAGCACTGCATTACGTTGAGTGATACACCTATTCCATACTGTGGCTGTATTGTGCTCTTGCTAAAAGACCCATTTCGGGCAGAAAAAAAAAAAAAGGCACTTTATTGTGCTTTTGCTAAAAAGACCCATTTTTGGGCCCCAAAAAAAAAAAAAAAGGCACTTTATTGTGCTGTTGCAAAAAAAAAAAAAGGCACTTTGTTGTGCGCAAAAAAGACCTATTTTTGGGCAAAAAAAATATTTTGCAGTGTATATCTCTAGTTGTGTGAAATAACCAATTTCTATATATTTTTCTTGTACTATGCTATACTAAAAAAAAAAAAAAAAACTTTTTTTTGAATAGCATTCTCTGCAGCTGTGCGATTCAGCGGTTATATACTGCGGGTGTGTTGTGCTCTTCCAAAAAACGCCATTTAGGGCCACAGAAAATATTTTGCAGTGTGAAATACACATCTGGAGGTGTGTGAAAAAACAACATTATTTTTAAAAAGCATTCTCTGGCCTCTGCAGCTGTGCGATTCAGCGGTTATATACTGTTGGGGTTGTTGTGCTCTTGCAAAAAACGCCATTTAGGGCCACAGAAAATATTTTGCAGTGTGAAATACACATGTGGAGGTGTGTAAAATAAACAATTTCTATATATTGTACAGTGCTATACTAAAAAAAAAAAACATTTTTTTTGAATAGCATTCTCTGCACTTCTATAGCTGTGCGATTCAGTGGTTAAATACTGTGGTTGTGTTGTGCTCTTCCAAAAAACGCCATTTAGGGCCACAGAAAATATTTTGCAGTGTGAAATACACATCTGGAGGTGTGTGAAAAAACAACATTATTTTTAAAAAGCATTCTCTGGCCTCTGCAGCTGTGCGATTCAGCGGTTATATACTGTGGTTGTGTTGTGCTCTTCCAAAAAACGCCATTTAGGGCCACAGAAAATATTTTGCAGTGTGAAATACACATCTTGGAGGTGTGTAAAATATACAATTTCTATATATTCTTCTTGTACAGTGCTATACTAAAAAAAACAACCTTTTTTTTTGAATAGCATTTTCTGTAGCTGTGCGATTCAGCGGTTACGTGCTGTGGGTGTGTTGTGGTCTGGCAAAAAACGCCATTTAGGGCCACAGAAAATATTTTGCAGTGTGAAATACACATCTGGAGGTGTGTGAAATAAACAATTTCTATATATTTTCCTTGTACTGTGCTATACTAAAAAAAACAACCTTTTTTTTTTTGAATAGCATTTTCTGCAGTTCTGTAGCTGTGCGTTTCAGCGGTTAAATACTGTGGGTGTGTTGTGGTCTTCCAAAAAACGCCATTTAGGGCAAGATCCTAAATTTGGAAAATATGAGGGGAAGGTCAAAGGGACGTGGTGGCCCCGGTCGTGGTGCTGCTGGTGGAGCTCCTGTTGCAGGGAGAGGACGTGGTGGATCTGTGCCAGCTACACGCACAAGTGAAACACCTTCCTCAGGTGCGAGTAGGCGACCGAGCCTGCGGCGGTATTTTGTCGCGCCTAATGAGGCTGTACCAATGTTTAGGCCAGGACAAGTACAGGCGATAGTAGATTGGGTTGCTGACAGTGCCTCGGGTTCCTTCACATTGTCTCCCACCCACTCTTCTGATGAAAGATCAGAGTTGGCACCTGAAGCCCATGTCCATCAGTCTTTCACCTCACCCCCTTGCAAATCAGCCAAGCAGTCTGAGCCCCAAATCATGCAGCAGTCTCTTCTGCTTTTCGATGACTCTGTTAGCAGGGTTTCCCAGGGCCATCCACCTAGCCCTGCCCCAGAAGTGGAAGAGATTGAGTGCACCGATGCCCAACCACTTATGTTTCATGATGGGTACATGGGAGGACCATCGCAGCACGTCTCGGATGATGACGAAACACAGGTGCCAACTGCTGCTGCTTTCGCAATTGTGCAGACAGACATGGAGGGCAGGGGTGAAGACTGGGTGGAAGATGATGTGGAGGACGATGAGGTCCTCGACCCCACATGGAATCAACGTTATGCAGGTGACCAGTGTAGTTCGGAGGAAGAGGCGGTGGTCGCACAGAGCCACCAGCACAGCAGAAGAGGGAGCAGGGTGCAAAAACGGAGCATTCGTCCCCTAGACAGTACATCTGCTACTGCCCAATGCAGCAAGGGACCGAGCACACCAAAGCCAGGTCCAAGGACTTCCCTAGCGTGGCAGTTCTTCACACAGTGTGTTGATGACAAGACACGAGTGGTTTGCACGCTGTGCAATCAGAGCCTGAAGCGAGGCATAAACGTTCTCAACCTGAGCACAAGCTGCATGACCAGGCATCTAAGTGCAAAGCACGAGCTGCAGTGGAGTAGACACCTCAAAAACCAAGAAAGGTCTCTGGCTCCTCCTGCTTCCTCTTCTGCTGCAGTCTCGGCCTCTTCATCCACCTCTGTAGTGACAGTGGCACCTGTCACCCCGCAAACAGAGGATCTGCCAGCAACACTACCACCTGGGTCACCAGCCATCTCCACAATGTCCCATGGAAGCGTTCAGCTCTATCTCCCAAACATTGGAGCGGAAGAGGAAGTACCCCCCTAGCCACCCGCGATCCCTGGCCCTGAATGCCAGCATTTCAAAATTCCTGGCCTTTGAAATGCTGTCATTCCGTCTGGTGGAGACGCAGAGTTTTAAAAGCCTGATGGCATTGGCTGTCCCGCAGTACGTCGTGCCCAGCCGCCACTACTTTTCCAGGCGAGCCATCCCTTCCCTGCACAACCAGGTGGGGGACAAAATCAGGTGTGCACTGCGCAATGCCATCTGTGGCAAGGTCCACCTAACTACGGATGCGTGGACCAGTAAGCACGGTCAGGGACGTTATATCTCCCTAACAGCACACTGGGTAAATGCAGTGGCGGCTGGGCCTGAGGCAGATAGCGGTTTGGCGCATGTCCTTCCACCACCGAGGATTGCAGGGCGCTTCAGTTTGCCTCCTGTTGCTAACTCCTCCTTCTCCGCTTCCTCATCCTCTACCGCCTCCTCATCCATTCAGCGTAACACCTTCACCACCAACTTCAGCACAGCCAGGGGTAAACGACAGCAGGCAGTTTTAAAACTTTCCTGTTTGGGGGAAAATCCCACACCGCGCAGGAGTTGTGGAGGGACATGGAACAACAGACCGATGAGTGGTTGCTGTCAGTGAGCCTCAAGCCCGGCCTGGTGGTGTGCGATAATGGGCGAAATCTCGTAGCAGCTCTGGGTCTAGCCGGTTTGACGCACATCCCTTGCCTGGCGCATGTGCTGAACTTGGTGGTCCAGAGGTTCCTTAAAAATTACCCCAATATGCCAGAGCTGCTGCAGAAAGTGCGGGCTGTCTGTGCGCACTTTCGGCATTCTCACCCTGCTGCTGCTCGCCTGTCAGCGCTGCAGCGTAACTTCGGCCTTCCCGCTCACCGCCTCATATGTGACGTGCCCACAAGGTGGAACTCCACCTTGCACATGCTGGCCAGACTGTGCGAGCAGCAGCAGGCAATAGTGGAGTTTCAGCTGCAGCAATCACGCGTGAGTCGCTCTGCGGAACAGCACCACTTCACCACCAATAACTGGGCCTCCATGCGAGACCTGTGTGCCTTGTTGCGCTGTTTCGAGTACTCCACCAACATGGCCAGTGCCAATGACGCCGTTCTCAGCGTTACTATCCCAGTTCTATGCCTCCTTGAAAAAACGCTTCGTGCGATGATGGAAGAGGATGTGGCACAGGAGGATGAGGAGGAGGAGGAGGAAGCGGGATCATTTCAAAGGCTTTCAGGGCAGTCTTTCACAAGTGGCTACGAGGGTGGGTTCCTGCACCAACAAACGCCAGGTACACAATTGTCCGGCAGAAAGGGCACAGTTCTGGAGGATGACGAGGTGGAGGAGGAGGAGGAGCCATGTTCACAGCAGGGTGGCACTCAGACCAGCTCGTGGCCATTACTGGTGCGTGGCTGGGGGGATACAGAGGACACAGACGATACACCTCTCACAGAGGACAGCTTTTCTTTGCCTCTGGGCAGCCTGGCACACATGAGCGATTACATGCTGCAGTGTTTCCGCAACGACAGCCGAGTTGCCCACATTTTAACTGGTGCTGATTACTGGGTGGCCACCCTGCTGGATCCCCGTTACAAGGACAACGTACCGTCCTTAATTCCCTCACTGGAGCGGGATCGTAAGATGCGTGAGTACAAGCGCACGCTGGTAGACGCGCTGCTGGTGGCATTCCCACCTGACAGCGGGCGTACGGTGGAAGCACAAGGCGAAGGCAGAGGAGGAGGAAGAGGTCGCCAACGCAGCCGGGGCACCGGCAGCACCTCAGAAGGCAGGGTTAGCATGGCCGAAATGTGGAAAAGCTTTGTCAGCACGCCACAACAACCAGCACCACCAGCTGAGATGGAACGTCTTAGCAGGAGGCAGCATTTCACCAACATGGTTGAGCAGTATGTGTCCACAGGCCTACACGTACTGGATGACGGGTCTGCCCCCTTTAACTTCTGGGTCTCCAAATTGGGCACATGGCCTGAGCTTGCCGTTTATGCCTTGGAGGTGCTGGCCTGCCCTGCAGCCAGTGTATTATCTGAACGTGTATTTAGCACGGCAGGGGGCGTTATCACAGACAAGCGCAGCCGCCTGTCCAGAGCCAATGTGGACAAGCTCACGTTCATTAAAATGAACCAGGCATGGATCCCACAGGACTTGTCCGTACCTTGTGCAGAATAGACATGTATACCGGTGTTGTGACAAACTGTCCGGCCATCGGATTGTGCCCGGCCCGTACTGCGCAGGCGCAGCGCTTGCGCAGTACAGAGGACAAGGAGATTCACAAAATCTCCGAAGATGAACGGCGCCTGCGCTGTGAGTGCAGGTTCAAGCCCCACCATCCAAGAGGACATACGGTAGCACATAGTAACAGGGCCCCTCACGGGCTCGCTTCGATCGCGGCCTTGCTTGGCTCGGCTTGAACCACGGATGGTGTGGCCTTCACCTGAACTCAACACGCAGGCGCCGTTAGTCTTGGGAGATTTTTGAAATCCCCTTGTCCTACATACTCAGCAAGCGCAGTACAGGGCGGACACTATTCGACAGGGGACAGAATTCGACACATCACCGGCCTTACCCAGCCATTGTTGTATTTTTGAACCAGTGTTGGCTACCTCGTCCTCCTCCACCGCCGCTTCCACCTACACAGCCACATCCACCGCCACCTCAACCTCCTACTCCATATGGACCTCGTCCTGCTAGGCCAAGATTAAAATTTTTATTTTATTTTTTTGTAGCGCACAGATCCTTTCCCCCTTACCTGCCTTTATGTTGTTGGCTCTTCGCAGGAGGGAGAAAGGCACACCGCACTACCAGCCCGTATCCTCCTATATAAAGAGGTTGAGCGGTGTACTTGACGGGCCGTGTCCACAGCCGGAGTCAAAACTCCTCCAGAGGATGATTCTCACCTCTACTGTAGGTAGAGGCAAGTCCTTTAATTGCCAGTAAAGTCAATGTCCACACCAGCTGAAACTACAACTCTTATTCTCTCATGGCAAAATAAACTGTACTCAGATAGAAAAGGTTAGAGCAAAGAAACAGGACAGCTTAAGGTGTGGAGGAGGTCCAGGCACAAACGTAGCACATTCACTTCACTGCTTAGGTTTCTCAAACAGTTTTTGGCGCACGGTCTCTGCCACAGACATTGAGGTTGGTCTCTGCCACAGACCGGGTGTACAAGGCCCCTGCCACGGGCCTGGAGGACTTTGGTCTCAGCCACAGACCAGGGTGTATAAGGCCCCTGCCACGGGCCGGTTGAATAAGGCCTCTGATACAGTCAAGGTGACCTTGAGCTTCTCCTTCTACGAACCTAGCCCATATCAAGGGGAAGACATCTCTCCAGGGAGTCAACAGACCATTCCTTCACCGTGACTCCCGCATCGGTCCATCAGAATGATCCTCCCTTCCCTGGAACAGGGTCCCCTACACGAGGCGGCTCTGGACTCCAGGCTTTACTCCCGCCCCTAGGCCTCCATACCCAGGGCAGCAAGAACTCCAGGATAGTACCTCACCCCGGGCTAAAGGTGCCCGAGATGGAACAGGAACACATGCACCCAGGCCGAAGGCACCTGGGCGCGGACCCCACTGGACATCAGCCCCCAGGCCAAAGGTCTGCCCCTTTTATATGCTCTCCTGGCATGCACAGCAGGTTCCCCGCCCCGCTGTACTACTGCCAAGAGGGGACACAAAAGGCGCCACCTGTAGGCCGCAGGGAACTGCACACCAATACTGTCCCCCGAGGACAAAATGGTCCATGAATCCTACAGAGTTAGGGTATTTGAGCCTATTTACCACTCAAACACTTTCCTTAAATTTAGCACCCCGCTACATTTTTATTTCAAAGTATTTTATTTTCCCACTAGCTTATCCATTAAATTAAATAATTTATTCCAGAAAGGGCGTATTCTGGGGCATTCCCACCATATGTGTCGCATCGTGCCGTTGAGTTTCTGAGGTTCTTAATGACTTCCTGTACCTCTTCTGCTGAAAATCGGGCCTCCAGCATGTTTTTTTATTTTTTTATTTTTTTTATGTTCTTTTAAGTTATTTCCTATCCACATTTGTTTGCAGAGCACTTGCCATGTTCTTAACAACATTTTGCTGCCATTTGCAGCCCTCTAGCCCTTTCCATTACTTTTTTAGAGCCTTTTTAGTCGTCAGAAGTCCGGGTCCCCATTGACTTCAATGGGGTCCGGGTCCGGGTTCGGGTTAAAGTTCGGTCCCGAATCCGAACTTTTTTCCGAAGTTCGGCCGAACCCGCCGGACCCGAATATCCAGCTACCCGCTCAACTCTAATAATAACCCAAATTTGACATCACAGAGGATACAGCCTATCTAGCGAATTAACTTAATGCTTCCAGGTGGAGGAAGCTCACTGGCATTGGCAATAGCAGGTGGTGCTCAGTGGGAAGAATGCTCCTTACATTGGTGATCAGTAGGGATGAGCTTCGTGTTCGAGTCGAACATACGTTCGTCTCGAACATCGGCTTTTCGATCGTTCGACGAAGATCGAACGATTTGGGCCGTTCGCGCCAAATTCGAGTGACGCGAACGGCCCACAATGCACTACGCCATCGCAGTGTCATCCAGGCGCTGTGATTGGCCAAGCATGCACTGTGACCCCGCATGCTTGGCCAATCACAGCGTCGGCAGCGAGGAGAGCAATGATTGGCCACAGGCAGGATGCCTGTGGCCAATTATTCTTGAGGGGGTTTAGTACACGCCCCACACTATAAAAGGCCGCCAGCGCGGCGGCCTTGCGTAGTGTGTTCCGGAGCAGGGAAAGAGAAGCATAGGCAGGGACAGTGTCATTTTTTCCTTTACTAATCCTGGATTCCTTGTGTTTAGGGACAAATAAGGATAGGTAGGGAGAGTGTCAGTGTGTTATTCTGTGCTAAACCTTGTTTGTAGGGACAGAGAGGTACAGTGAGGGAAAGTGTCAGTGTGCTATTTTGTTCTAAACCAATCTTGCTGAACCATATTTGAAATCCTTGAGTTTAGGGACAGAGAGGTACAGTGAGGGAAAGTGTCAGTGTGCTATTTTGTGCTAAATCTTGTTTGTAGGGACAGAGTAGGACAGTGAGTGAAACTGACAGTGTGCTATTCTGTTCTAAACCAATCTTGCTGAACTATATTTGAAATCCTTGAGTTTAGGGACAGAGAAGGACACTCGTGGAAACTATCAGTGTGCTATTCTGTGCTAAATCTTGTTTGTAGGGACAGAGAGGTACAGTGAGTGAAACTGACAGTGTGCTATTCTGTTCTAAACCAATCTTGCTGAACCATATTAGAAATCCTTGAGTTTAGGGACAGAGAGGTACAGTGAGGGAAAGTGTCAGTGTGCTATTCTGTTCTAAACCAATCTTGCTGAACCATATTTGAAATCCTTGAGTTTAGGGACAGAGAAGGACACTCGTGGAAACTCTCAGTGTGCTATTCTGTGCTAAATCTAGTTTGTAGGGACAGAGTAGGACAGTGAGTGAAACTGACAGTGTGCTATTCTGTTCTAAACCAATCTTGCTGAACCATATTTGAAATCCTTGAGTTTAGGGACAGAGAAGGACACTCGTGGAAACTATCAGTGTGCTATTCTGTGCTAAATCTTGTTTGTAGGGACAGAGTAGGACAGTGAGTGAAACTGACAGTGTGCTATTCTGTGCTAAACCAATCTTGCTGAAGCATATTGCAAATCCTTGTGTTTAGGGACAGAGAAGGATAGGCAGGGGACAGTGTCAGTGTCATTGTTGCAAAGCCTCCTGCACAGTATACACCTGAAGGTAGCCCTTATTGCTGTTTTTCCCATCTCCCTGCAGGCCATCCATTAAAATGTCTGGAATGCAAACAAGGAGAGGCAGACAGTCAGGAGGCAAAAAAAGAGGGCAAGCAGGCTCTGTGTCTGGGGGCAACAGTGCTGGTCGTGGACGCGGTGCATTGTCATCAGCACATGGCCATGGGACACGCTTATTCTTCTTTTCGGCAGCTGGACATGTTGAGCCACATCATGCCGAAGACTTGGTAGAGTGGATGACCAAGCCCACCTCATCCTCCTCATCCTCTCTCACCCAGGCTCAGGGTACTGGCAAAGCAGCTGCCAAAGCGTCCTCTTCTCTGGTATCATTATCTTCATTAGTCAATCCTTCCCTAGACCCACCATGTCCTCCTCCTGAGGAGTCCCCCGAACTGTTTGAGCACAGTGTTGGGTACATGCTCCAGGAGGATGCCCAGCGTTTCGAAGGATCTGATGATGATACCCAGATAGAGGAAGGCAGTAGCGTGAGAGCAGAGAGAGGGGATGCTCAAGAAGGACACCAATCTGGCAGTCATGCTCCAGCAGCTGCAGCATACTGCCAGATTGGCTCCAGTGATGAGGAGGGAGGGGATGATGAGGTCACTGACTCCACGTGGGTGCCGAGGAGGAGGAGGAGGATGAGGAGGAGGCACATCTCCAACGAGGCAGGATGCCCTCGGGGGCCAGCGTAAAGGCAACACACCGACGGAATCACACCGCAGAGCTCCGCCTGTGCAGGGCGCTGCCTCTGCCCGTCATTCAAAAAGTTCTTTGGTGTGGGCCTTTTTTGAGGCGAGTGCATCAGATCGCACAGCTTCTGTTTGCAACATATGTCTCAAGCGTATATCGCGTGGCCAAAACATCAGCCGCTTGGGCACCACATGCTTGATCAGACATATGTTGACCTGCCATGCAGCTCGTTGGCAAGCCTACCTTAAAGACCCACACCAAAGAACAAAGCGGACCTCTCCTTGCACCGCATCAGCTGGGATCTCAAAACCCACTATACCTTCAGTCCTCTCTGAAACCTGCACTGAGAGGAATGAAGGTGTAGAATTAGGTGTGTCACAGCCCAGTACTTGCGGCCACTCTGCTAGCAGTACACCGACGTCCAATTCTAGCAGGCAAATTTCCCTGCCCCAGCTGCTGGACCGTCGAAAGAAGTTCACTCCCAGCCATCCACATGCCCAGCGGTTGAATGCTAGCTTGGCTAAATTGCTAGCGCTTCAACTGCTGCCTTTTCAGTTGGTAGACTCGGCCCCCTTCCGTGAGTTTGTGCAATGTGCGGTTCCTCAGTGGCAGGTTCCCAAACGCCACTTTTTCTCACGGAAGGCGATTCCGGCTCTCTACAGGCATGTGGAAGGCAATGTCTTGGCCTCGCTGGACAGGGCGGTCAGCGGTAAGGTGCATATTACCGCTGACTCATGGTCCAGCAGGCATGGACAGGGACGTTACCTTTCTTCCATGGCCCATTGGGTCACTCTTTTGGCAGCTGGGAAAGATGCAGGACAAGGTGCAGTAGTGTTGGAGGTTGTTCCACCGCCACGCCTCCAAAATGCTACTACTGGTTGTGACACACCTCTCTCCTCCACCCCCTCCTCTTCTTCTTCCTCCATGGCCTCTTCCTGTGGTTTGTCCTCGGAACCAGCGGTGCTCCGTAGGTGTTCAAGGGGCTACGCAAGTACGCAGGCAAAAAGATGCCATGCCGTGCTTGCGCTGGTGTGTTTGGGGGACAGGAGCCACACTGGGGCAGAGGTCCTGTCTGCTCTGCAGGGGCAGGCCGAGAGGTGGTTGACGCCACGCCAGCTTAAGCCAGGAATGGTGGTTTGCGACAATGGCACCAACCTCCTCTCCGCCCTCTGACAGGGACAACTGACCCATGTGCCCTGTATGGCTCACGTCCTTAACCTGGTGGTGCAGCGGTTCTTGGGCAGGTACCCGGGCTTACAGGATGTCCTGAGGCAGGCCAGGAAAGTCTGTGTTCATTTCTGCAGATCTTATAATGCCAGTGTTCGCCTGGCTGAGCTGCAAAAGGAGTTGAACCTGCCCAAGAACCGCCTTATATGTGACATGCCCACCAGGTGGAACTCAACGTTGGCCATGCTGCAGCGGCTGCACACGCAGCAGAGGGCCATCAATGAGTACCTGTGCGACTACGGCACCAGGACAGGGTCAGGGGAGCTCGGGTTTTTTTCACCACGCCAGTGGGGCATGATCAGGGATGCATGCACTGTCCTGGCACCATTTGAGGAGGCCACGAGGATGGTGAGCAGTGACAGTGCATGCATCAGTGACACTGTACCTCTTGTCCACCTGTTGGAGCACACGCTGCGTGGAATAATGGACAGGGCACTTGAGGCAGAACAGAGGCAGGAAGAGGAGGACTTCCTTGCCTCTCAAGGCCCCCTTTACCCTGACAGTGTTCCTTCTGTCCCACCCATCGCACAGGAAGAGGAGGAGGAGGAGGAGGAGGAGGATTGTGTCAGCATGGAGGTGGAGGCTGGCACTCAGCATCATCAGCAGCAGTCTTTTAGGGATGATTTACAGTCCCAAGAAACCAGTGGACTTGTACGTGGCTGGGAGGAGGTGGCTGCGGATCATGTCGTCCTTAGTGACCCAGAGGACTCCGGACTGAATGCCTCAGCTAACCTACGCTGCATGGCCTCCCTGATCCTGCAAAGTCTGCGGAAGGATCCTCGTATTCTTCGGATCAAGGAGAGGGACCATTACTGGCTGGCCACTCTCCTTGATCCACGGTACAAGGGTAAGGTTGCGGACCTTATGTTACCGTCGCAGAGGGAGCAGAGGATGAGACAACTCCGGGAGGCCTTCCAGAAAGGTCTGTGCAACGCGTTCCCAGAGACTGGGAGGTTACAAACTCCTGGTCCTGGACAACGAGTTGCTGAGGCTTCGGGCAGTCAAAGAAGGAGCGGTGGGGAAGGTGGCCGTCTGACCGATGCGTTCAGACAATTCTTTAGTCCGCAGCCCCAAAGTATGATCGTTTCCTGCAACCATTGCCAGCGTCTGATATACATGGTGCAGGAATACCTAGGGGCAAGGTCAGACTTGGACACCTTCCCCACCGAAAATCCTCTGGCTTACTGGGTCTTGAGGATGGATCACTGGCCAGAGCTTGCACAGTATGCAATTGAGCTACTGGCCTGTCCTGCATCCAGCGTTCTTTCAGAACGCACATTCAGTGCTGCTGGAGGATTTGTCACGGATCACAGGGTGCGCCTGTCCACCGACTCGGTTGATCGACTGACTTTCATCAAGATGAACCAGTCTTGGATCACCACCAGCTACCACACACCTGATGCTGATATAACAGACTAATTGATTTTTAAATGTCACATCCCTTCAAGACTGATGCTGATGCTGAGTTCCTGTGCTGTTATGTTGACTAGCTATCCTCCTCCTCCTCCTCAATGATCCGATTAATGATGATAGCTTGGAAGATCATTTTGGTTTATGGGTGCCGCCACCAGTGGCTAAGGCCCAATTTTTCAGCCCCTGTTTAACAGGGGCGTGTAATTACAATTTGTGATGCAATACTTTGCAACAGGCCTCATTGCTGTGCTCCAAGTACAGTATCTGTGAGGGGTTGCAGTGTTGTGCCACCAGTGCCTAAGGCCCAATTTTTCAGCCCCTGTTCAACAGGGGCATGCAATTATAATTATTGATCTAATAATTCACAGCAGGGCCCATTGCTGCGCCCACCAAGAGTAACTGTCAAGCCTTACAGTGTTGTGTCAACACCACCACCACCACCACCACCACCACCAAAGCCCAAATTTTTCAGCCCCTGTTCAACAGGGGCATGCAATTATAATTATTGATCTAATAATTCACAGCAGGGCCCATTGCTGCGCCCACCAAGAGTAACTGTCAGGCCTTACAGTGTTGTGTCAACACCACCACCACCACCAAAGGCCCAATTTTTCAGCCCCTGTTCAACAGGGGCATGCAATTATAATTATTGATCTAATAATTCACAGCAGGGCCCATTGCTGCGCCCACCAAGAGTAACTGTCAGGCCTTACAGTGTTGTGGCACCAGCACCACCATCAAAGGCCCAATTTTTACTACCACTGTTCAACAATTATATGTTATTACAATTCCTGATATAATAGTTGACAGCAGGGCGTTCCAGCACCAACCAAGAGTAACTGTGAGTGCTTACAGTGTTGTGCCAACACCAACAACTAAGGGGCCTATTTCTGCAGAGTATATACGGCAGGTCCCTACTTTCAAACATCCAACTTACAAACGACTACTACTTGCAAACGGAAGAAGACAACAGGAAATGAGAGGAAATCTACCCCTTGGAAGGAAAATTCTCTCCTGTAAGAATTAATATGGGAGAAAGGTGTCTCCTCTCTACTGATGCTTTATCACCAATCCTTGTTTCAATAAAAACACCACATTTCAAAATCAGTTGTCATTGGGACGCAAAGTGAGGTGAAATGTTCTGAACAGGGGCACAGACAGCAAAACAAATGTTACAGGGGTGATAACCCTTCCCTATGTTTTCCAAAAAGCTTAAAAATAGGTATTTGGGCTGGAGCTACACTTAAACAATGTAGCTGTTCAAAATTACAAACAGATTCTACATAAGAACAAACCTACAGTCCCTGTCTTGTATGCACCGCCTGTATACGGCTGTTCAGAGTATATAGGGCATTTTTTATTTTGTGTGCGGGGTTCCCCTTAATATCCATACAAGACCCAAAGGGGCTGGTAATGGGCTGGGGTAGGGGGGGGGGGGTGATGGGGTAGCTATGCCATTTTTCTTAAAGATTTTCATCCATATTACCGGGACCAGACATTACATTAAAGCCGCAAGCAGTTTTAAATGGCTTTTTTTTCCTTTAGAAATGTAATTTTGTGCAGGGACAGTTCTAAACACGGGAAACACGTGGCACTTCACAGGCATACTTTAGACACCCCCCAGGTACAATATTTAAAGGAATATTTGACTTTTTTTTTTTTTACTTTATGCATCATTAAAATGACTGCTCCCGGAAAACGTCAGTTTTTAAAACTTCTTTTTGCATTGATACATGTCCCCTGGTGCAGAACCCGGGTTCCCAAACTCTGTTTAGGACAATAACATGCATAATAGTCGTTATAATTAGCACTTTAGAATCCGAACGTTCGCATCCATTGTATTTAATAGGGTTCTAATGTTCGTACGAACTTTCGGTCCGTTCGCGGGTTCTGGTGCGAACCGAACCCGGGGGTGTTCGGCTCATCACTAGTGGTCAGTGGGAAGAATGTCCCTTACATTGGTGATCAGTGGGAAGAATGTCCCTTACATTGGTCATCAGTGAGAAGAATGTCCCTTACATTGGTGATCAGTGAGAAGAATGTTCCTTATATTGGTGATCAGTGGGAAGAATGTTCCTTACATTGGTGATCAGTGAGAAGAATGCTCCTTACATTGGTTAGTCATTGCTCAGGGGACCTCTAGCAACATTTAACCACTTCAATACCCAGCCATAGTCATATGACTGGGTGGGGGTCATATGACGTCCTGGGCTTTGTGGGGGGATATCTGAATGATGGGTGCAGCTAGAGGCATCATTCAGATATCCTTCTCTTCTGCCGGCAATTCTGTGCACAATAAGAACAATCATAGCGGCAGTTCTGCTGCTTGATCGTTCTTATAGGCGGTGGGAGGGGACACCCCCCTCCCGCCGCCTTCCGGTGCTTCTCCGGGCTCTCGCGTGCCATCGGGGGCCCGGAGAATGAATCGTCCGGCGCCAGATGGGAAGCATAGAGATGACTGGTGACCATCTGGTCACCAGTCATCTCTATGACCGTCAGAGGCCCGGGCGCGATGTGATGACGTCACGCCCGGGTTTTTAGAAGTAAACAAAGCCACGATTGCGGCTAGTAAGCATGAGATCGGTGAATTTATTTTTCCCGACCTCATGCTTTCCAGCCTGGAGGAGAGATGTGGGGTCTTATTGACCCTGCATCTCTCCATAAAGAGGACCTGTCACACACCATTCCTATTACAAGGGATGTTTACATTCCTTGTAATAGGAATTGTGACAGGGGGGGTCACTTTGGACACAGGGTGAGCCAGGAAATAATGGACATTAAGAAATATATCTTGGACTACCTAAAATGGGTCTTTAATAGACTTGTGCACAACGGAAAAATTTGTTCCGTTTCGGTTCGTTTCTTTCCGGTCCTGTTGATTCGTAATCATTCGTAATTTTACTAGACGGGATTTTTCGTGTTCGGACTCATTCGTATTTTTGCAAGCGACATTTTTCGTTGAATTTTTTGTTGCTTTATAATTCGTACTTTCGGTAGAGTACGTTGTTTTTCGTTGATTCTGGACACAACTCCTACTTTCGTAACTTTTTTTGGGTTCGTTGATTCGTAATTTTCCGTGTCTCTCTCACAACGACGCTGCCTATTATGCCTAATGTGCTTCGAATGGATTTGTACTTTTCTAAATACATAGCGGTTATTTGTAACGATTCGAAATCTCGTATTTTACTTTCGTTTTTTACATGCGGCTATAGGCTCCGCCCCTGTACACCATTTTGAGAGGGTTCAGCACGGTGAGGGAGAAGCAGAGAGCAGAGCAGAGTGTTATTGTGCTTCGAATGGATTCGAAATCTCGTATTTTACTTTCGTTTTTTACATGCGGCTATAACCTCCGCCCCTGTACACCATTTTGAGAGGGAGTTCAGCACGGTGTGGGAGAAGCAGAGAGCAGAGCAGAGTGAGTGTTATTGTGCTTCGTATGGATTCGTACATTCGTAACTTTTTCATAACGAATTATGCCGAAGACATTCGGGCATTCGCTATTTGCGGTATAATTTATTTCGGATTCGGTCTTATTCGTAATTGCTTTGTTCGGAAATTCGAATGCTTCCGAATGTCCGAAAGTTGCTAAATTCGGACGAATTTCAATTTGTTACGAAACGAATTGCACAAGCCTAGTCTTTAATATTTATCCACCATATCCCCAAGGATATCTGTAAAGGACTATTTACTGTTTCTGAACTCAACAGGTTAATTGAGAGATACTGAGGCGTTCAGCCTCAATCACCTGTCTGCCTAGTGTAATGCTAATCCCAGCTTCTTGTTTGTGGTGATGTGGATTGGGGAAATTAAGTCTGTCCTTATGTGTAATTGTACAGGCTACAAATCCTTTCATTGTGAGATGTGTATTGCAGGTCATGGGTCTGAGACAGCAGCTGTAGCTAATTGACTCATGTAAAGTGGGTCTGATGGGTATTGGGAGACAAAAGCTAACCTGTTGTCTTTTAGGAGGTGTCAAAATAATGTGTATTGTATCTTATGTTGTGGGTGGAGCTGGACCATTGTTCATTTTAGGTTAATGCAGTATTGGATGGGTATAAAAGTTACAATGTTTTTCTCAATAAAGTCATTCGATCCTAGGAAGATACAGAGTGCGTCTCGTTCTTCCAGAAGGATTAATTCCTATGGGAAGTGGTCGTCTGGCTGTGGAGGATCGACAGTAAATTTGTGTCCAGGAGAGGGAAGGGATCTAAACGGCGTTAACACCTTTCGTATTAGGGGTGCCGTTACATTGGTTGACAGCAGCGGGATTTTCCCTCCAGTTCCTGGGACACTCCAAGCCACCACAGTGAATGACCAGCTATGCAGCCTGCAGGAAAGCCACGCTGAAGGACATACTTGAGAGCCATGAAGGGACCAGTGGGACAAAGAACAAGGCCACCTTGATCAGGGAGCTAGCCGAGATGGACCAGAGAGACGGTGATGCAGGACCCCGGTCAGTTGAAGATTTGTTTCAGCAACGAGTGCGACAGCGGTTGGCATTATATGGTGCTAACCCATCAGAGACTGCCATACAGGAAGCCATTAGAGGCATCCAGCTGCAGGATGCGCGACAAAAGAGAGAACTAGAGCGGCAACAGGAGTGGAGAATGGCGGTAATACGACAATCGGAGATCGCCTACAGACAGCTGCTAGACTCTGCTCAGCAGCAGGGTGGGGCTACCTTTGCCTGGGACTATCAGGAAATACCAGTTGACAACTATGAAATCCTGGCTGAAGAATCGGCAGTGGAAAATCTGAAGATTGCCATCCCTAAAGCCGAAGTGCATGATGTGGAGTTCCAGGGAGCTAGCCTGGCTGAAGAATCGGTAGTGGAAAATCTGAAGATTGCCATCCCTAAAGCCGAAGTGGATGATATGGAGTTCCAGGGAGCTAGCCTGGCTGAAGAATCGGCAGTGGAAAATCTGAAGATTGCCATCCCTAAAGCCGAAGTGGATGATATGGAGTTCCAGGGAGCTAGCCTGGCTGAAGAATCAGCAGTGGAAAATCTGAAGATTGCCATCCCTAAAGCCGAAGTGGATGATATGGAGTTCCAGGGAGCTAGGGCAGTTGGCTCATCTCCCCAGCCACAGATTACAGAAGGTATGGACTTAAGGGACTGTTCAGAGGATGTTATGGATTATGCATCGCCTGCTCAAGTACTGGCAGCAGGACAAAGTACTACAGACCCCTGCTCTACACCCGTGGCAGTTTTGGAGGCCCGAGGTGAGAAGGTGATGGTTCCTCTTTCCCAGGGGATTTCAGAGATGCAGGGAGGAGAAGCAGCCCTTTTCCCTCCCCAACAGGTAGCCAGAGCAGATGGTGTGGAGGCCCCAGCAGAAGTGCTGGCAACAGGGCAGAGTGCTAGCAACCTCTGCACAGCACCGGAAACAACTGTGGAGTTTCAGGGAGCCGGGGCAGTTGGCCCATCTCTCCAGCAACAAGCTGAGGTGGTAAAGCTTTTACCCCCAGCTGAATCACTGGCAGCAGGGCAGAATGCTACTGGCCGCTGCACACAACTGCCACTTGAGCGGATATCGGTGGATGGGACTACGGTCTCCACTCACAGCAACCCAGCAGAAGAGCTGGCAACAGAGCAGAGTGCCGCGGGCCTCTGCTCTCAACTAACAGAAGAGGGAGTTCCTATGGTACTGGATGGGACTTCGGTCCTCACTGACACAACCCCAGAAAATGGTGTGACACTGGGACAGGAGGATGTCAGCCTTGCTTTGCAAGCACTGGGGGATTTTCACCTACCACAAGTGGATGGGACTTTGGTCTCCACTTGTGTACCTCGGGGATGCTGGGCAGTCGGCCCGGATCCCCAGCGGCATGAAAGACTGAGCCCAGTCACCCTGTCTTCTCTCCAGCGGCGGGTATGTTCTCTGAGAGAAGCAGAGGTTGGCTGGGTAAATAATGCTCTGTTTGGAGCAATTTTTTTGGGGTACTGTGTGGATACCGGCATTAGAAGAATGGACCTATGGACTAACTTCGGAGTCAACCCATCTGGAGTCACCTCTTGTGTTAGTCTCCTGCCGAAAGAGGAGATGTGTGACAGGGGGTCACTTTGGACACAGGGTGAGCCAGGAAATAATGGACATTAAGAAATATATCTTGGACTACCTAAAATGGGTCTTTAATATTTATCCACCATATCCCCAAGGATATCTGTAAAGGACTATTTACTGTTTCTAAACTCAACAGGTTAATTGAGAGATACTGAGGCGTTCAGCCTCAATCACCTGTCTGCCTAGTGTAATGCTAATCCCAGCTTCTAAAAGACCTGTTCATTATTTGTGGTGATGTGGATTGGGGAAATTAAGTCTGTCCTTATGTGTAATTGTACAGGCTACAAATCCTTTCATTGTGAGATGTGTATTGCAGGTCATGGGTCTGAGACAGCAGCTGTAGCTAATTGACTCATGTAAATTGGGTCTGATGGGTATTGGGAGACAAAAGCTAACCTGTTGTCTTTTAGGAGGTGTCAAAATAATGTGTATTGTATCTTGTTATGTTGTGGGTGGAGCTGGACCATTGTTCATTTTAGGTTAATGCAGTATTGGATGGGTATAAAAGTTACTATGTTTTTCTCAATAAAGTCATTCGATCCTAGGAAGATACAGAGTGCGTCTCGTTCTTCCAGAAGGATTAATTCCTATGGGAAGTGGTCGTCTGGCTGTGGAGGATCGACAGGGAATTGTGTCCAGGAGAGGGAAGGGATCTAAACGGCGCGTTACCCCCTTTCGTATTTGGGGTGTCGTTACAGGAATAAAAGTGATCAAAAAAAAAAATAAAGTGTAAAAAAAAAAAAAAAAAAAGTAAAACGCCCCTTGTCCCCGGTAGCTCGCGATCAGAAGCAAACGCACACATAAGTCCTGCCCACAGGCCTGGACTGGCCATAGGGCATACCGGGCAAATGCCCGGTGGGCCGCGGCGGCCCACGACGGGCCGCCTGACAGCATGTCACGTCTTCCCCATCATTTACAATGTCTCCGGAGGCAGCCGGAGTTGGTGGGCGGAGCTGGGGGTGTGGCTGCCCCCTCTACTCCTCCCACAGACTCGTTCACTCTGGCTGATCCCACAGCTGATGGAGAAAGAAACAAAGACACAGCAGCAAGAGTGTCTTCATCTCCAGGCATGCTGTAAGTTACTGCACTGCTACACATGTCACTACATAGAGTCCTAACCTGGCACCATACCACATCAGCCTGCCCTATGCCACCGCACCCTGCCCTATGCTTGCCACCCCAACCTGCCTTATGCCACCGCACCCTGCCCCATGCCACCGCAACCTGCCTTACGCCACCACTACCTGCCCTATGCCACCACAACCTGCCCTATGCCACCGCAACCTGCCCTATGCCACCGCAAACTGCTCTATACCACCCCAACCTGCCCTATGCCACCGCAACCTGCCCTATACCACCGCAAACTGCCCTATGCCACCGCAACCTGCCCTATGCCACCGCAAACTGCTCTATACACCCCCCAACCTGCCCTATGCCACCGCAAACTGCTCTATACCACCCCAACCTGCCCTATGCCACCGCAACCTGCTCTATGCCACCACACCCTGCCCTATATCACCCCAACCTGCCCTATGCCACCCAGCCTGCCATATACCACCGCAAACTGCCCTATGCCACCCAAACCTGCTCTATACCACCCCAGCGTGTCCTATACAACCCCAATCTGCCCTATGCCACCCCAGCCTGCCCTATATCACAGCAACCTGCCCTATATTACCCCAACCTGCCCTATATCGCCCCAGCCGGCCCAATACCATCCCATACTTTAATTTACAGGGGTCATTTGGGGGTGCGCCTCGTGACCGTGCCTGCAGGGCACTGGGCAGGATAGACAGGAGGGGGGTGACACCATGTTTTGCCGCACCAGGTGACACCAACCCTAGTGACGCCACTGCCCCAGTGCACTCTCAGCTGCGAGTCTGAGCCACACTCAAGTGACAGTGACACCCGTCGGCACATCAGGGGGCCAGGACCCGCAACGATCCCCTTCTCTCTGGCAAGGTGGCCATGGCACTGATGATCTGATCAGTCTGGGCTCGGCTGTCTCACACAGCCGAGCAGAGAGAAGCCGCCTCCCCCTCCTCCTTCATGTCCACACAGGGGGAGGGGACCCAAAATGCAGTCCCGCACTGATCTGAGGTACATTATGGGTCTGAAGGGGGGGGTCTGTATTGTAGGGGGGGTTTCTGTATTGTAGGGGTGGTCTGAAATGTAGGGGGATTCTGTATTGTAGGGGGGTCTGTAATGTAGGGGGTCTGAAATGTAGGGGGGGTTCTGTATTGTAGGGGGGTTCTGTATTGTAGAGGGGTTCTGTATTGTAGGGGGGTCTGTAATGTAGGGGGGTTCTGTATTGTAGGGGGTCTGAAATGTAGGGGGGTTCTGTATTGTAGGGGGGTCTGTAATGTAGGGGGGTTCTGTATTGTAGGAGGGGTCTGAAATGTAGGTGGGTTCTGTATTGTAGGGGGGTCTGTATTGTAGGGGGGTCTGTAATGTAGGGGGGTTCTGTATTGTAGGGGGCGGGTCTGCATTGTAGGGGGGTCTGTAATGTAGGGGGATCTGTATTGTAGGGGGGGTTTCTGTATTGTAGGGGAGTTCTGTATTGAAGGGGGTCTGAAATGTAGGGGGGTTCTGTATTGTAGGGGGGTCTGAAATGTAGGGGGGTTCTGTATTGTAGGAGGGTCTGAAATGTAGGGGGGTTCTGTATTGTAGGGGGGTCTGTAATGTAGGGGGGTTCTGTATTGTAGGGGGGTCTGAAATGTAGGGGGTTCTGTATTTTAGGGGATTCTGAAATGTAGGGGGTCTGTATTGTAGGGGGTCTGTAATGTAGGGGGTCTGTATTGTAGGGGGTCTGTATTGTAGAGGGGGTCTGTATTGTAGAGGGGGTCTGTAATGTAGGGGGGTCTGCATTGTAGGGGGGTCTGTAATGTAGGGGGTACTGCACTGTAGGGAGAGGGTTCTGTACTGTAGGGAGGGGGTCTGTACTGTAGGGAGGGGGTCTGTAATGTAGGGGGGTCTGTATTGTAGAGGGGAGGTCTGTATTGTAGAGGGGGTCTGTACTGTAGGGGGTCTGTACTGTAGGGAGGGAGTCTGTACTGTAGGGGGGTCTGTACTGTAGGGAGGGGGTCTGCACTGTAGGGAGGTCTGTGTAACATGCAGGGGGTCCAGAACTGTTAGGGGGTGTCTGTGTTACAAACTGTGGGGGGCTGTGTAATGTAAAGGGGTCCAGAGGTGCGGTGCTATGTAATGTAAAGGGGTCCAGAGGTGCAGGGTGCTGTGTAATGTAAAAGGGTCTAGAGGTGCAGGGTGCTGTGTAATGTAAAGGGGTCCAGAGCTGCGGGTGCTGTGTAATGTAAAAGGGTCCAGAGGTGCAGAGTGCTGTGTAATGTAAAGGGGTCCAGAGGTGCAGGGTGCTATGTAATGTAAAGGGGCCCAGAGGTGCAGGGTGCTGTGTAATGTAAAAGGGTCCAGAGGTGCGGTGCTATGTAATGTAAAGGGGTCCTGGATGCTGTGTAATGTAAAGGGGTCCAGAGGTGCAGGGTGCTGTGTAATGTAAAGGGGTCCAGAGGTACAAGGTGCTGGAACCCCACATCCCATCATTAACCGCCGCCGCAAAGCGCCGCCGCGCCCCCTCTCGGGCTGCTCAGTCTAAAATGCCCGGGCCTATTTTTTGTCCCAGTCCGGGCCTGCCCGCCCACATATGTAAACGCTGTTCAAACCACATATGTGAGGTATCGCCGCGTGCAAAAATTCTAGCACTGGACCTCCTCTGTAACTCTACACTGGTAACCTGTAAGAATTTTCAAAGTGTTGCCTATGGAGATTTTTAAGTACCGAAGTTTGGCGCCATTCCATGAGTGTGCGCAATTTTAAAGCGTGACATGTTAGGAATCTTAGTACTAAGCGTAACATCATCTTTCATATTTTACAAAGAAATTGGGCTAACTTTACTGTTTTGTTATTTTTTAATTCATGAAACCATTTTTTTCCCCAAAAAAGGCGTTTGAAAAATGATTGCGCAAATACTGTGCGAGATAAAAAGTTGCAATGACCGTCATTCTATTCCCTAGGGTGTCTGCTAAAAAAACCATATAGAATGTTTCGGGGTTCTGAGTAATTTTCTAGCAAAAGAATGATGATTTGTACATGTAGGAGAGAAGTGCCAGAATAGGCCCGGTATGGAGGTGGTATAAAAGCCCGGTGTTGAAGTGGTTAAGGAACCCTCATGTTTCAAGGAACTCAGGTTGAGTAGATATTCGTCTATAGAAGGGACAAACCTACAAGCTGTCACTTTGAAGTCCATAGACATATATAACAGAATAGAGGAAGACTCTTCCTTGGAGATCTTCGCTGCC
The DNA here is from genome assembly GCA_029206835.1 of Rana muscosa. NCBI lineage: Eukaryota > Metazoa > Chordata > Amphibia > Anura > Ranidae > Rana > Rana muscosa. The sequence goes on from CM055121.1 coordinate 289,202,807, forward strand.
AGGGAGGAATATAGAAAAATTCTTCTCTCTATCTTCTTATTGAACAAGGATGTATAAACACGGGAGAAACAAGCGCTGTGTAATCCTCTGATACCTTCTACATATGCAGGAGGCTGTATTTCTCTGTGTATGGTAAAGACGGCCTTGTCTGATCCTGCCTGTACATTCATACAGATAATGCAGACATTTGCATGCGCGGCACACCATTTCCCAGGAACAGAGCTCATTCCTCAACACTTCAGAGTAACAATCATCCCAAATCTTCCAATAAAAAGAGCCGGGAAATGCGGCCGCTCTGTGTGTGGTAAGTGGCGTTCAGCAATGTGTACTTTGATCACAACAATTCCTGTCTTGGCCTTTTCCCGCTTCTACAAATTCAGCAACAAACACAACGCTATCCCCCACCCCGGTCCCCCCCCCCGTCCGTCACATCAATTCACCGACAAAGGCGTGCGATGAATCAATTCCCACCAGCCAACCAGGACTTCAAGGGATGCTTGTCCAACCTAGCGGACCTGTCAGGAGATAATCTTTTCATGATACAAGAAGCATGCTCAGTAGATATGTGTGCTTAGTTTTGTTCCAAATTTAAATTCTGACAAATTTTTCATTATTCAGAAAGTCGGATGTATCCAAATTTCCGAATTACCGTATATACTCGAGTATAAGCTGACCCGAATATAAGCCGAGGCACCTAATTTTACCACAAAAAACTGGGAAAACTTATTGACTCGAGTATAAGTCTAGGGTGTCCATCTGCATGCCTCACTGTGCCTCAATGTGTCCATGTGCATGCCTCACTGTGTCCATGCCTACTGTGCCCATGCCTCACTGTGCCCATGCCTCACTGTGCCCACGCCTCACTGTGTCCATGCCTCACTGTGTATATGCCTCACTGTGCCCATGCCTCACTGTGCCCATGCCTCACTGTGCCCATGCCTCACTGTGTCTATGACTAGACTGACGTTTAACATGGGAGTCTATGGAAGGGGCGCCCGACTTTGAAAAATCGGTGCTCCTCGGCCGTAGGTTCCCCAGACAAAAAACTTTGCACACTTGTAGAGGAAGAGTGAGGCTACATGTGTGCCAAGTTTATCGGGAACCGGGTCCCCAAATCTGGGAGATCAGGCACAAAAAGGTGACTCGAGTATAAGCCGAGGGGGGCATTTTCAGCACAAAAAAATGTGCTGAAAAACTCGGCTTATACTCGAGTATATACAGTAAACTAATGCGAAAGAACAAAACAAAATTTCGGACGAAATTCAAATTCAAATCGTGTTCAAATTTAAACACTTTTTGAATTTGAATTTCCGAAGAGAATAAAATAGAATATAAAAGAATGGAATAGATTATAAAATAATATAACATGAAAGAATAGAAAATAAAATAATAGAATAGAAAAGAAAGGAACAGGAGGGAGGGTGCATGTGATCAGCACAGGGCCAATCAGCACTGTCCAGACAGAGGGTCGGGCAATGGCGGCCCGTCCATTAGGGGCGCCGCCCCCCTAACCCATGCGTCTGGCCCCCCTAATCTACATGCAGGGCGCCGGACGCATGGATTCCAGTGTTTTTTTTTTTTTTTTAGAGACACATAATTACAGCCTGAGGCTCTAATAGGCTTCAAAAAAGGGTGGGCTCGGGGCGTAGAGCACTGTGCCCTGAGCCCACCCAGTTGTGTGACAATAGCGATTTAATATTACCTATTGTCTTCCTGCTTCTCCTCCCGGTCAATCAGGAAGCGGGTCGACCCGATTGGCCGGAGAGGAGAAGCGATCGTATTGGCCCGCCGAGGGAAGGAGGAGGGAAGCCGCCAATGACGAAGCTGCCGCCATGGAGGAGGAGGAGGAGACACAAGAAGGAGCCGAAGCTGCTAGATGGGGTAACTGCGAGGCTAGTGGGTGGATGGATGAGCAACTGACGAATGGACCGACCCCCCCTCAAAATATACAGCCAGGGCTGCTGTTAGAAATCATGGGGCCCCATACAGCCTACCTGACAGGGCCCCCTTTCCTGTCCGAAAGTGACTGGAGACATAGATTTATCATTCCCCTTTCTTTGCAGCCTCATCTGCACAGATGAATGAAGGCTCTGAGGCTTCCTGCTCATTCACAAACTAAAGAAGTTTACTATGCTTCAATGGTGAATGAACACAATAGTGATTGGTACAGATTTTTCACTGTGTTCATTCAGGAAAGGAAGGGCCCGGTAAAATACATATTTATCTCCCTGTGTGCCTATAGCAGCTGCCAGCGGGAGAGGAGAGGAGGGAAGCCGGAAGTGCTGTGGGGAAAAGGGCAAATGGGGAGTCTGGACAGAAAATGAAAGTGCCAGGACCAATCCCCCTGCAGTGCAGTTGGAGGGAGAAAGCGGAGGAGAAGCTGTCAGCGCTGCAGGGGGAGGCAGAAGAGGATTGGTGTCTGCAATAAGACAGTGCAGTGGCCCTCCTGCTCAGCAGATGCCCGGGCCCCCCTTTTGAATTGATGGAGCCTGGGCCCAGTACAGGAGGGCTGGTTGTACTGCCTTATAAGTGGCCCTGTATACAGCATTAGCCGCTACTGGTCAGGGGTCCTGCAGCCTCATAGGACAGTCAGAGGAGAGTAAAAACTCCTCCTACAAGCTTTAACCAGACACTGATAGAAGTCACAAGACTGCTATATACTGCTGATGAGAAAAGGTATTTAGCAGTTTATATTTACTAAAATAATTGCATCTCCATGTTCTGTGTACTGTGGGAGACCAGCTATAGTGACTGCCGGGTCCTGGGTTTAGTAACACTTTAATGGTATATTGGTATATAGGGGAGATGAAACACGAGGACATGTTACAAAAAAGTAAAAAAAAAAATATTGAATCTCCATTTGTCAGAGAGCAGCAATTTTAGCACTGCTTAAAGTGAAACATTAAAAATGCAAAACTCCATTAAACAACATGCCTGGGGGATGCCCTGGCGCTGCTTGTGAACCCGGCACATCTGTGCGACGTATACAACCCACGCCACCAACACCGACATTTACAAAGAAAAAAACGTGTGTTTACATTATTAAACTGTTGGCAGGTTTGGCAAAAAATTTAAGGGGGGCCCCACACAAACAAACAAAAAAAGAATAAGGCTCCCCCCCCCCTCAAATCCTATACTAGACCCTTGGGTCTGGTATGTACTTTACTTAGGGACTCCAGGCAGAAACGTAAAAAAAAAAAGGAAAGTCACTCAGGGCCGGTGCTACCACTAGGCAAACTAGGCAGCCACCTAGGGCGCACTGCTGCCCAGGGTGCCCGGCCACTGGTGTTCCTACTCTCTTCTCTCTGCAGCAAGCAACTAAGTCTCAGCATGAGCAGGCAGCCACTGCTCCATTCCCATGTAGTGTCAGAGTTGCAGCGGAGGACTGTGTCTGTGTCCCGACTCCCGAATGAATGGAAGCAAGCAAACATTCATTGATGGGCGCTGATGAGGCTGCATTTTATGGGCGCTGGTGAGGCTGCATTGATGGGCGCTGATGAGGCTGCATTTGATGGGCGCTGCTGAGGCTGCATTTGATGGGCGCTGCTGAGATTGCATTTGATGGGCGCTGCTGAGGCTGCATTTGATGGGCGCTGCTGAGGCTGCATTTGATGGGCGCTGGTGAGGCTGCATTTGATGGGCGCTGGTGAGGCTGCAATTGATGGGTGCTGGTAAGGCTGCATTGAAGGGCGCTAGTGAGGCTGCATTAATGGGCGCTGGTGAGGCTGCAATTGATGGGCGCTGGTGAGGCTGCATTTGATGGGCGCTGGTGAGGCTGCATTTGATGGGCGCTGCTGAGGTTGCATTTGATGGGCGCTGCTGAGGCTGCGTTTGATGGGCGCTGGTGAGGCTGCATTTGATGGGCGCTGGTAAAGGGCTGCATTTGATGGGCGCTGGTGAGGCTGCATTGATGTGCGCTGGTGAGGCTGCAATTGATGGGCGCTGGTAAGGCTACATTGATGGGCGCTGGTAAGGCTACATTGTTGGGCACTGGTGAGGCTGCATTTGATGGGCGCTGGTGAGGCTGCATTGATGGGCGCTGGTGAGGCTGCATTTGATGGGCACTGGTGAGGCTGCATTTGATGGGTGCTTCATTAAAAAGATGGGGTATACATGGGCAGGGCAAAGAGGGCGGAGGCAAGGGGGGGCGGCAAAATGAGGCTTCAACTAGGGTGTCAAAAATCCTTGCACCAGGGGTGGGCAGGAGGAGAAGTTGCCCTGAGCGCATTGAAGCAAAAGGGGCAAAAAATAGATGCAGGAGGGGTACACCCACTCTAATTTCCAAATTTCAGAATATTCGAACTTCGGATTTTCATTCTTTTGAATTTCCGTATTTCAGGTTTTTGGAATTTTTGAATTTCCGAATCTCTGAATTTTAGTTTTTTGGAAAAAATGCGTTAAATGGGTTTCCGGTAATTCGGATATTTCCAAATGAACGAATTTGTTGAATTTAGTAAAAAAAAAAAAAAAAGAATTTGGAACGAAACGAATTGCACATGTCTGGAGACTGAAGAAGAGATTGTATAAATGTAGGGAGGGTTTTCCTGAACTCTTCTAGTATTGTCGCTCTGCTGTGATTTGTAATAAGATGTCTTTATCTTCTGTAATAACAAAGCAGACAAGAGCTGATAGAAATACAGAACTCCGATGTTATAGCTCCACGTTTGGTGTGTAAAAATTTCCTCGCTACATTATCATGCATTTTATATTATTCCTGAACATTCATGCAGCCAGACGGATCATCATCATTTAATGTGATACAATGTCACAAAACTCACTTCCCGTGTCAGCACTTCACAAAAGGATTCCATGTTTCACCTTGACTGGTAATAATCCCAGTACAGAACATTGAGCTTCAACCATAAGCAGATGACTTTAAAGGGCCGGGGTCTGAGAATTCTTAGGCCCCTTTCACACTGGGGCGTTTTTCATGCGGTTTAGCGCTAATAATAGCGCTGTTATACCGCATGAAAAAATCCTGCCCTGTGCCTTCAATGTGAAAGCCCGAAGGCTTTCACACTGAAGCGGTGCGCTAGCAGGACCGCTCCAAAAGTCCTGCTAGCCGCTTCTTTACAGCGGTAAAGGAGCGGTGTGTTCACCGCTCCTTTACCGCGGTCTCCCATTGAAATCAATGGGACAGCGCGGTAATACCGCCCGCAAACCGCGGCAATAGCCGCGGTTTGCGGGCGGTATTAACCCTTTTTCGGCCGCTAGCGGGGGTTAAGTTAACCCCCCTAGCGACCGCATACCGCGGTAAGAACGACAGTATAGCAGCGCTGAAAATTGCGCTGCTATACCGCCACCGCACCTGCCCGCCCCAGTGTGAAAGGGGCCTTACATTAGGGGGGCGGGGGGTGGGGGTACACGCCCGCAGTACGCCTGTGCCCAGACATTAAAGTATTTACATTTTTTAACCCTTTCAACACCGGGCTTTTATACCACTTCCATACCGGGCCTATTCTGGCACTTCTCTCCTACATGTACAAATCATCATTCTTTTGCTAGAAAATTACTCAGAACCCCCAAACATTATATATATATATGTTTTTTTTAGCAGACACCCTAGGGAATAAAATGACGGTCATTGCAACTTTTTTTCTTGCACGATATTTGCGCAATAATATTTCAAACGCCTTTAAAAAAAAAAAAAAAAAAAAAATGGTTTCATGAATTAAAAAATAACAAAACAGTAAAGTTAGCCCAATTTTTGGGGAAAATATGAAAGATGATGTTACGCCGAGTAAATAGATACCTAACATGTCACGCTTTATAAAATTGCGCACACTCATGGAATGGCGCCAAACTTCGGTACTTAAAACACCAGGTTAGAATTACAGAGGAGGTCTAGTGCTAGAATTGTTGCACGCGCTCTAACGCACGCGGCGATACCTCACATATGTGCTTTGAACGGCGTTAACATATGTGGGCGACTTACGTGTGCATTCGCTTCTGATCGCGAGCTACCGACGACAGGGGCGTTTAATTTTTTTTTTTACTTATTTATTTATTTTTTTACACTTATTTTACTTTTTTTTTGATCACTTTTATTCCTATTACAAGGAATGTAAACATCCCTTGTAATAGGAATGTGTGTAACAGCTCCTCTTTATTGAGAGATGCGGGGTCAATAAGACCTCCCCCTCCCCCCACATCTCTCCTCCAGGCTGGAAAGCATGAGATCGTGATTTTTTTTTCACTGATCTCATACTTACTAGCCGCAATGGTGGCTTTGTTTACATTTGAGGACCCGGGCGTGACGTCATCACATCGCGCCCGGGCCTCTGACGATCATAGAGATGACTGGTGACCATCTGGTCACCAGTCATCTCTATGCTCATCATGTGACCCACCACCGGCGCCGGAAGATTCTCTCCGGGTCCCCGATCGCACGGGAGAGCCCGGAGAAGCACCAGATGGCGACGGGAGGAGGGTTGTCCCCTCCCGCCGCCTATAAGAACGATCAAGCGGCGGAACCGCCGCTATGATCATTCTTATGGTGCGCAGTATCGCCGGCACTTCAAAAGGATATCTGAATGATGCCTCTAGCTGCACCCATCATTCAGATATCCCCCTTCAAACCCAGGACGTCATATGACGTCCACCCAGGATGGGAGATCCCATCTGTGGACGTCATATTACTATGGCTGGGTAGGGAAGTGGTTAAAAAAATTTAATAAAAATTTTGATCACTTTTATTCCTATTACAAGGAATGTAAACATCCCTTGTAATAGGAATGGTGTGTGACAGGTCCTCTTTATGGAGAGATGCCGGGTCAATAAGACCCCACATCTCTCCTCCAGGCTGGAAAGCATGAGATCAGGAAAAACAAATCACCAATCTCATGCTTACTAGCCGCAATCGTGGCTTTGTTTACTTCCAGGTACCCGGGCGTGACATCATAACGTCGCGCCCGGGCCTCCGACGGTTATAGAGATGACTGGTGACTATCTGGCCACCGGACGTCTCTATGATCCTCATGCGACGCCGGGCGATTCATTCTCCGGGCCCCCGATGGCACGGGAGAGCCCGGAGAAGCACCGGATGACGGCGGGAGGGGGTGTCCCCTCCCGCAGCCTATAAGAACGATCAAGCAGTGGAACTGCCCCTATAATCATTCTTATCATGCACAGAATCGCCGGCAGAAGAAAAGGATATCTGAATGTTGCCTCCAGCTGCAGGCATCATTCAGATATCCCCCCACAAAGCCCAGGACGTCATATGACGCCCACCCAGGGTGGGCGATCCCATCTGTGGACGCCATATGACTATGGCTGGGTATTGAAGTGGTTTAAAGCGGTATAAAACCCAGCAGCAATCAGTTCTTATATTGTAGCTCACCAATTATTATATAAGATGGCTGCATTTTGTTTTTCAGGCGTTCTTTCTTTTAGCTTCATCAGGTGATCTGGCCAGCAAGTCTGTTGTAACAAGCTCTCTTGCAGATGTATCTTTTTTTTTTTTTAAGCACCTAATTAGAGCCATAGGCTCTATCAGGCTTCAAAATAGGGTGGGCTTGTGGCACAGAGCATTGCGCCATGAGCCCACCCAAGTGTTACAACAGCGAATGAACATCCGGCCAAACTGAAGTGGGTGTGAGGCCTCGTACACACGGGCGGGAATCTCGTCGGGGAAAAAAACGGCGGTTTTCCAGACAGGATTCCCGGCAAGCTTGCCTTGCTCGCCGAGTGTACACACGGCCATTCAAAAGAACCATCGTTCTTTTGACTGGCAAGAACGCGGTGACGTCATCGCTCGTCACATTCGATGCTGTCGCCGCCATCTTGCTACACCCTACACTACCCTTGTAGCTACCGCGCATGCGTCAAAGTCACTTCGAGCATGCGCGGGTTTACCATTGACAGGTAAGCATACACACTCTCGGGTTTCTCGTCGGGAAACAGGCCGACGAGAATCCCGACGAGAAAATAGAGAGCAGGTTCTCTATTTTTCTCGTCGAGATTCCCGGCGAGGAACCACACACACGACCGGTTTTCTCTGCAAAAAGCTCTCCCAGCAGTTTTCTTGCCGAGAAAACCGGTCATGTGTATGGGGCTTGAGACTCATTTTCTGATTGGTTGAATAGAGAAGACACCCGATTGGCCACTGACCAATCGACCTGGGGGTGGGTCGGTGGCACACTGTTTGCCGCCCCCCCCCCAAAAAAAAAAATAATAATTCCACTGACCGCCGCTGGTTGAGGATATTGCAACCAATCCGAAACGATTATCCATAACGGTTCTCATAGATATTGTGACACTTTAAACTGACTCATGACATAAAAATGATTCCTGCAAATCATAGAAAAATACATTAAAATGAGATCATAAAAATAAAAACATAAATAAAAAAACGATATATTATTTTTGTTTCCATACAAATAAAATAAAAGGTCTTTTTATGTTGCGGTCCGGCTTTATGTTGTAGCTGTAAAACCTCTCCAATTATCTACTAGAAGGTTCTGTCTTGTGCTGGCGAGACACCGACTGATTCTCGCTGCCGATGTGACCAATCCAGTGAACCGTACTGATAATTCAGCAGGCCAAGATTTAAAAATAGTATCAACGAGCGCTCTGATGTCCTCAAATTGTTCAGCGTTGGTCAGAAATTTCTAGATGTTCCTGGCTAATGAGCCAAGAAGTGAGTGAGAAAAGCAAATGTACTTTCTTCGCAGCTTTCTCTCCATTCTGCAGATCAGCACAATGCAGCACATAAAGGTCGGGATCAGGAAGAGGAGTTAACAGGACTCTGTACTTTGCATCTCTATATCTCCTATCGGATCAATGTTTATAAACAATGTTACTTTGTATCTCTCTCTCTTCTGAACAATGTTTATAAACAATGTTACTTTCTATCTCTCTATCTCCTGTCTGATCAATGTTTATAAACAATGTTACTTTGTATTGCTCTCTCTTCTGAACAATGTTTATAAACAACGTTACTTTGTATCTCTCTATCTCCAGTTTGAACAATGTTTATAAACAACGTTACTTTGTATCTATCTATCTCCATTTTGAACAATGTTTATAAACAATGTTACTTTGTATCTCTATCTCCTGTCTGATCAATGTTTATAAACAACAATACTTTGTATCGCTCTCTCTTCTGAACAATGTTTATAAACAACGTTACTTTGTATCGCTCTCTCTCTCTTCTGAACAATGTTTTTAAATAATGTTACTTTCTATCTCTCTATCTCCAGTCTGACTAATGTTTATAGACAATGTTTCTTTGTATCTTCCGATCTCCAGTCTGAACAATGTTTATAAACAATGTTGCTTTGAATCTCCAGTCTGAATAATGTTTCTAAACAGTGTCACTTTGTGTCTCTCTATCTCTCTTCTGATCAATGTTTATAAAAACAATGTTACTTTGTGTCTCTCTATATCTCTTCTGATCAATGTTTATAAACAATGTTACTTTGTATCTCTCTATCTCCAGTCTGAACAATGTTTTAAACAGTGTTACTTTGTATCTCTCTATCTCCAGTCTGAACAATGTTTATAAACAATGTTACTTTGTATCGCTCTCTCTTCTGAACAATGTTTTTAAATAATGTTACTTTGTATCTCTCTATCTCCAGTTTGAACAATGTTTATAAACAACGTTACTTTGTATCTCTATCTCCTGTCTGATCAATGTTTATAAACAACAATACTTTGTATCACGCTCTCTTCTGAACAATGTTTATAAACAACGTTACTTTGTATCGCTCTATCTCTCTTCTGAACAATGTTTTTAAATAATGTTACTTTCTATCTCTCTATCTCCAGTCTGACTAATGTTTATAGACAATGTTTCTTTGTATCTTACGATCTCCAGTCTGAACAATGTTTATAAACAATGTTGCTTTGAATCTCCAGTCTGAATAATGTTTCTAAACAGTGTCACTTTGTGTCTCTCTATATCTCTTCTGATCAATGTTTATAAACAATGTTACTTTGTATCTCTCTATCTCCAGTCTGAACAATGTTTTTAAACAGTGTTACCTTGTATCTCTCTATCTCCAGTCTGAACAATGTTTATAACCAACGTTACTTTGTATCTCCAGTCTGAATAATGTTTATAAACAGTGTCACTTTGTGTCTTTCTATCTCTCTTCTGATCAATGTTTATAAACAATGTTACTCTGTGTCTCTCAATCTCATGATCATTGTTTATAAACAATGTTACTTTTTATTCCCTGTCTGATCAATGTTTGTAAACAATGTTACTTTGTATCCCTTTTTATTGCATATCTGAACAGTATTGATAAAATCCTTCTTTTGAGAGCATCCGTTTATAAAGCTGCTGTATTTACACAGCAATAATGAACATCAGTAGTGAATGTTTTTGGACTCATTGATCCGGCGCTCTTTTTGGAATTTCTATACACAAGAGAATGTTTATAAACAATGTTACTGTAATAGAATGTATAAATAACTGACTCCATTTTTAAGTAGAAATGAACTATGCAAACTGTTAGTTAAACTAATTATGTCAAAAACCATATTGAAAAGTTCATTTCTACTTAAAAATGGAGTCAGTTATTTATACATTCTATTACAGTAACATTGTTTATAAACATTGATCAGACCAGAGAGAGAGAGAGAGATACAAAGTTACATTGTTTATAAACATTGATCTGATGGGAAATAGAGAAATACAAAGTAACATTGTTTATAAACATTAATCAGACAGGAGATCAGTGGCGGCTGGTGCTCAAAATTTTTGGGGGGGCGCAAAAAAATTGAAAATTTTTAAAAATAAAAACATCAATTGCAGCCTCACTGTGCCATCAAATACCGCCACTGTGCCATCAAATACCGCCACTGTGCCATCAAACGCAGCCACTGTGCCATCAAACGTAGCCACTATGCCATCAAATACCGCCACTGTGCCATCAAACGCAGCCACTGTGCTCATCAATTGCAGCCACTGTGCCCATCAAATGCTCCCACTGTGCCATCCAATGCTGCCACTGTGCCATCCAATGCTCCTAATGCTGCCACTGTGCCATCCCATGTTGCCACTGTGCATTCCAATGCTGCCACTGTGCCATCCAATGCTCCCAATGCTCCCACTGTGCCATCCAATGCTTCCACTGTGCCATCAAATGCTCCCACTGTGCCATCCAATGCTTCCACTGTGCCATCAAATGCTCCCACTGTGCCATCCAATGCCCCCACTGTGCCATCCAATGCTGCCACTGTGCCATCCAATGCTGCCACTGTGCCATCCAATGCTCCCACTGTGCCCTCCAATGCCCCCACTGTGCCATCCAATGCTGCCACTGTGCCATCAAATGCTCCCACTGTGCCATCCAATGCCCCCACTGTGCCATCCAATGCTGCCACTGTGCCATCAAATGCTCCCAATGCTGCCACTGTGCCATCAAATGCTCCCACTGTGCCCTCCAATGCTGCCACTGTGTCATCCAATGCTGCCACTGTGCCATCCCCCCTGCTCGTCATCTGCCCGGCACTTACCCTGTCTTGGTGGGGCAACGGGTGACGGCGAGCGGTGCCTTCTCCTCTCCATGCGTCTTCTCCCGTCCTCCTCTCCGATAGGCATCCAATCACAGCGCCTGACGTTTCAGCCAATCAGGCGACCGGTAACAGACCCGGCAACCTGATTGGCTGAGAGGTGGGTCAATGTTAGCAAAGCGAATTCCTTCGGCTTTGCTAACATTGAACTGAATGAGAAGGAACGCACAGCGTTGCGCCCGATTCTCCCTTTTTTGGACGCCTATTAGAGCAAAAGGCTCTAATCAGGTGCTTCCAAAAAACACCCCCACCGCTGTAATTCAGGTGCCCGGTGACCGAAAAATGGCCGTACACCTGAATAGGGGGTGTCAGCACCGACCATAGATAGATTCATGCAATGCAGCAATCTATCTATGGTAATTAGAGAGTGACAGGAGGGGGCGCCCCTGCGCCCTTAAGGACGCACCACGCCACTGCAGGAGATAGAGAGATACAAAGTAACATGGTTTATAAACATTGATCAGACAGGAGATAGATTGTTACAAAGTAACATGAATGGTTTGTATTGTATGTATCTGTTTTATTCATCTGCAGAACAAAGTATGAGCTTCAATCTGCATATGATGTCAGTTAAAGTAACCAAACAAGTACCGGTAAATGAAAAAATAAAAAAATAAGATTTGTCTAAATTTAATCCCTTTTAACCAATTCTTTTACCCCAATCAGCCCTAATTATCACCTTTATCTCCATCTCCCTTCAACTATTATTAACCTACAGTATGCTATTCTATTAAAAAACTTTATTATTTCAACTTTTTCGTCCTTTATTTTTGTGTCACATTAAAAAAAAAAAAAAAACATAAAAAATGTAAATATTTTCATTTGTAAACAACTTTGCAATGCTTTGTACCAGAAACCTAATTGTATCTTAATTTTAAACAGGACAAATTATAAAATAAAATGTATAGGTATTACCTACAGTAATGCCCTCAGATCATCCGTGTGGCACTTTTGTATTTGAACTTTGCAAGTGTAACTTCCAAACTTGAGGTCCCCTGTCTTTAGAGGAACCCTGTTTTTAGAGGAACCCTGTTTTTAAAGGAACCCTGTTTTTAGAGGAACCCTGTTTTTAGAGGAACCCTGTTTTTAGAAGTCCCCTGTTTTTTAGAGGAATCCTGTTTTTAGAAGTCCCCTGTTTTTAGAGGTCCCCTGTTTTTAGAGGAACCCTGTTTTTAGAGGAACCCTGTTTTTAGAAGTCCCCTGTTTTTTAGAGGAACCCTGTTTTTTAGAGGAACCCTGTTTTTAGAAGTCCCCTGTTTTTAGAAGTCCCCTGTTTTTTAGAAGTCCCCTGTTTTTTAGAGGAACCCTGTTTTTAGAAGTCCCCTGTTTTTAGAGGTCCCCTGTCTTTAGAGGAACCCTGTTTTTAGAGGTCCCCTGTTTTTAGAGGAACCCTGTTTTTAGAGGTCCCCTGTTTTTAGAGGTCCCCTGTCTTTAGAGGAACCCTGTTTTTAGAGGTCCCCTGTTTTTAGAGGAACCCTGTTTTTAGAAGTCCCCTGTTTTTAGAAGTCCCCTGTTTTTTAGAGGAACCCTGTTTTTAGAAGTCCCCGGTTTTTAGAAGTCCCATGTTTTTTAGAGGAACCCTGTTTTTAGAGATTCCCTGTTTTTAAAGGAACCCTGTTTTTAGAGGTCCTCTGTCTTTAGAGGTCCCCTGTCTTTAGAGGAACCCTGTTTTTAGAAGTCCCCTGTCTTTAGAGGAACCCTGTTTTTAGAGGAACCCTGTTTTTAGAGGTCCCCTCTTTTTAGAGGAACCATGTCTTTAGAGGAACCCTGTTTTTAGAGGTCCTCTGTTTTTAGAGGTCCCCTGTCTTTAGAGGAACCCTGTTTTTAGAGGTCCCCTGTCTTTAGAGGAATCCTGTTTTTAGAGGTCCCCTCTTTTTAGAGGAACCCTGTTTTTAGAGGTCCCCTGTTTTTAGAGGTCCCCTGTTTTTAGAGGAACCCTTTTTTTAGAGGTTCCCTGTTTTTAGAGGAACCCTTTTTTTAGAGGTCCCCTGTTTTTAGAGGTCCCCTGTCTTTAGAGGAACCCTGTTTTTAGAGGTCCCCTGTCTTTAGAGGAACCCTGTTTTTAGAGGTCCCCTCTTTTTAGAGGAACCCTGGTTTTAGAGGAGCCTTGTTTTTAGAGGTCCCCTGTTTTTAGAGGTCCCCTGTCTTTAGAGGAACCCTGTTTTTAGAGGTCCCCTGTCTTTAGAGGAATCCTGTTTTTAGAGGAATCCTGTTTTTAGAGGTCCCCTGTTTTTAGAGGAACCCTGTTTTTAGAGGTCCCCTGTTTTTTAGAGGAACCCTGTTTTTAGAAGTCCCCTGTTTTTAGAAGTCCCCTGTTTTTAGAGGAACCCTGTTTTTAGAGGTCCCCTGTCTTTAGAGGAACCCTGTTTTTAGAGGAACCCTGTTTTTAGAAGTCCCCTGTTTTTTAGAGGAACCTTGTTTTTAGAGATTCCCTGTTTTTAGAGGAACCCTGTTTTTAGCGGTCCCCTGTCTTTAGAGGAACCCTGTTTTTAAAGGAACCCTGTTTTTAGAGGTCCCCTGTCTTTAGAGGAATCCTGTTTTTAGAGGTCCCCTGTCTTTAGAGGAACCCTGTTTTTAGAGGAACCCTGTTTTTAGAAGTCCCCTGTTTTTTAGAGGAACCTTGTTTTTAGAGATTCCCTGTTTTTAGAGGAACCCTGTTTTTAGCGGTCCCCTGTCTTTAGAGGAACCCTGTTTTTAAAGGAACCCTGTTTTTAGAGGCCCCCTGTCTTTAGAGGAATCCTGTTTTTAGAGGTCCCCTGTTTTTAGAGGAACCCTGTTTTTAGAGGTCCCCTGTTTTTAGAGGAACCCTGTTTTTAGCGGTCCCCTGTCTTTAGAGGAACCCTGTTTTTAGAAGTCCCCTGTTTTTAGAGGAACCCTGTCTTTAGAGGAACCCTGTCTTTAGAGGAACCCTGTTTTTAGAAGTCCCCTGTTTTTTAGAGGAACCCTGTTTTTAGAGATTCCCTGTTTTTAGAGGAACCCTGTTTTTAGAGGAGCCCTGTTTTTAGCGGTCCCCTGTCTTTAGAGGAACCCTGTCTTTAGAGATCCCCTGTTTTTAAAGGAACCCTATTTTTAGAGGTCCTCTGTCTTTAGAGGAACCCTGTTTTTAGAGGAACCCTGTTTTTAGAGGTCCCCTCTTTTTAGAGGAAACCCTGTTTTAGAGGAGCCCTGTTTTTAGAGGTCCCGTTTTTAGAGGAGCCCTGTTTTTAGAGGTCCCCTGTCTTTAGGGGAACCCTGTTTTTAGAGGAACCCTGTCTTTAGAGGTCCCCTGTTTTTAGAGATCCCCTGTTTTTAGAGAAGCCCTGTTTTTAGAGGTTCCCTGTCTTTAGAGGAATCCTGTTTTTAGAGGAATCCTGTTTTTAGAAGAACCCTGTCTTTAGAGGTCCCCTGTTTTTAGAGGAACCCTGTTTTTAGAGGTCCCCTGTTTTTAGAGATCCCCTGTTTTTAGAGATCCCCTGTTTTTAGCGGTCCCCTGTTTTTAGAGGTCCCCTGTTTTTAGAGGTCCTCTGTTTTTAAAGGAGCCCTGTTTTTAGAGGAGCCCTGTTTTTAGAGGAGCCCTGTTTTTAGAGGTCCCTTGTTTTTAGAGGAGCCCCGTTTTTAGAGGAACCCTGTTTTTAGAGATCCCCTGTTTTTAGAGGAGCCCTGTTTTTAGAGGTCCCCTGTTTTTAGAGGTCCCTTGTTTTTAGAGGTCCCCCTGTTTTTAGAGGAGCCCTGTTTTTAGAGGAACCCTGTTTTTAGAGGAGCCCTGTTTTTAGAGGAACCCTGTTTTTAGAGGAACCCTGTTTTTAGAGATCCCCTGTTTTTAAAGGTCCCCTGTTTTTAGAGGTCCCCTGTTTTTAGAGGAACCCTGTTTGTGTTTAAGGGCAGTCTTGGTTGATCTTCTCCAATCATGATCCATTGATGAGTGGAATCCATCACCTCGGATACACATATCCGTATTCGCTCGTAGTGCGGAGGAATGCCAACATTTGTCATAACGCAGCCCCGTCGTCTCTGTCAGTTTGTGAACTCCATTGTGTATTGCCGGAGGGTTTTACACCTCTGAATTAATGGGATTCAGGTAAATAGACTTCAGATGTCAGCACTGTGAAGTCTATATGGTGTAGTTAATTGCTAATTATATAAAACTCGACATGAATTAATTATCTTGAGATGAAGTTTGATACATGGTGTGACAGTGTGATGTGAGTGAAAGGTGACCTCAGCCCCTTCCATGGTGATTACTTGTCTTTATAAACAGGACAGGGGTCTTAAAGGGGGTGTACAGGCTCATTTATACCTTTTTGTTTTTCTAAGATGTATGTAATCTTACCAACATGTGCCAATGTCCCCCCCCCCCCCCTCGGCCAATTCTAACACTTCTCACATATACACTCACCGGCCACTTTATTAGGTACACCTCTTCCATTGCTCGGTAACACAAATTGCTAATCAGCCAATCACATGGCAGCAACTCAACGCATTTAGGCATCTAGACGTGGTGAACACGACTTGCTGAAGTTCAAACCGCGCATCAGAATGGGGAAGAAAGGGGATTTCAGTGACTTTGAACGTGGCATGGTTGTTTGTGCCAGACGAGCTGGTCTGCGTATTTCTGCGATTTTCACGCACAACCATCTCTCGGGTTTACAGAGAATGGTGGGAAAAAGAGAAAATATCCAGTGAGCGTCAGTTGTGTGGAGGAAAATGCCTTATTGATGTCCTGGACCGTGTTGATTGGCTTGTTGGCACAGATTTTGGTGAGTACAAGGTCATCCTTCGGTGCGACTCCCTCGCCATCTCCCACACACCCCCCCACCACAATGTTGTCATATATTTATTATATTTTTTCTATCCTATAACAGATACAATGATTTGGCACCTGCCCCTGAGGAAGCGAGCAGAGCTCGCGAAACGCGTCGGGCCTTTGATGCCCCATCTATCTGATTATCGAGTATCCGTGCTACCGCACTTGACTCATTTCTATATGCCAACATCATATGCACTCCACATGAGTGCATAAGATCATTCTACATTGTGTGCAAACCAGTGCACTGGTCCACCTGTATAATTATTTTTATCATTGTCATATGGATGTATTGTTGTTGTTTTTTATCCATGTTCTGTACCTTGCTGTACACCATGGCCACTATGCCTGGCGACACACACTTATTGTTGTCTCCTCCCTTGGTGTACAGCTATGTTTGTTACGAATAAAATAGATCACACAACAAAATTTTCCTTGTTTACATGTGCCTATCTCTTCCACCTCACACAAAGTCCCAGGGCTTTTCTTTTCTGTTATTGATGTCAGAGGAGAATGGGCAGACTGGTTCCAGATGATAG
Source organism: Rana muscosa (assembly GCA_029206835.1). Taxonomy (NCBI): domain Eukaryota; kingdom Metazoa; phylum Chordata; class Amphibia; order Anura; family Ranidae; genus Rana; species Rana muscosa. Next base: position 289,219,652 of record CM055121.1, read on the forward strand.
AAAGGCAACAGTAACTCAAATAACCCCTCGTTACATCCAAGGTATGCAGAATACCCTCTCTGAACGCACAACACAACCAACCTTGAAGCAGATGGGCTACAGCAGCAGAAGACCCCACCGGGTGCCGCTCTTGTAAGCTGAGAACAGGAAACTGAGGCTACAATTGGCACAGGATCACCAAAATTGGACAATAGAAGTTGGAAAAACGTTGCCTGGTCTGAAAAGTCTGGATTTCAGCTGCGACATTCAGATGGTGGGGGTCAGAATTTGGCGCATGGATCCATCCTGCCTTGTATCACCGGTTCAGGCTGGTGGTGTAATGGTGTGGGGGCATAGGCGTGCACAGGGGGTGTGCCAGGTGTGCCTGGGCACACCCTAATCGCTATGGGCGGTGCTGATTTGCCCTACTGCTGAGGCTTCCCCTATGTTGCCCCCCCCCCCATGCCCTGAAGTGCTGCTGGCTTCTCTTCTCTCCTCTTCCCACAGCTACCGCGGGGGGATGTTTCAGGATGGAGAATGAGGGAGAGGGGCTAGTAAATATGTCAATTACTAGCACCTTTCTTTTCTAAAGGAACACAGTGAACACACTCACAGTATTCATTCATAGATGAAGCATAGTAAATGGTGTTGACTATGTTTCAGTCTGTGAATAAACAGGAAGCCGCTCAGCACAGAGCGTTTCCCGTTCATTAAATGTCCCGTGCAGCTGAGGCTGCATAGAATGGCGTCTGTGTTTAAGCTTTGGGGTGCACACCCTAATGCAATAGGCTTCGCACACCTATGTGTGGGGGGGGATATTTTCTTGGCACACTTTGGGCCCATGGGCGTCCGCTGAACTTTTTTCAGGGGGGGGCGTCATTTTAAGGACATCCATGCATCTTTGGGGCAGTGGAGCAGCGCTGTATACACCACTCCTCCACCGCCCATTGTAATAAATGGGCACCGCTGCTTCGGCTTCAGCAGCGGCGATGCACAGTTGCATTTAACCCTGTCTTCAACCGCTAGCTGGGGTTAAAAGCACCCCACTAGCGGCCGAATAGCGCCATTAAAACGATGGTAAATCGCCGCTAAAACTAGCGGCGCTTTACCGATAACGTGACCAGCTGGCAGTGTGAAATAGCTCTTGAGGATAATTCAGCTTCACTCAATGTCCATATAAATATAGCCTAGAGAAGTGTTTCTCAACTCCAGTCCTCAAGGCGTCCCAACAGGTCATGTTTTCAGGCTTTCCATTATTTAGCACAGGTGATTTGATCAGTTTCACTGCCTTAGTAATTACCACAGCCGTTTCATCCGAGGGAAATCCTGAAAACATAACCTGTCGGGGCACTTTGAGGACTGAACTTGAGTAACACTAAACTAGAGAATGTACATCTTTCTATATTGCAATACATCTGTTGTGGCCATATTTTGATCTGTATGAAAACAGCCTATACTGTATACTGTACAGCCTATACTGTATGTATAGGTTGTTTTCATCAAGATCAAAATATGGCCGCCCACAACACAGATGTATTGCAATACATTGCAATACAAAAAGATGTACACAGTGGTGTCGTGGCACAGGCACTGCTGTTACCTGTAGTTCTTCAGCGATAGGCCCAGGGCAGGCACTGGCAGCGTATTCTCTCTTGTCTCGGCCACTGCACGCCACGCACCTGCGGGAGAAGCCGCGCCGGCCGGATTGGCATAGGCACAACATACATTTAAACAGGCTGAGGCAGCAGCCAATCATGGAACAGCCGAGTCGCGGTGATGTTAAGCAGAGGTCCGAGCGGCAGAGCCAATCCCATGCTCGGGCCGGGGGTGAGGAGGGAGGGACGGACGTGTAGTCGAAAAAGACTGAGAGCAGCCCCAGCCCCCCAGGCCAGCAGCAGACTTAGAAAAAAGAGTCCACGGCTGCCGTGGAGGCGGCCGCGGCGGCCATTGCAACAAGTGTCTTCACTCTGACTTCAACACTCTTACGATTCCAGGGGGGGGGGCGTTTGACCCCCCTTGCCCTATGGAGCGGACGCCCATGTTTGGGCCCCTTGGTACCAATTGAGAATCGGTTTATACACCACGGCCTACCTGAGTATTGTTGCTGACCATGTCCATCGCTTTATGACTACAGTGTACCCATCTTCTGATGGCTCCTTCCAGCAGGATAATGCCCCATGTCACAAAGCTCCAATCATCTCACCACTGGACAAAGAGGTCCCTGTCCTCCAATGGCCTCCACACTCCCCACATCTCATCCAATAGAGCACCTTTGGGATGTGGTGGAACGGGAGGATTGGCTTCATGGATGTGCAGCCGACAAATCTGCAGCAACTGCGTGATGTTATCATGTCACTATGGAGCAAAGTCTCTGAGGAACGTTTCCAACACCTTGTTGTATCTATTCCACTAAGAATGAAGGCAAAAGGGGGTCCAACCCGCTACTAGCAAGGGGGACCTAATAAAGTGGCCGGTAATTGTATGTAAAAATCTTCATTTTTTTTGCTAGAAACTTGCTTAGAACCCCCCAAACATTATACATTTTTTAAGCAGCGACCCTAGAGAACAAAATGGTGCAGTTTTTTATGTCACACGTTATGTGCGCAGCAGTTTTTTAAAACACAATTTTCTTGAGAAAAAATACGCTTTAATGAATTTTGGTGCGCACATTCACCATATAATACCAAATCGTTTGATAAAATATAAAAGATGATGTTATGCCGAGTAAATTGATACCCAACACGTCACGCTTTAAAATTGCACACGCTCGTGGAATGGGGCCAAACTATGGTACTTAAAATCTCCATAAGTAACAATCGCTTTTACAGGTTACCAGTTTAGAGTTACTTCAGTCGTGGGCTCCCCGGTGGGATAGGAGAGCCAGGGAAAGAGGCAGAGGGGGTCCCGCTTCCGCCGCATTTAAAAGCGATCCAGCGGTTATTCAGCCACTCGGGTCACTTTTGCTTTATTCAGCATCGCTGGCTGAACAGATTGATACCAGGGTCATGACGGCAGCTGCAGCCGTGGCTCCCGGTATACTCACTTCAACCCGAGGACGTACAGGTATGTCCATTTGAGGGACGTGGTTAAATCAGCTGAATACATTCCAGATTATTAAAACAAAAGTTGTGCAATGTTTACCATTAATTTCCTTTAGGAAGTAGCCACAGCCTCAGTAGAAAAACCTGTCCCCTGCCAGCATGCTGCAGAGAAGGACCTTTGTTCTCTGTGTGGAAGCAGGTGTCTCTCTGAAGAGGTCCAACCCACCTTCTACTGAAAAAGTGCTGGAGTTTGCTAATCTCCAGAGAGTTTGCTGAATGCTCTGCGGGGGATGTGTAAGACCTCTGCAGGGGGACCACTACTTCTGCACTGGGAACAAGGGTTCTCCACTGCAGCATGCTGGCAGGAGACAGGCTTTTCTGCTTCAACTGTGGCTGCTTCAGGAAGAAAACATACTCTAAGGTACAGTGGCGGCCCATCCATTAGGGGCGCATGGGCTCCGCCCCCCCTATCCATTCGTCCGGCCCCCTAATCTACATGCAGGGCACTGGAGGCATGGATTCCAATGTGGCGGGGGTGTTTTTTTTTTGAAGCATGTGATTAGAGCCAGAGGCACCAATAGGCTTCAAAAAAGGGTGGGCTTGGGGCACAGAGCACTGCGCCCCGAGCCCACCCAGTTGTGTGACGATAGCAAATTAATATTCACTATTGTCACACTGGTCCTCCTCCCGGCCAATCAGGAAGCGGGTCCTGAGACCCGTCAGGCTGAAAGGACAGATGATCCTATTAGGCGCCTAGGAGGAGGATAGAGGAGAAGGAGACGCAATAGAAGCCGCCCGTCGCCTGTAGGAGCGCTGCCCACAACCTAGATGGGGCAGTGGCGGCTGGTGCTCAAAATTTTTAGGGGGCGCAAACAAACTGAAAAAAAAATCATCAATTGCCGCCACTGTGCCTATTAAACACAGCCACTGTGCCCAAAAACCACCAGTTTACCCCCCCCCCCCAAATGCAGCCAGTTTTCCCCCAAATGCAGCCAGTTTTTCCTAAATGCAGCCATTTCCCCCCCAAATACAGCCAGTTTCCCCCCAAATACAGCCAGTTTCCCCCCAAATACAGCCAATTTGCCCCCAAAATGCAGCCAGTTTCAGCCCAAATACAGCCAGTTTCCCCGCAAATACAGCCAGTTTCCCCCCAAATGCAGCCAGTTTCCCCCCAAATGCAGCCAGTTTGTCCTCAAATGCAGCCAGTTTGTCCTCAAATGCAGCCAGTTTCCCCCCAAATGCAGCCGCTGGCTCTGATAGACACTTCCAAAAACCAACCAACTGCTGTTATTCAGATGGCCGCCGCTCGCCAGGGGGCCGGCCATCTGAATAGTGGGCGGCAGTGGCGCCGGCGACAATACATACATACATTCATGCAATGCATGAATGTATGTATTGTTGACGGTGCAGGGGAGAGAGGGGGCGGCGCTCCTGTGCCCAATATGGACGCACCGCCACTGAGATGGAGTAAAAGTGCGGGGCTGGATGACCGACTGCTAGAACCCCTGGGGGCAGGGGGTGCCGGCTGACCGAGGGGAGGGATGTTTGCCGCCCCCCCCCAAAAAAAACACCAGCCGCCACTGCTAAGGTATTGTTATTGTTTTGATTGGGGCTTTGGTGAAGACCCTTTTCTGTCCCAGCATGACTGTGCCCCTCGGTACAATGCCAGCTCCATAAAGACTTGGTGTGACCAGTTTGGTGTAGAGGAACTCCAGTTGCCCCAACCCCACTGAAAACCTTTTGTGTGAATTGAAAAGCCAACATCAGTACCTGACCTCACAAATGGGCACAAATTCCCACAGACACCCTCCAAAATCTTGTGGAAAGTCTTCCTAGAAGAGTGGAGGATGGTATAGCCATAAAGTGGGTCCAACTCCATGTTAATGGCCATAGGGAGAGAGGAGTAACTTCTTAACCACTTCAGCCCCGGACCATTTTGCAGCTAAAGGACCAGACCCCTTTTTTGGGATTCGGCACTGCGTCGCTTTAACTGACAATTCGCGCGGTCGTGCGACGTGGCTCCCAAAGAAAAATTGACGTCCTTTTTTTCCCACAAATAGAACTTTCTTTTGGTGGTATTTGATCACCTCTGCAGTTTTTATTTTTTACGCTATAAATAGAGCGACAATTTTGAAAAAAATTCAATATTTTTTACTTTTTGCTATAATAAATATCCCCAAAAAATATATAAAAAAAAAACATTTTTTTCCTCAGTTTAGGCCGATACGTATTCTTCTACATATTTTTGGTAAAAAAAAATAATAATCGCAATAAGCGTTTATTGATTGGTTTGCGCAAAAGTTATAGCATCTACAAAATAGGGGATAGTTTTATGGCATTTTTAATAATATTTTTTTTTTTTACTAGTAATGGTGGCGATCAGCGATTTTTATCCTAACTGCGACATTATGGCGGACACATCGGACACTTTTGACACCATTTTGGGACCATTGTAATTTTTACAGCGACCAGTGCTATAAAAATGCATTGATTACTGTGAAAATGACACTGGCAGTGAAGGGGTTAACCTGTAGGGGGCGCTGAAGGGGTTATGTGTTTCCTAGGGAGTGATTACTACTGTGTGGGGGCGTGGCTTGGCGTGTGACGTCACTGATCGTCGTTCCCTATGACAGCGAACAGAAGATCAGTGACACTTGCACTAGGAAGCACGGGGAGAGGTTTGTTTACACTTACCTCTCCTCGTTCTTCAGCTCTGTGACCCGATCGCGGGACACCGGCGGCGATCGGGTCCGCGGGTACGGCGGTCACGGAGCTCAGGACAGGGTCGCGAGCGCTCTGCCGGCGTGGCGACGCGCGACCCACGGCTGGGCTTCTTAAGGAGGACGTACTTGTACATGCTTGTGCCCAGCCGTGCCATTCTGCAGACGTATATCGGCGTGAGGCGGTCCTTAAGTGGTTAATAATGGCCATGGGGGGAGAGGGGGCAACTCCAGATTAATGACCATAGGGGGAGGGGAGCAACTCAATATTTATGGCCATGGAGTAGAGAGGGCTACTCCATATTAATGGTAATGGGGGAGAAGCAGCAACTCCGTAATGATAGCCATAGTGGGATGGGAGTAGTTCCTTATTAATGGCCATGGGGCATGGGGGGAGAGGGGGAAAATCCATATTAATGGCCATGGGCGGAGGGGAGTAACTCCATATTAATGGCCATAGGGGGAGGGGAGTAGCTCCTTATTAATGCCATGGGGCATGGAGGAGAGGGGGCAAATCCATTTTAATGGCCATGGGCGGAGGGGAGTAACTCCATATTAATGGCCATAGGGGGAGGGGAGTAGCTCCTTATTAATGCCATGGGGCATGGAGGAGAGGGGGCAAATCCATTTTAATGGCCATGGGCGGAGGGGAGTAACTCCATATTAATGGCCATAGGGGGAGGGGAATAACACCATATTAATGGTCATGGGGGAGAGGGGACAATTCCATATTAATGGCCATAGGGGGAGGGGTGTAACTCCATATTAATTGCCATAGAGGGAGTACAGTAACTCCATATTAATGGTCATGGGGGGGGGATAAACGCCATATTACTGGCCATGGGGGATATGGGGCAACTCCATATTAATGGCCAAATGAGAACGGGAGAGGGGGCAACTACATATTAATGGCCATGCTTTTGGAATGGGATGTGCTAAAAGCTCTTTTGTAGTAGGCTTGATGGTCCGGTATCCATAGATGTTTGGCCACCAGTGGCAGCTGGTGGTTTATTTTTTGGGGAGGCGGCAAACAATCCATCTGATACCCCCCCTCCCCAGGTCGGGCGCCAGCCCCGCACTTACCCCATCTATGTCGGGGGCAGCGCTTCCTCCGGGCAGCAGCTTCACCCTGTGTCTCCTCCTCCTCTGCTTCGGCGGCTTCCGCTGCGTCTCCTCAGCGACCAATAGGATTGCTTCTCCTCTTGGCCAATCGGGGGATGGGTCTCCCGCTTCCTGATTGGCTGGGAGGAGAATCAGGTGCTTCTAAAAAAAACGAAAAAAAAACACCCATTGGAATCCATGCGTCCGGGAACCCTAGATTTAGATTAGGGGCCAGGCGTATGAATCAGGGGGGCCGTGCCCCTCTGCCCCGTATGGACAGCCTGCCACTATTGGCCACGTAGCATATCCACATACAACCTAAGGTAATCTGCCACTGGCTAAGCCAGTAACAAAAATGGAATGCCATCTTAGGAGGTGGCTGCACATACCCCTCTCCCAGAGACCCTCCCCCAGAGCTCTATTATGCAAATAATGGCTTGAGTTAGGAATCCCACCACCACTTGCTCTTCTCTATTGACCGTTTGAAGGCTCCTTTTAAATTGCTCAACCAACATGGAGGAAAGAAGGCCAAGGTGCCAACTCACTGTAGCATAGACATCATAGACCTCTCTGTATCCTAGGCTCTAGGTCATTTATAATACCAGTTTGGGGTGGTTATGGAAGGCGTCTTTTTCAACATCTTGTTGAGTTGCCTTAGGATGTTATCCCTGTGTGGACGCAGCGCCCCAGGTTCTCCCCACAAGCTCCACCCCATGCGCTCACGTTAGAAGCAAGAAAATTCTGTCCTGCAACACTCGAGTAGCTCCAATTTTCCAATTTTTATTTTTTATTTGGAATATCCATTTCTCCTCATAGAGAAGTTCTCGCCGATGAGGTTATCGTTGTAAGTTCCCATCTCCTTTTTCCGTGCGCGTTTCAGCATCGCTGCGCCCCTGTAAATGTCAGCCCCGTGTTCCTCTCTATATTCCTTCTCCCTGCAGCCTGGCCTCATATCATTTTATGTTGGAATGCATTACTCCGGCCCCATCCGCTGCGCACTGCTTTGCATTTAAAGTGACTAATAGGCTGATATGTAATTTCTCCATTTCAGAAAATAGTATATCTCATTCCAGGTACCTGGACGGTGGCGGGAGTGAGGCAGACAGCGAACGGCGACAATTTCTCCATATCAGAGGGAAATGATTCCGAGTGTGAAAAAAAAAAATAACATGATTTTGTCGGCATGAAATGTCACTAAGTCTGCATGTGGCGTGCGCAACTGTCTGAGTTCCGAACGCACAAATCTTTGCCTACAATCCACTACATTCCAGTGCCAAACCGTGTCATATGGTACATATGGGTTACAGGTCATGGTGAAGGGTACCCCACACCCAGTGCCGGGACATGATCATCTACAGCCCAGGGTGAACAGGTCAAATTGTGTACCCCCCCCCCAGATGCACTTATTTGCATGCTTACCCTCTAAGCATAAATTAATTCTCCCAGTACAAAAACGACCCCCCTATTGATATCCCCCATCCCAGCAAAGACCTTTGCCCCCCCAGTTCAAATCCTCCCCAACAAAAAAATTCCCCCTCCTAGCACAAATCTCCCGGGCCATGGTTGTGGGGAAGAGGCCCTTGTCCCAGATTCTGATATGCTCACAGATCCCCACAACCACCAGTCCAGAGTTGTGGGGAAGAGGCCCTTGTCCCAGATTCTGATAAGCTCACAGACCCCCACAACCACCAGTCCAGAGTTGTGGGGAAGAGTCCCTTGTCCCAGATTCTGATAAGCTCACAGTCCCCCACAACCACCAGTCCAGAGTTGTGGGGAAGAGTCCCTTGTCCCAGATTCTGATAAGCTCACAGTCCCCCACAACCACCAGGCCATGGTTGTGGGGAAGAGGCCCTTGTCCCAGATTCTGATAAGCTCACAGACCCCCACAACCACCAGGCCATGGTTGTGGGGAAGAGTCCCTTGTTCCAGATTCTGATAAGCTCACAGACCCCCACAACCACCAGGCCATGGTTGTGGGGAAGAGTCCCTTGTTCCAGATTCTGATAAGCTCACAGACCCCCACAACCACCAGGCCAGGGTTGTGGGGAAGAGGCCCTTTTCCTCATAAACATGGGGACAAGGTCCTATTTTAGGGGAATCCCTCCTGGCGGGCCAAAGGAGCCTAGTATGGAATTTGATGAGGACTTCACACTTTTTTGTTGTTGTTGTTGTGGGGTCCTCTTCACAGGCAGGGTCAAGATATTCCTCAGACATGTTATTTAAATACAGTCTGGCTTGGAACACCCACTCCTCCAGACAGACATCCACCCATCAGTGCACTTTGATATTTGCGTAACTCCTCCCTTAGAGCCAACCCCTGCTTACCTCAGGACTGAAGGCTCTGGAGAGGAGTACTGAGGCAGGTGCTGTGATGTTTTCAGGAAGCTATGTACAGCCCCCTGTTGGCCCCTCCCACCAGCCATGATCTGCCTGCATCTAAAATAAGGCCTGCATTGCGAAGAGAATCATACTCAGTGATGACGTCACTGAGTCTGAAATTAGGCCTGCATTGCAAGGAGAAACACAGAGACCCAGTGATGATGTCACTGAGTCTAAAATAAGGTCTGCGTTCCATAGAGAAGCACAGAGACCCAGTGATGACGCCACTGAGTATAAGTGCTCATCTGAAAATGTCATGGCCTACTTCCCCCCCAGGGTCCTTTCTGTTTACAACCCTGCAAAAACTTTGAGGTTTATTTTTAGTCTCCAATAAGCTTGCAGACCCCCACAATCACCAGGCCAGGATTGTGGGGAAGAGGCTCTGCCCCAAATTCCGATAAGCTTGCAGACCCTCATAACCACAGGGCCAGGGTTGTGGGGTAGAGGCCTTTGTCTCAGATTCCAATAAGCTCATAGACCCTTACAATCACCAAGCCAGGGTTTTGGGGAAGAGGTCCTTGTCCCAGATTCAGATAAGCTCGCAGACCCCCACAACCACCAAGTCAGGGTTGTGGGGAAGTGGCCCTTGTCTCAGATTCCAATAAGCTCAAAGACCCCCACATTCACCAAGCCAGGGTTGTGGGAAAGAGGCCCTTTTATCAGATTCCAATAAGCTCAAAGACCCCCACAATCACCAAGCCAGGGTTGTGGGGAAGAGGCCCTTGTCTTAGATTTCAATAAGCTTGCAGACCCCCTCAACCTCCAAGCCAGGGTTGTGGGAAAGAGGCCATTGTCCCAGATTCCAATAAGCTTAAAGATCCCCACAGTCACCAAGCCAGGGTTGTAGGGAAGAGGCCCTTGTCTTAGATTTCAATAAGCTTGCAGACCCCTCTCAACTTCCAAGCCAGGGTTGTGGTGAAGAGGCTCTTGTCTCAGATTCCAATAAGCTCAAAGACCCCCATAATCACCAAGCCAGGGTTTTGGGGAAGAGGCCCTTGTTCCAGATTCCGATAAGCTCGCAGACCCCCACAACCTCCAAGCCAGGGTTGTGGGGAAGAGGCCCTTGTCTCAGATTCCAATAAGCTTAAAGACCCCCAAAATCACCAAGCCAGGATTGTGGGGAAGAGGCCCTTGTCTTAGATTTCAATAAGCTTGTACACCCCCTCAACCTCCAAGCCAGGGTTGTGGGAAAGAGGCCATTGTCCTAGATTCCAATAAGCTTGCAGACCCCCACAATCACCAAGCCAGGGTTGTGGGGAAAAGGCCCTTGTCTTAGATTTCAATAGGCTCGCAGACCCCCACAACCTCCAAGCCAGGGTTGTGGGGAAGAGGCTCTTGTCTCAGATTCCAATAAACTCAAAGACCCCCACAACCACCAAGCCAGGGTTGTGGGAAAGAGGCTCTTGTCTCAGATTCCAATAAGCTCAAAGACCCCCACAATCACCAAGCCAGGGTTGTGGGGAATAGGCCCTTGTCTTAGATTTCAATAAGATTGCTGAACCCCTCAACCTTCAAGCCAGGGTTGTGGGAAAGAGGCCATTGTCCTAGATTCCAATAAGCTTGCAGACCCCCACAATCACCAAGCCAGGGTTGTGGGGAAAAGGCCCTTGTCTTAGATTTCAATAGGCTCGCAGACCCCCACAACCTCCAAGCCAGGGTTGTGGGGAAGAGGCTCTTGTCTCAGATTCCAATAAACTCAAAGACCCCCACAACCACCAAGCCAGGGTTGTGGGAAAGAGGCTCTTGTCTCAGATTCCAATAAGCTCAAAGACCCCCACAATCACCAAGCCAGGGTTGTGGGAAAGAGGCCCTTGTCTTAGATTTCAATAGACTCGCAGACCCCCACAACCACCAAGCCAGGGTTGTTGGGAAGCTTCCCTTGTTCCAGATTCTGATAAGCTCACAGACCCCCACAACCACAGAGTCTAAAATAAGGTTTGCAGCATAGAGATGCATAGAGACTCAGTGATGATGTCACAGGGTCTACAATAAGGCCTAGATTGCGAAGAGAAGCACAGAGACCCAGAGATGAGGTCACTGAGTCTACAATAAGGCCTGCATTGCATAGAGGCGATTTAGTTTGCATGTGTAGCGCTATACAAGTCACTCATTCATTCATTCATTCATAGAGAAGAATACAATCAGTAGCATGTTGATGACAGGGGGATAGGGAAGGCAAAACTGGCCATTCTAAAAGCACCCACATGCTCATGTGAAAATGTCATGGCCTACTTCTGAATAGTAACACTTGAAAAGTGACAGGTCCCCTTCAGGACGAAGCTGGGAGAGCCTTGGAGCCGTACCATGGTGTCTTCCCGGGGGGGTCCTTTCTGTTTAAGTCCCTGCAAAAACGTTGAGGTTTATTTTTAGACTAATGCCGCGTACACGCGGCCGCTTTTCTCGTCGAAAAAAACGACATTTTTCCCATTCGATGAGAAAAACGATAGTCTGTGGGCTTTCTGTCGTTTTTTTCGACGAGAAAAACGGCATTAAAAACGACGAGAAAAATTAGAACATGTTCTAATTTTTCTCGTCGTTTTTTTCGACATGTTTTCCACGGCAGTGTTTCCCATAGGATAACACTGCCGCGGAGCCCACAGACGGTCGTTTTTCTCGTCAAGAGAAAAAATGACGTGAAAAATGACCGTGTGTGGGGAACAAGCTGTTCCCCCGTTTTAAATGACATTATTCACGGCGGTTTTTTAACCGCCGTGAATAATGATCGTGTGTACGCGGCATTAGAAGAAAAAAAATGTAGAATGAATGTAGAAGAAAAAAAATAGTCGTTTTGTGTTTTTAAATGATCGTACAGCGGTACGCGGCGAGGGGGACGCTTTCATAAATGCCATCCGCCGGGATTAATTAGAAACCGATCTTTCGTGGAATCTGGAGTTTAAAGAAGAAATTATGTTTTGGGAATGAATTTTCTTTCCTGGCTTCCTCGGAAAAAGGAAATTTGTTAATTAAAGCCGTTGGGACTCGCAATTTAGCCCACAGGTTCCTGTCGGAACGATAATAGCTCCTCTGCTGCAGGTAGGAGTTGGCGTCATTCACGCCAACTGCATCAAAAAAAAAAGCAGCACGGCGTGATATAATCAGGGACTGTGTAGTGTATTGGTGCGCAGAATCCACGACAAGTTATAGTAGATTCCACCGTCGGATATATTGTTACATTGTTAACCACTTCAATACCGGCCACTTTCACCCCCTTCCTGCTCAGGTCAATTTTCAGCTTTCAGCGCTGTCACACTTTGAATGACAATTGCGCGGTCATCTAACACTGTACCCATATGAGATTTTTTATAATTTTTTTAGATAGATTGAGCTTTCTTTTGGTGGTATTTAATCACCACTGGGATTTTTATTTTTTGCTAAACAAATAGAAAAAAAAAATGTGTGGGGGGAAAACTGTTTAATTTCTGTTATAAAATGTTGCAAATAAGTAATTCTTCTTATTCTCCGATGGGCACTGATAGGCTGCACTGATAGGCACTAATGAGGCAACACTGATGAGGCTGCACTTATGGGCAATGATGAGGAGGTACTGATGAGGCTGCATTGATGGGCACTAATGAGGCAGCACTGATGGTCACTGATGAGGCTGCACTGAAGGCCACTCATGAGGTGGCACTGATAAGGCTGCACTGATGGGCACTGATGAGATGGCACTGATGGGCACTGATGAGGCAGCACTGATGAAGCAGCACTAATGGGCACTGATGAAGCTGCACTAATGGGCACTGATAGGTACTGATGATGCTACCTTCATGTGCACTGATGAGGCTGCACTGATGGCCACTGATGAGGCTGCACTGATGGGCACTGATGAGGCGGCACTGATGGGCACTGATGAAGCAGCACAAATGGGCACTGATGAGGCTGCACTGATGGGCACTGATAGGTACTGATGAGGCTGCCTTGATGTGCATTGATGAGGCTGCACTGATGGCCACTGATGAGGCTGCATTGATGGGCATTGCTGAGGCGGCACTGATGTGAACTGATAAGGCTGCACTGATGGGCACTGATGAGGTGGCACTGATGAGGCGGCAATGATGGGCACTGATCAGGCTGCACTGATGGACATCGATGAGTGGCACTGATAAGGTTGCACTGATCTGCACTGATGATAATCAGGGCACTGATTATCAGTGTAAACAATGTACTGACAGCCTTGCCAGTTATCAGCTCTCCTTTCCTCACACAGACACAGCCTTGCCGGTTTTCCCAAAAATTGAGACAAAAAAATACAACTTCAAAAAACCAGTCATGCCTCTTACTAAATACTTCGGACTGTCTATTATCCAAAAATGGGTTAGTTGGGAGATAGTTGTACTGTCCTGGTATTTTCGTGTATTATTATTAATATTATTATTATACAGCATTTATATAGCGCCGACAGTTTACGCAGTGCTTTACAACATGAGGGCAGACAGTACAATTACAAAACAATTCAATACAGGAAGAATCAGAGGGTTCTGCTCCAAATGCCACGTACACACGATCGTTTTTTCTGATGAAAAAAGACTGATGAACTTTTTTCATCGGACAAACCGATCGTGTGTGGGCCCCATCAGTCTTTTTTCCATCGGTATAAAAAAATAGAACCTGTTTTAAAATTTTACAGATGGAAAAAAAAAACAATAGCAAATTACGATGGTCTGTGTGGAACTCCATCGGACAAAAAACCCATGCATGCTCAGAATCAAGTCGACGCATGCTCAGAAGCATTGTACTTAAATTTTCACGGCTTGTCGGAATGTTTTATGTCACGGCGTTTGGGACGGTCGGATTTTTGACTGATGGTGTGTAGGCAAGACTGATGGAAGTCAGCTTCATCGGATTTCCATTCCATCCGAAATCCGATCGTGTGTACAGGGCATTAGAGCTTACAACTTAGGAGGAGATCAAGAAATGCCATCAGAACATTAGGATTCATCAATTTTCAGCCCATAGTTTGTGGGCTCTATCATTTTCCTACAGACAAAATTATATAAACTGATTTGGGTTATTTTCGCCAAAGAAATGTAGCAGAATGCATTTTGGCCTAAATGTATGAATATCAATTATTTATTTGCAAAATTTTCAGTCATTTTTTATTTGTTTAGCAAAACATAAAAAAAAAAAAAAAAAAATGCAGTGGTGATTAAATACCACCAAAAGAAATCTCTATATGTGTGAAAAAAATATATAAAAATTTCATACGAGTACAGTGTTGCATGACCGTGCCAATTGTCAAAAGGATTGATAAATTTTCAGATATATATCCCATAGTTTGTGTCTCTATAACTTTCACACGGACTAAATAATATACACCGATTTGGTTTATTTTCACCAAAGAAATGTAGCAGAATAAATTTTGGGCTAATTTTATGAAGAAACATTATTTATTTGATTTTTTTTATAATAGAAACAAAGAAAAAGATGTTGTTTTTTTTTTTTCATTTTTTGGGTTTTGCAAAAAATAAAAAAACTGGTGGCGATTAAATACCACCAAAATATTTGCGTGAAAAAAAATGATAAAACTATCATATGGGTACCGTGTTGCATGACCGCACAATTATCATTCAAAGTGTGACAGCGTTGAAAGCTGAAAATTAGCCTGGGCAGGAAGGGGGTTAAAGTGCCCGGTATTGAAGCGGTTAAATACCACCAAAAAAAGAGAGAAAATTTAATCTTTTTTTTTTTTCGTTTCTGTGTTTATTTTTTATTTTATTTTTTTGGGGGGGGTAAGTGTTTTAAGACTCCTTAATATATGAGGATTACAAGTACCGTATATACTTGAGTATAAGCCGACCCGAATATAAGCCGAAGCACCTAATTTTACCACAAAAAACTGGGAAAACGTATTGACTCGAGTATAAGCCTAGGGTGTCCATCTGCATGCCTCACTGTGTCCATGCCTCACTGTGCCTCACTGTGCCCATGACTAGACTGACGTTTAACATGGGAGTCTATAGAAGGGGTGCCCGGTTTGAAAAATCGGTGCTCCCCGGCCGTAGGTTCTCCAGACAAAAAACTTTGTACACTTATAGAGGAGAAATGGGGCTACATGTGTGCCAAGATTAGGGTCCAGAGGACCTACAACCGGCCTGTACCAGGGCCCCAAATTCCCCAGAGAAATGACCGTTTAACATGGGAGTCTATGGAAGGGGTGCCCGGCTTTGAAAAATCGGTGCTCCCCGGCCGTAGGTCCCCCGGACAACAAACTTTGCACACTTGTAGAGGAAGAGTGGGGCTACGTGTGTGCCACTACCAGGTCCCCAAAGTCCGAGAGATCAGGCGCAAAAAGGTGACTCAAGTATAAGCCGAGGGGGGCATTTTCAACACAAAAAAATGTGCTGAAAAACTCGGCTTATACTCGAGTATATATGGTATGTTGTAAAGACAGTCCCTGCATGATGTTAAGGCCTGGATGAACTATAGCCTATAAAATGCCTATAAAATGAAAAATATGGGACTTGCTCTTATAAGATTATGTTAATGATGTGTTAATGTCTATGTAAAATTTTATAAAATTATGAATTGTAAAAAAAAATACCACCAAAAGAGAGAAAATTATTTGGGCCGTCCCTCCTTTGCCGCGTTTGGGAGCTGTGACCCGCACTGGTTCCCCCCCCCCACTCGCCCTGATCTGACGCGGGGCGGGCGGGGACATCATCACTGCACGTTGGCGTCACACCTTCCTCGCTAGACGTGCGGCGTCCTCGTGGCGCCGCGCAAGTGGCGGAGTGATTCCATCTGTCAGCACACCCGGGACTTCTTTCCCCCTTGTGCTCTCGCGTGACGCTGGGGGCCGCTTTGCGGCAACATCCCCTACTTAGGCTCCCCCCCTTGTTAGGTCTCACACACACTGCCATTTCACACTGAGGAATTCATGCACCAGTACACTTTTGTTTCCAGTCTTCTGCTCCAGGTAATTACTCTCTCCACCACTTAACTTACCAGAAAGCCATGTCCTTCCATTCTGTTCCCCCCATCCTTCCATTTCCACCACTTCACATACCATACAGTCACGTCCTTACATTCCGCTCCCCTTGTCTTTCTATCTCCCTTTCTCACTTATTTCGCCTCCCCATCCCTCACTGCATCACATCAAGTCCCCCTATCGTACAATCACTTTCATTCATCCCCCATTAATAGTTCATTGGCTTTTTGTGTTTGTGTCTGGTTTTTGATTTTTTTCACTCCCCTTTGTTACCTAGGTCCTCTTAATTCCACTTAGGATCCTCCTCTACAGTGCACCTCCACGTCATCTCATCCACTCCGACCCTCTTGGGCTGGCAGCCTGTGGTTGGCTGTTGACGCCTCGCCATGCCCCCTCAGCTCCCATCCGTGACTTCTTTGGGCCGACCTGCTGCCAGTGATGTAAGTAACTGAGTTAGAATAAACAGAGTTACGTAACGCAGTTACTTTAGAGGGTAACGAGTAATCTAACTGATTACTCTTTCCCTCATGGTAACGCAGTTACCATTACTTGGGCGGCGTTACCCCAATTACATCTACCGCCACTAGATGGCAGTAGTGTAATTCCTCCTCTCCTCTATGACCGGGTCTCTCTCATGTCACCGCACTGATGGCAGTCACGTTGCTCCCCGCGGCCCCTCCTCTCTTCTCGTCCATCCCCATTTGTTTGTGACATCATCTGGGATGGATGAGAAGAGAGGAGGGGCCGCCGGGGAGTAGCGTGACTGCCGCCAGTGCCGTGACATGAGAGAGAACTTATTACACACGCTTCCTGCACTACTCTGCATGGCTGGTAAACAATGTGCTATGTGCCCTGCCCTGATGTGCTATGTGCCCCGCCCTGATGTGCTATGTGCCACATGTCCTGATGTGCCCTCATGTGCTATGTGCCCTGTGCCCCATGCCCTGATGTGCTATGTGCTATCATGTGCCCTGATGTGCTATGTGCCCTGATGTGCTGTGTGCCCTGATGTGCTGTGTGCCCCGATGTGCTGTGTGCCCCGATGTGCTGTGTGCCCCGATGTGCTGTGTGCCCCGATGTGCTATGCGCCCCGATGTGCTATGTGCCCCATGCCCTGATGTGCTTTGTGCCCTGATGTGTTATGTGCCCTGATGTGCTATGTGCCCTGATGTGCTATGTGCCTCATGCCCTGAAGTGCTATGTGCCCTGATGTGCTATGTGCCCCATGCCCTGATGTGCTATGTGCCCTGATGTGCTATGTGCCCCGATGTGCTATGCGCCCCGATGTGCTATGTGCCCCATGCCCTGATGTGCTATGTGCCCTGATGTGTTATGTGCCCTGATGTGTTATGTGCCCTGATGTGCTATGTGCCCCATGCCCTGATGTGCTATGCGCCCTGATGTGTTATGTGCCCTGATGTGTTATGTGCCCTGAAGTGCTATGTGCCCTGATGTGCTTTGTGCCCTGATGTGCTATGTGCCCTGATGTGCTATGTGCCCTCAAAAAAAAAGTCAGTTACTTTGCTGAGTAACTAATTACTTTTTCAATGTAGTAACTGAGTTGCTAACGCAATCACTTTTTGGGAGAAGTAATTTGTAACTGTAACTAATTACGTCACTGCGCATATGCACATGTAAGTTAACGGGCTAGGTATATGCATGGTGGCGGGGTGGCCATCATGCTTTATGCCTACCCCTATACTTTTATTCCTCCCAGACCAAAATATCACCATTGTTGAAAATATTGGAAAGAATCAAATAGAAAAACAATAGAACAGAATAGAATAAAATACAATATATATATATTATATTTTATTCTATTCTGTTCTATTTTTTTTCTAGTCTATTTTCTACTTCTATTCTAATCTTTTCTAATTGGAATTCGAAAAGTCGGTCGCATTCGAAAATATTTCAACCAAATTCGAAAATATTTCTACCGAATTCGACAAAATTACAACCGGATTCGTCTTTCATCCGCATTCGTTAATATTTTAACCAAATTCGATAATATTTCAACCGGATTCGAAATTATTCCAACCGAATAGAAAAGACCATGTTCCGACATTCGAATTTCGTATAGA
The DNA here is from genome assembly GCA_029206835.1 of Rana muscosa. Classification (NCBI taxonomy): domain Eukaryota; kingdom Metazoa; phylum Chordata; class Amphibia; order Anura; family Ranidae; genus Rana; species Rana muscosa. Next base: position 289,237,881 of record CM055121.1, read on the forward strand.
ATGAATTCAAATTCCAATCAGAAAAGATTAGAATAGAAATAGAAATCAGACTAGAAATAGACTAGACTAGGGAAATGGACTAGACTAGAGTAGACTATTTTCTATTTCTATTCTAATCTTTTCTAATTGGAATTTGAATTCATTCTATACGAAATTCGAATGTCGGAACATGATCTTTTCTATTCGGTTGGAATAATTTCGAATCCGGTTTAAATATTATCGAATCCGGTTGAAAGACGATCGAATCCGGTTGTAATTTTGTCGAATTCGGTAGAAATATTTTCGAATCCGGTTGAAAAGATTTCGAATCATGTTGAAATAATTTCGAATCCGGTCGAAATATTTTGGAATGCGAATGATTTTACGAATTCGGTCGAAAACGTAACGAAATCCGAAAACGAAGTTAATAATTTAACGAATCTAACTAAACGAAATTAATTAATTAACTAATTAAAACGAAACGAAACTAAACAAATTTTTTTTCCTTTTGCACATGTCTATGAACTATAGCCTGTAAAATGAAAATTGAGGGACTTGCTCTAATAAGAATAAAGTGTGAATGATGTGTTAATTTCTTTGTAAAAGTTCAAAACAATTATGAATTGATTAAAAAAAAAAAGAAAAAAAAATACCACCAAAAGAAAACTCAATCTATTTAAAAAAAAGACATAAAATAAATTTTCGATACAGTGTTGCAGAATTGTCAGTCAAATGATCACATCTCTGGAAGTGGAAAAATGGTAATGAAGGGGGTGTAACACGCCGGTACCAAGGTGCGTAAATAGCATTATAAAACATTGTAACACACAAAAAAAAAAAAAACATACAGTGTGAAAGATAAAAAAAAAAAAAAGGAAGAAAACCTTTTGAACTGTAACGAATAATCAGGAGTAGTGATGAGCCGAACACCCCCGGGTTCGGTTCGCACCAGAACCCGCGAACGGACCGAAAGTTCGAACGAACATTAGAACCCTATTAAATACAATGGATGCGAACGTTCGAATTCTAAAGTGCTAATTATAACAACTATTATGCATGTTATTGTCTTAAAAAGGGTTTGGGAACCCGGGTTCTGCACCAGGGGACATGTATCAATGCAAAAAGAAGTTTTAAAAACGGTCGTTTTTCGGGAGCAGTCATTTTAATGATGCATAAAGTGAAAAAAAAAAAGTCAAATATTCCTTTAAATATCGTACCTGGGGGGTGTCTAAAGTATGCCTGTGAAGTGCCACGTGTTTCCCGTGTTTAGAACTGTCCCTGCACAAAATGACACTTCTAAAGGAAAAAAAAGCCATTTAAAACTGCTTGCGGCTTTAATGTAATGTCTGGTCCCGGTAATATGGATGAAATTCTTTAAGAAAAATGGCATAGCTACCCCATGACCCCCCCTACCCCAGCCCATTACCAGCCCCTTTGGGTCTTGTATGGATATTAAGGGGAACCCCGCACATAAAATAAAAAAGGCCCTATATACTCTGAACAGCCCTATACAGGCGGTGCATACAAGACAGGGACTGTAGGTTTGTTCTTATGTAGAATCTGTTTGTAATTTTGAACAGGTACATTGTTGAAGTGTAGCTCCAGACCAAAAATCTATTTTTAAACTTTTTGGAAAACATAGGTAAGGGTTATCACCCCTGTAACATTTGTTTTGCTGTCTGTGCCCCTGTTCAGAACATTTCACCTCACTTTCCGTCCCAATGACAACTGTTTTTGAAATGTGGTGTTTTTCTTGAAACAAGGATTGCTGATAAAGCATCAGTACAGAGGAGACACCTTTCTCCCATATTTATTCTTACAGGAGAGAATTTTCCTTCCTAGTGGTAGATTTCCTCTCACTTCCTGTTGTCTTCTTGCGTTTGCAAGTAGGAGTCGTTTGTAAGTTGGATGTTTGAAAGTAGGGACCTGCCGTATATACTCTGCAGAAATAGGCCCCTTAGTTGTTGGTGTTGGCACAACACTGTAAGCACTCACAGTTACTCTTGGTTGGTGCTGGAACGCCCTGCTGTCAACTATTATATCAGGAATTTTAATTACATATAATTGTTGAACAGTGGTAGTAAAAATTGGGCCTTTGATGGTGGTGCTGGTGCCACAACACTGTAAGCCCTGACAGTTACTCTTGGTGGGTGCAGCAATGGGCCCTGCTGTGAATTATTAGATCAAGAATTGTAATTACATGCCCCTGTTGAACAGGGGCTGAAAAATTGGGCCTTAGGCACTGGTGGCACAACACTGCAACCCCTCACAGATACTGTACTTGGAGCACAGCAATGAGCCCTGTTGCAAAGTATTGCTTCAAAAATTGTAATGACACGCCCCTGTTAAACAGGGGCTGAAAAATTGGGCCTTAGGCACTGGCGGCACAACACTGCAACTCCTCACAGATACTGTACTTGGAGCACAGCAATGAGCCCTGTTGCAAAGTATTGCTTCAAAAATTGTAATGACACGCCCCTGTTAAACAGGGGCTGAAAAATTGGGCCTTAGGCACTGGTGGCACAACACTGCAACTCCTCACAGATACTGTACTTGGAGCACAGCAATGAGCCCTGTTGCAAAGTATTGCTTCAAAAATTGTAATTACACGCCCCTGTTAAACAGGGGCTGAAAAATTGGGCGTTAGGCACTGGTGGCGGCACCCATAAACAAAAATGATCTTACAAGCTATCATCATCAATCGTATCATTGAGGACTCGGAGGAGGAGGATAGCCAGTCAACATAACAGCACAGGCACTCAGCATCAGCATCAGTCTTGAAGGGATGTGACATGTTAAAATCAATTAGTCTGTTATATCAGCATCAGGTGTGTGGTAGCTGGTGGTGATCCAAGACTGGTTCATCTTGATGAAAGTCAGTCGATCAACCGAGTCGGTGGACAGGCGCACCCTGTGATCCGTGACAAATCCTCCAGCAGCACTGAATGTGCGTTCCGAAAGAACGCTGGATGCAGGACAGGCCAGTAGCTCAATTGCATACTGTGCAAGCTCTGGCCAGTGATCCATCCTCAAGACCCAGTAAGCCAGAGGATTTTCGGTGGGGAAGGTGTCCAAGTCTGACCTTGCCCCTAGATATTCCTGCACCATGTTTATCAGACGCTGGCGATGGTTGCTGGAACCGATCATACTTTGGGGCTGCGGACTAAAGAATTGTCTGAACGCATCGGTCAGACGGCCACCTTCCCCACCGCTCCTTCTTTGACTGGCCGAAGCCTCAGCAACTCGTTGTCCAGGACCAGGAGTTTGCAACCTCCCAGTCTCTGGGAACGCGTTGCACAGACCTTTCTGCAAGGCCTCCCGGAGTTGTCTCATCCTCTGCTCCCTCTGCGACGGTAACATAAGGTCCGCAACCTTACCCTTGTACCGTGGATCAAGGAGAGTGGCCAGCCAGTAATGGTCCCTCTCCTTGATCCGAAGAATACGAGGATCCTTCCGCAGACTTTGCAGGATCAGGGAGGCCATGCAGCGTAGGTTTGCTGAGGCATTCGCTCCGGAGTCCTCTGGGTCACTAAGGACGACATGATCCGCAGCCACCTCCTCCCAGCCACGTACAAGTCCACTGGTTTCTTGGGACTGTAAATCATCCCTAAAAGACTGCTGCTGATGATGCTGAGTGCCAGCCTCCACCTCCATGCTGACACAATCCTCCTCCTCCTCCTCCTCCTCCTCCTCCTCTTCCTGTGCGATGGGTGGGACAGAAGGAACACTGTCTGGGTAAAGGGGGCCTTGAGAGGCAAGGAAGTCCTCCTCTTCCTGCCTCTGTTCTGCCTCAAGTGCCCTGTCCATTATTCCACGCAGCGTGTGCTCCAACAGGTGGACAAGAGGTACAGTGTCACTGATGCATGCACTGTCACTGCTCACCATCCTCGTGGCCTCCTCAAATGGTGCCAGGACAGTGCATGCATCCCTGATCATGCCCCACTGGCGTGGAGAAAAAAAACCAAGCTCCCCTGACCCTGTCCTGGTGCCGTAGTCGCACAGGTACTCATTGATGGCCCTCTGCTGCGTGTGCAGCCGCTGCAGCATGGCCAACGTTGAGTTCCACCTGGTGGGCATGTCACATATAAGGCGGTTCTTGGGCAGGTTCAACTCCTTTTGCAGCTCAGCCAGGCGAGCACTGGCATTATAAGATCTGCGGAAATGCACACAGACTTTCCTGGCCTGCCTCAGGACATCCTGTAAGCCCGGGTACCTGCCCAAGAAGCGCTGCACCACCAGGTTAAGGACGTGAGCCACACAGGGCACATGGGTCAGTTGTCCCTGTCGGAGGGCGGAGAGGAGGTTGGTGCCATTGTCGCAAACCACCATTCCTGGCTTAAGCTGGCGTGGCGTCAACCACCTCTCGGCCTGGCCCTGCAGAGCAGACAGGACCTCTGCCCCAGTGTGGCTTCTGTCCCCCAAACACACCAGCGCAAGCACGGCATTTCATCTTTTTGCCTGCGTACTTGCGTAGCCCCGTGAACGGCTACGGAGCACCGCTGGTTCATAGGACAAACCACAGGAAGAGGCCATGGAGGAAGAAGAAGAGGAGGGGGTGGAGGAGAGAGGTGTGTCACAACCAGTAGTAGCATTTTGGAGGCGTGGCGGTGGGACAACCTCCAACACTACTGCACCTTGTCCTGAATCCTTCCCAGCTGCCAAAAGAGTGACCCAATGGGCCGTGAAAGAAAGGTAACGTCCCTGTCCATGCCTGCTGGACCATGAGTCAGCGGTAATATGCACCTTACCGCTGACCGCCCTGTCCAGCGAGGCCAAGACATTGCCTTCCACATGCCGGTAGAGAGCCGGAATAGCCTTCCGTGAGAAAAAGTGGCGTTTGGGAACCTGCCACTGAGGAACCGCACATTGCACAAACTCACGGAAGGGGGCCGAGTCTACCAACTGAAAAGGCAGCAGTTGAAGCGCTAGCAATTTAGCCAAGCTAGCATTCAACCGCTGGGCATGTGGATGGCTGGGAGTGAACTTCTTTCGACGGTCCAGCAGCTGGGGCAGGGAAATTTGCCTGCTAGAATCGGACGTCGGTGTACTGCTAGCAGAGTGGCCGCAAGTACTTGGCTGTGACACACCTAATTCTACACCTTCATTCCTCTCAGTGCATGTTTCAGAGAGGACTGAAGTTATAGTGGGGTTGGAGATCCCAGCTGATGCGGTGCAAGGAGAGGTCCGCTTTGTTCTTTGGTGTGGGTCTTTGAGGTAGGCTTGCCAACGAGCTGCATGGCAGGTCAACATATGTCTGGTCAGGCATGTGGTACCCAAGCGGCTGATGTTTTGGCCACGCGATATACGCTTGAGACATATGTTGCAAACAGCAGCTGTGCGATCTGATGCACTAGCCTCAAAAAAGGCCCACACCAAAGAACTTTTTGAATGACGGGCAGAGGCAGCGCCCTGCACAGGCGGAGCTCTGCGGTGTGATTCCGTCGGTGTACTGCCCTTACGCTGGCCACCAAAGGGCATCCTGCCTCGTTGGAGATGTGCCTCCTCCTCATCCTCCTCCTCCTCCTCTCTCCTATTAGGCACCCACGTGGAGTCAGTGACCTCATCATCCCCTCCCTCCTCATCACTGGAGCCAATCTGGCAGTATGCTGCAGCTGCTGGAACATGACTGCCAGATTGGTGTCCTTCTTGAGCATCCCCTCTGTCTGCTCTCACGCTACTGCCTTCCTCTAGCTGGGTTTCATCATCAGACCCTTCGAAACGCTGGGCATCCTCCTGGAGCATGTACCCAACACTGTGCTGAAACAGTTCGGGGGACTCCTCAGGAGGAGGACATGGTGGGTCTAGGGAAGGAGTGACTGATGATTTGTCTGACATTGATACCAGGGAAGACGACGCTTTGGCAGCTGCTTTTCCAGTACCCTGAGCCTGGGTGAGAGAGGATGAGGAGGAGGAGGAGGGCTTGGTCATCCACTCTACTAAGTCTTCGGCATGATGTGGCTCAACATGTCCAGCTGCCGAAAAGAAGGACAAGCGTGTCCCATGGCCATGTGCTGATGACAATGCACCGCGTCCACGACCAGCACTGTTGCCCCCAGACACAGAGCCTGCTTGCCCTCTTTTATTGCCTCCTGACTGTCTGCCTCTCCTTGTTTGCCTTCCAGACATTCTAATAGATGGCCTGCAGGGAGATGGGAAAAAGCAATAAGGGCTACCTTCAGGTGTCCTTCTCTGTCCCTTGAAACAAGGACTTTCACAGTGAAAGAAACTGACACTCTCCCTACCTACAGTTTTCTGTCCCTAGAAAAAATATTTTTTTTAAGCACAATATAGCACAAGGACAATTCACTCACTGTCCTTCCAGGTCCCTGGAAACAAGGACTTGCAGAGTGAAAGAAAAAAAACACTCTCCCTACCTACAGTTTTCTGTCCCTAGAAAAAATGTTTTTTTTAATCACAATATAGCACAAGGACAATTCACTCACTGTCCTTACAGGTCCCTGGAAACAAGGACTTGCAGAGTGAAATAAACTGACACTCTCCCTACCTACAGTTTTCTGTCCCTAGAATAAATGTTTTTTTTAAGCACAATATAGCACAAGGACAATTCACTCACTGTCCTTACAGGTCCCTGGAAACAAGGACTTGCAGAGTGAAAGAAAAAAAACACTCTCCCTACCTACAGTTTTCTGTCCCTAGAAAAAATGTTTTTTTTAATCACAATATAGCACAAGGACAATTCACTCACTGTCCTTCCAGGTCCCTGGAAACAAGGACTTGCAGAGTGAAATAAACTGACACTCTCCCTACCTACAGTTTTCTGTCCCTAGAATAAATGTTTTTTTTAAGCACAATATAGCACAAGGACAATTCACTCACTGTCCTTAGAGGTCCCTGGAAACAAGGACTTGCAGAGTGAAAGAAAATAAACACTCTCCCTACCTACAGTTTTCTGTCCCTAGAAAAAATGTTTTTTTTTTAAGCACAATATAGCACAAGGACAATTCACTCACTGTCCTTCCAGGTCCCTGGAAACAAGGACTTGCAGAGTGAAAGAAAAAAAACACTCTCCCTACCTACAGTTTTCTGTCCCTAGAAAAAATGTTTTTTTTAATCACAATATAGCACAAGGACAATTCACTCACTGTCCTTACAGGTCCCTGGAAACAAGGACTTGCAGAGTGAAAGAAACTGACACTCTCCCTACCTACAGTTTTCTGTCCCTAGAATAAATGTTTTTTTAAGCACAATATAGCACAAGGACAATTCACTCACTGTCCTTCCAGGTCCCTGGAAACAAGGACTTGCAGAGTGAAAGAAACTGACACTGTCCCTACCTACAGTTTTCTGTCCCTAGAATAAATGTTTTTTTTAAGCACACTATAGCACAAGCACAAAACACACTGACACTCTCCCTACCTATCCTTCTCTTTCCCTAAACTAAAGGAATCCAGGTTAAGCAAGAAAGAAATAACAGTCACTGTCCCTGCCTATGCTTCTCTATCCCTGCTCCGGAACACACTACACTAGGCCGCCGTGCTGGCGGCCTTTTATAGTGTGGGGCGTGTACTAAACACCCTCAGCAATAATTGGCCACAGGCATCCTGCCTGTGGCCAATCATTGCTCTCCTCGCTGCCGGCGCTGTGATTGGCCAAGCATGCGGGGTCACAGTGCATGCTTGGCCAATCACAGCGCCTGGATGACACTGCGATGGCGTAGTGCATTGTGGGCCGTTCGCGTCACTCGAATTTGGCGCGAACGGCCCAAATCGTTCGATCTTCGTCGAACGATCGAACAGCCGATGTTCGAGTCGAACGTATGTTCGACTCGAACACGAAGCTCATCCCTAATCAGGAGAAATAAATTAGGCCAACAGAACATGTTCATAGAAAAACTAAAAGAGCTAAAAGGGTCCCTAAGCTTAAACTATGTTGCAGATACAGTATAATTGTTATAACACAACTTCAGCCGGCGGATACATTTGTATAAATTATAGTAAAAGGTGAGACTG